>JAAFCE010009125.1:11131547-11165683 GCA_013389805.1 Trigoniulus corallinus
AACACTAGACTGACAATAAATAAGTGTAGGGGTGCAGCTTTGGCCGGCAACCGGCTGCAGAAAAAACTATGACCAATCTATCACCCAGTGTCCATTCAGAGGGACAAATGGGTACCCGACCCTGCCTTAGGTGGTAAAAGGGTTAGGAGTTGCTTGAGTTGCAACTCAAAGTCCAATTTGATACCCGGGTATGGACATAAGGGTTAACAGAAGTGGTGCTTCCCCGGCACCCAAAATCTCTTGCTGACAGAATCATCGCCATCTTTACAGATGCATCTGATATTGCTGCAGGGGCTGTCCTCCAGCAATTCTGTGATGGTCAGTGGCAGCCATTGAGCTTCTTCTCCAGGAAGTTCTGACCAACGGAGGCCCATTACAGCACGTTTGGGAGAGAACTCTTCGCAATTTACATGGCTAGTAAGCATTTATGGTATTTTGTCAAGGGTCAGGAGTTTATGGTTTTTACCGACCATAAGCCACTTACATTTGCGTTTTCTACCCATCTTGATCACCATTCACCACGCAAGGCTAGCCATCTTGAGTTCATCTCCACCTTCACAACGGACATACAACATGTTCAAGGGTCACAGAACGTTGTTGCTGATGCACTCTCTCAAGCACACCTTAATTCATTGGAGACATCTCATCCCATTTTGCCTGAGAGACTCCGAGCTGCCGAGAGGAAGATGTGGAAATCCATTCCTTGCAGGAGCATCCTGGCAATTTGATACTTCAGTCCATCCCAATTCTTGGTTCAGCTGTAAGTGTCACTTGTGATGTTTCATCAGGACAACCACGACCACTTCTTCCACAGTCCTTACATCAATTACATCACACAATGGACCCACTCCTGCCTTCAATGTCAGCATAGCAAGATTCAGCAACATGCTTTCTTGCCAGTTGGCACTTGTACACCACCAGCAGCACGTTTTAATCATGTGCATATTGACCTCATAGGTCCATTGCCACAATCTAACAACAATCGTTACCTGTTGATGTGTGTGGATAGGTTTTCTCGGTGGCCAGAAGCAATTCCTGTTGTTGACACCACAGCTTCAACAGTGGTCGTTGGTTTTGTGACACATTGGATCTCATGGTTTGGAGGTCCTTCTGCCACTACTGCTGACTGTGTTAGACAATTTGATTCTGCTTAGTTCACCCAACTGTCAACGTCTTGGGATGCACCATATCCTTACAACATCATATCATCCATCCTCTAATGGTCTTGTGGAAAGATTTCATTGTCAACTCAAGACTGCTTTGCAAGCAGTGGATGACCCTGTACACTGGAGTGACCGTGTGCCAATGATTCTTCTCATGTTACGCTGCTCCATCAAGGAGGATCTTTGTGCTACACCAGCAGAAGTGTCATACAACACCACCTTATGTCTCCCAAGTGATTCTTTGCAGCAGAGACCAGCACCATAGCAGTAGATGATTTTCTCGATCGTTTATGTGTATCCATGCTTTCACTTAAACACCAGCCACCACAGACACCACACTCACATCCAATTCCCATCAATGGTGAATGCAACACATTTTTATTTGGAAGGGAGCTCATGGTCACCCTTTGCAACCACTGTTTGAAGGTCCTTTTCTGATCCTTTGGTGACACAACAGGTATTTCACATTGGACATCAATGGTCAAAGAGATACCATCACTTTGGATAGACTCAAGCCTGCCTTCCAGTCATCACTCAAAATACCACCACTACCACCAGACAATCGACCACCATCAACTACCACTCCTCCACCTATGCATATCACATGATCGCATATTCTACAACACGTCCACTTCTCTGATTAATGGTACCTCTGTTCAATTTCTACCAGGAGGGTGATGTAGCAGCCCACTTCTACCTGCTTACTTGTGCTGACGTCATCAGCTAGTGATATTTTTCTATTTTAAAGCATCAGCCAATGTGACATCATTTATTCCAATTTTCAGATTTAAAAATTTAGAAGACAATGTTCTAAGCAGTTAGGCAAAAGGGCATGTAAATATAGAGAGGATTGTGTTTTTACTCATGATAATGGTGTTTAGATTATTTGTTGAGTTGTTCATTCATTAGTTTGTGTGGCTGTTTATTAAAACAAGTTGGTTCATTGGCATTCAGTTTAGAAGAAATTAGTGAACACCACAAAATTGGTAGAGCAAATTCTACACAAGCAACAAAACTCTGGGAAGCATGATGCACATGTTTCTGAAAGATGAGTTGGTTGGTTTTATGCTTCCCACCTCTTTGTTATTTTGCTCTTTGTGTGATTCTCCTGAGTTAGCAGATTGGCTGTATTGTTGTGGACATACTATTACTTGCCTAATCACTTAGTGCTAACATGGGTGTTCACATGTGGACACCAGGTCCTGCAAATACCCCAAAATCATTGTAACATCTTAGGTCTGTGCAGATCCTGCATTAGAACTATGCAGTGGTTGGGGCTCTAATGAACATCGTACAGTGTTGGCAAAAAGTATTGAGAACCCATGGTTTCTGCTGATTTGCAAAAAAGATATTAAATTGAAAGCCTATTATTTTGAACTAGTTTATTTTCAATGAAAAGAAAATAGGGGGCAAGACCAGTATAACAACTAAAGTTAAAACTATACTAAACAAAAAAAAAACAAATTTGAACTTAGCTTTTGTTGTCTTCTCAGTAGTAGTTGATTCTTCTTCTCTTGTGGCTCCTTGGTGATGGTTTCCTAGAAAAAGTCGTTAAGGTTATTATGCATCAAAAAATTCCTTAAATATCAAACGTAATTAACAATATTTATCTTTTTAGAGTGAAGGTAATGACGTTTCACAAGCAGGATCTTGCTTCTTCAAGGTTAGTGTATCTTTGATTATTGCTTGCATATTAAGGAATGGTGGTCATCCTATTGTCATTGGGAATGGTGCCATTAGAAGGCTAGAATGAAATTATCTACATGTAAATAGGTTGGTGTGTTAGTATTTTGAGAGTAAGTATGGTGCTTTAATATTTTTAAAGTTAGTATAAATTTCTAAGGAGAGATATAATTTTATTTTTTCCCAGTTTTATGATTTTTTTGATTATTGTTTAGTATTTTACATTGTTTTCTTTTAAATTTTTGAATTAGAGAAACAATGGTTCATTGTATGTGTTCATGTTTTCAATGAGCTGAAAACCTAATCACCAGATGGCCTCAATATTGACAAAGGATTTATGCCTATATTGTTACAGCTTCAATGTCATCATTGATTGGCTGCTGAATTATCAGCAGACATTTCTGTCAGACCTATCAGAAGATGGCTTAATGAAGCTGGTTTGAGAGGCCACACCTAACTAAGGAGGATAATACAAGCAATGCAAAGATCTAATATTCTGTGATCTGATGAGTTACACTTTGAGGTAAATATTAGATTAACTGGTTATTACAAAAACTGTAATATTTACTAACACTACTGCTAATTTTGAGATTGGATTTAAAATGGAATTTGCTTGAGTTTTAAGGTATGTGGAACCCATGATGTGTCATAAGTGAGCTGACAAGTGGATGAAGAATATCATCCAGAGTGTAAGGTACCTTCAGTAAACATGGAGGAGGAAGTATTGTGATTTTGGGGTTCATGGCAATGGATGGTTTTGGAGCAGTGGTTGTATGTGAGGGTAACATGGACTCAAGTACATTAACGTTTGGGAAAACTCCTGGGGCTTTCACATTCACATGCACAAAGTGCAATTCCAACAGGACAATGTACCTTTACACAAATCTTTGTGAACAATGAAATGGCTTCAATCTGAAACCCATACAGCGTTTGTGGAGTATTCTGATGCATAGAGTTCAGGGACATTCAATTTCCTCAAAAGAAAACCTTAAGTAAGTAATTCAGCAGGATGCTGCTCTAATTAAATCAAAGGGTGAACACACAATATATTGATTATTTTTATTTTTTCTCATTTAATTATTCCTGCTTTTCTTTGTGTGTTATATTTTAATTCCCCTGAAAGAAGATTTAAAGGAAATATCAAGAGTTTCATAGGGTGCTCAATACTTTTGGCCAAGACTTTATTTGAAGGACCTTTAAACACTAACAAATCTATCAAAACCTGAAGTAGTGCATGTGCTTTCCAAATGTGTAGCAGGGAATGAATCCTAATCATGTTACCTCACAATCAACAATTTAACAAAACAATTATTGCTGCCATCAAAGAGTAGCCAAAGATTAAGGGAATGGAAAGGCCCCTTGCATAAAAATGGTGAGGAATGGCTTATTGATTTACACACACCACTTCTTGTCTCATAGTCTGCACTCTGCACTAGAATGACAGTGGTTTGGGGCTCTAGTGACTATGTAATTGAAGGGCCCCAAAACACCAATGAACAAACTGAATTCATAAAAAATATAGAATATTAATTAAAAAAATATTTTTACCCTGATTCCGTATATCGTAAATGCAATATGACATGAAGTAGAAGCAATGCAGGCTGCATATGCCTTTTTGCATATGTTTCTCCAAGAAACAAGACAATATGCTTCCTGCATCCAGGATGTACATTTCTAGTGTCCTACATCCTTGGTGTGAAAGCTGCATGTTTCCCACATAGGGTGTGCAGCAGCTGGATGGATGAGTGGGAGTCACCTGCAACAACCAAATGTCTGTGATTGTAAATAGGAATGAGTCCTAGTGCCTTATGCAGAACAAAGACTTCAGCAGTCAGGATGCCAGTGATGCCTAGAAGGTGGCCTCCAATGAGCTGAACTGTTGTAAAGACTGACCAACCGACAGCAGGGCCATCCTCTGGCCCATCCATGTAGATAAAGATGTGGCCCTGATAGGTGAAGAAGAGGCGCCCAAACTCCTTTTAATATACTGACCTATCAGTACTGGGTTTGGGGTAGGCTGTGGAGGATCCAGTCTAAACTTGGCTCTGGAACTGTCAATGACAACAATGTGGTCAGGAGTGAAAGTAGCGCCCCAGAGACACAGTCACACTGAGGATGACAAGGCCATCCAACCACCACAAACTGAAGGGAGAGGCAACCCCTTGGTGGAGGTCAAAAGTCCATTGCATGGTGCCAATGAAAACATTAGTAATCATAAGTGTGAATCATTCAAATGGAATTGGGTGTGGTGGAATTTTAGGTGTGGCACAGTCTAAAGGAAGGTCTTGCGTATAATATGCACCTGTAGATAATACTCACCCCAAGCTCCAAGACTTACGTTCATGTAAAAATCTCAATACTCATGTATAATACGCAGGCTAAGTTTGCCAGTTCCCAATTATTTCAGATGGCGATTGTGAAGAATTTTTAGGCTTTTAATATCGGTATTGTTGGGCATAACTGGACTTAGAATATTCATTTTTAGTACAGGACTTGTTAATTTTTTATAGCATTACGCTAGTATTATTATATCTATGGTTAGACTTGTATTAATATACAAGCAGTTGTATCTATGGTATGAAGGTAAATAAAGTGTAGGTAGCTAAGTATTATATTTACAAAACTAACTCAACACAGCATCTAATAGCAGTTAAATGAGGTTAATAAGCAATCATGTCTCTTTTTGCTTTCGATGGATGATCCAGTATTCTTTACACGTGTTTAGTGTTCTCTGATAATGGCTGAAATTTTTACGACTATGTATAATATGCACCCAGACTTGGCATCCAATTTTTTTTGGGAAAAAAGTGCATATTATACGTGAGATAATACGGTAGTTGTTTCTTTAATTAAGTGTATTGTAGTGAATATATAACCTACTTTGTTGGCATAGTGGTTAGCATGATTGGCAACTGCATCAGTAGTTCTAGGTTCGATACTGAACTGAGGTGGGTCAGCTTCTTTTGAGCAAGAGAGAGGCCACAAGGGTGCCTTCTTTCAGATGAGAAGTAAAACTGAGGCCCTGTGTGGCTATATGTTGGCACTTACACATAAAAGAACCCTCTCTACTATGCAACAGGTAGATGAGGCAAAATATCCAGGTGTAGGAACGTGCCCCTTGGTGTCTGTAGCTTTTCCCAACGAACACTAGACCAACAATAAGTAAGCATAGGGATACAGCTTTGGCTGGCAACTGTGACCAATATATCACCCTATGTCCATTCAGAGATCCTGCCATAGGTGGGAAAAGGGTTAGGAGTTTCTTTGCAGTGGTTTTCTGGGTCTTTGCAGTGGTCTTTGCAGAGTTTTTTTGGCTTAAAGTTATCTGCTATAACTTTATTAAGGGGAGAGGAGAAATGGTGCAACCATTTTGGCCACCACCAACTCCAAAAACTGAGGGAAGTATTGGTGAAGATCATTTTAAGGATGTGAAAACTCCTGGCACAAAACAGTGGAGAACGAATTACCTTCTAAATCAGTGATCATAACTAGTGTCATGGATTTATGAGGGGTTGAAAGTTGGGCACTACCAGATGGGCTAAAGAGAGGCTGTGTTAGTGTTGCTTCTCTTCCTGATGCTAGACTAGTTGACATGAAGGATAGGATAGCCAGTATCATGAAAAGGGAAATGGAAGAGTACCTGGTTATATTACAGGTATGGTCGAATTTAATAATCCAGAATAAACCTGCAGCAACAGTTCTGGAGGGAGTTGTGGAAATAGCCAAGGAAGTCAGAAATATAAGACGAAAGGCTAAAATAATGATCTGCCTAATCATTGAAAGAAGAGGCAGAGTAGCTACAGTTAAGGCCATTTGGGTAAATGACAGGATATTTCTTGAAGGGCAAAGGATTGCAGTGAAGCTACTTGAATATAAGGCATGCCTCACAGTTCTTCATAAGAGGTTTGCAAGGGATAGATTTCATTTCAATAAAAGGGCTACCACTAGGTTTGGAACAAAAATTATGGAGTTTATAGTGGATTTTTTAGGGAAGAGAGAAAGTAATGGTACTCCAGGACAAGGTGCAACATCCACAACAAGTGGCTACTAGACAGATGTGCAGGAAATTGGCTTTGCTTGTAATTAGTTGTAGAAGCATAGTCAATAAAGTGGCCGAATTTAATGCACTTGCTGCCACATGGGATGCTGATATCATTAGAGGCACTGAATCATGGTTAAGGGAAGATAAGCTCAAATGAGATTTTTCCTGATAGGTGCATTGTACATTAAAGAGACAGGGAAGTAGGTAGAGGGGGAGATGTGTTTGTTGCCATAGACAAATCATTGAGAAGTTCTTGGGAAACAGGGTTTGAGGGTGTCTGTGATATGCTGTGTTGTAGTGTTTCTGGCTCGGCAAGGGGATTATGTAATTGCCTTCTACCATCCACCAGGAAATGATCCAAATCCTTTGTTGAGTTTGGTGCACTCATTGGAGCACCTCAATCATAGAAAGAGGGTCCCAGCTGTTATTCTTGGTAGACTTCTATCTTCCAAGGGTGAGGTGGGACAGCATGCAGCCTGCTATAGATTTCAGTCTTTCAGGTACTCTGTACTCCTTCTTGGAGCAAATCTTTTTGACTGGATTTGAGCAGGTTGTGACCATGCCAACTCATGAGAAGGGGAAATGCATTAAGGGAATTAGTGACCATGGTGGGGTTAAGGTTGAGATAACAAGAAAGCTGCCAAGGTATTTGTACACCATGTATTGAGATTTATCCATATCACACAGCCAACTGAAAGTTGTTTAGGTCACATTTAGAATCACATTTGAATGATTTTCAGGTCACTACCACTGCTTACAGTATTGAGGAATCTTGGCTAAGGTTCTCAGCACTTCTAGAGGAGGGTACAAACCAGGCCATCCCTACTAAGAAGAAGTGGGACAATGGTTACCTAGATTGGTATATGAAGGAAGTTAAGGCAGCTTTGCTTAAGCCAAGAAGACAGGAGCATATTTAGGAAGGTGCTAAATCCTGATAGTGAACCTGCTTTTCAGGAAGCCAGGAGAAGGGCAAAACGATTAATTGAAAATGCCTACAATAATTTCCATTACAATATTTTGGGGGAGGGGCTCAAGAAAAACCCAAAAGCATTCTTGGGGTGCCATAAAAAGTGCAGAAAGGGGGGTTATATAGTTCCAGCTGTTAGGGATAGTTCAGGAAACTTCATTAAAGATTGTTTTATAGCAGCTAATATTTTCAATGATTCATTTGCAATTGCCAGGGGTGATTACCCTCCAGGGTCAGTTAAGGGATTATCAAGGTTTGCAGCCCCCAATGTTCTTTACCAACCCCCTATGTTGGTATTGATGTGGGCTTGCACTGCTTAACTTCAGTGATCTCATGGGAACTGGTGTGTCCAACACAACTTGGCTGCACAATGCAACTTGGGGCAATGGGGCCTGATAACATTTCTCCATTTATTATATAAAGGCCTTCAGGGATTGTCAGCTACTATTTGGTGGAAATGTTGAAAAAGTCATTAGATAGTGCCATTGCTCCCTCCTTCTGGAGGCAAGGAAACGTAGTACCAGTCTTCAAGTCAGGGGATACTGCTGTTTGCAAGATATGACTGCAAGACTGCACCCTATCAAAAGTCATGGGACAACCCTTAGCAATATCATAGGTGGCATTCCTCCCATCTCTATATAACAGAGAGTACACTATTATGGGATGATACTTCTGTGAATGATGAAAGAATGTCTCAAAGAAAAGAGCTTACAGTACTTCCAGAGAGGTACAGTATTCAGGTGACATCTCGTAGGCAAAACTTTTAAGAAGACGTCAACCCTCCTAAACATCCCAAAATCGACCGTTCACAACTCATCTGGGCCTGGAAAGAGAAAGGCACCACAAGTGTTCCACCTAGGACTGGAAGACCCAAGATCATGTTGGCTAGAGACAAAAGAGCTCTTCACACATTGCTTGATGAACTGACAAGATCATTCATAGTTGATGGGAACAATTGTGAGCACAGAGAACTGCATGCAATGGGTTTTTATGGCAGAGTGGCAGCCCACAAGCCTCACATCAGCACCAGCAATGCAGCAAGGAGATTTCAATGGTGCAAAGAGTAACGACATTGGAATCTGGATCAATGGCAAATGGTTGAATGGAGTGATGAGTCCTACTACCCCACTGAGCAACCGGATAGATGGGTTTGGGTATTGCAAACGCCCAGCGAACGTTACCTGCCAAGCTGTGTTGTCCCCACGGTGAAGTTCAGCAAGAGGATTAGTTCTAATTCTAATTCTAATTCACAACACTGCAAGCAGCCTTATTTGGCCAATATGGCAGTGGAGAGACCAACTCTCATTCTTATATATATTACCAAAAAGCTCCCAAAACCCCAGGCTAAAATTCCTGTGATCCTGCTACAACACTAGTAATGGTAGGGTGGCTTTTTATTAGGCCCTCCACCTTATCCTTTCCAAGGCCATTCCATTGTCGAATGGTCCTTGGTAAGAAAGACCAGTAATATGTGTCTGTCTGTGCCCTAATCTCCTTCAATTTATACAAATGATCCTTTCTCCCTTTGTAATTAGCAGGGGACACACATCCCGCCAGAGGTCCATCACACCCCAGCAGCAGCAGTCTGATAAACAGACTTATGCTGTGAGATGTTCGCCGCTGGCTTAGTGTTTCCCAACCTAGTTCCCTGATCATGTCAGACACACTATCCCTGTGAGAAAACCTGTGGAATACAATTCTTGCTGCCCTCCTCTGTATCCTTTCAATCTCCCAAGATAATTCCTGCCTGAAGGGAAACCAAATTGGACTACCATACTCCATAATTGGTCGCACCATTGAAATATATGCTGTTTCCCTCACCTCCCTTGTGCTGTCCCGAAGGACCCTACTAATCAGACGGAGGAATTGACCAGCCCTCCCAACTGATTTATTTATATGATCCTTCCATGTACCTTGGTTATTTAAAATTATTCCAAGATGCTTATGGGTGCCAACTCTCTCAACCCTAACTCCACCAATATAGTAATCAAAGCTAAGTAGCTTCCTAGATCTAGATATTGTAAGAATCCTACACTTTTTCAGATTCAATGGCAGTTCCCATTTTACACACCAATTGTTGGTGTGGGGGTGCTTTTCATGGTATGGGTGTGGTGCAATCGTTTCTATGCACGGACATCTAAATGCAGAGTGTTACCTGGACATTCTGGACAATGCAGCACTCCCCTCTCTCTGGCAGCCCTTTGGCAATGGCCCTTTTCTGTTTCAGCACAATGATGCACCTTCCCATAAAGCACAGGCTGTAGGCACATGGTTTGATGAAATGGGGTTCGATAACCCCATCAAACATCTGTGGGACGTGTTGGAACGTCAATTGTGCACTTGTGCAGAACGCCCAACATCTGTGACTGAACTGTCCAAGACACTTATGGCAGAATGGCATAAATTATCTGTCACAACATATCAACACCTTGTGTACAGTATGCCCCAGAGAGTAGAAGCTGTGATAGCAGCAAATGGTGTACCAACAAGATACTAAAATATGTATATTTGTGTTTCTATTAAAGTGGTGGTGTTCCATGGCTTTTAATAGGGTAGTGTATTTGAGCATAGGAGAAGGTGGGGCTAATTGATGCACCTTTTTAGCATAAATGCAAATTCAATACTTTTAATTCACATGAAAAGTATGTTACAGAGCTGTATTTTCTCACAATTGCTATTAAGAAAGAACAAGTAGAAAAAGCACAAAAAAATAAAATGAGGAGGGCCACCACATGCATCAGCATACCCCCAGGGTTGGAGTAAGTTGAAATACTTTGAGGGGGCCCTGAGAATTTATAAATTTATATCATAGAAGTTAACCATTGTACATAAGCAGCCAACAACTATGTTGTAAGTTACTTGTAATAACCCTGCTATTTGACAAATAAATTTAATAGTGATTACTACAAGCCATCCTCATGCAAAAAGTTACAATAGCCTAGATGAAAAAATTATTTATGAAGACCAAAAACGCATTAAAGCAAATAATTTATGGGCCAAAAGTTAAAAACACATGGAAAGTTGTACATTAGCTTCATATTAGGACTTGTTTAAGAGGCTATATACAACCTGGTTGCATTTTGTGCCACTTGATTGCATCAAGGTAAATATCAACATGCCCCATGAATCAATTAGCCTCACCTTTCCCTATATTATTCTCACAAATTATGGGGAATTTGGAAGAAAATGGCATCCTTAGCAATAATCAGCATGGGTTAAGGAAAGGGAGGTCAAGTGACACTCAACTGGCTTGTCTAATGGACTATATTCAGAGAGTTGTAGACAAGGGTAAGCAGGTTGATGTTGTATTCCTGGACTTTAAACAGGCCTTTTCATGGTACACCATGACAATCTTGTTTCAAAAATATCGAAGTTAGGGATTCAGAGTAAGCTTATTCAGTGGGTAAAGGCCTACATGAATGGTGGGCAGCAGAGGGTCGTTTTTGATGGTAAGGCTAAAAAATTTGGTTTTTTGGGTTTTATACTATTTAATTTATATTAATAATAAAGGGCTTGACCTACAATCCTTTCTTGAGCTATTTGCAGATGACACGTGCATTGAAGGGTAGCGGATGAAGGGTTGTCTTCCTGTATAGAATTGCAACAGGACCTAAACTAGATATATGATTGGAGCAGAAAATGGGAGTTGTCATTAAACCAGCACAAATGTAGCTTTCTTAGGAAAAGCAGGTCTAGAAAGCATGTTGATTTTACTTATTCCATAGGTGGTGTTAGGGTAAATAGGGTTGAGACACATAAGCACATTGGTGTTATTCTAAACATTGAGGGCACCTGGAAGGAGCACATTCACAAATTGATTGGGAAGGCTGGGCATGTTCTTCGTTTGGTTATAAAGAGTGTTTGGAGACGGCACAAATGATGTAAAAGAAGTAGCCTATTTTTCACTAGTATGGCCAATAGTGGAGTACTGAAGTTCAAATTTCGCTTTAGGTTGGGGTCACCTTGGAAAATTGAAATGATACAAAGGAGGGCTGCAAGAATTGTGCTACATCACTCATCACTTCTCTCATAGGTTGTGTCTTAGACATGATCACAGAATTAGGGTGGGATTCACTACATCAGAAGTGGGTATCTGACAGCATTACGCTTTTTCACAGACTGCTGAAATTAGGGTATGAGGGTACTCCAGGGGGCAGCTTACCCTGGCAGACTTCGGGGGGCTCAGGGGTAACTTGCCCCTCTTCCTCCATAGCTTTTTGTCCAACCAGACCTTCAGAGTGCATGTGGGTAACACCTACTCCTCGGCGTTTTTGCAGGAGAATGGTGTCCCACTGGGGAGCGTCTTGAGTTTGACGCTCTTTGCTGTTGCAGTGAATGGCTTACCATCTTCCGTTCACCCCCCTTTACAGTCATCCCTATTAGCAGATGACTTCTCTATCAGGTACCAGGCTGCCACAATGCACAGCATTACTCAATGCTGTGCATTGTCAGCTGCATGATTGATTGATTGATTGTTGGTATTTTAGGGCCCGTCGACAACAAAGGTCATTAGGGCCCAGAAGGACAATCATCACTGTGGGGGTGTAAATGACGACCCACCATGATGGCAATAAATAATGGCAACCCATAACAATAAAAGGCAATAGCCAAATAAATAATTAGAAATAAATATAGGCAAAAGCCGAAACACACAGAAAATAAAGAGCAGCAAAAGCTAAAACACACAGAAAACTAAAAGCAGCAAAAGCCAAAACAGATATAACAAGAAATGCGGCAAAAGCCAAAACATACATAACAATAAAAGCGGCAAAAGCCAAAACATACAGAACAATAAAAGCGGCAAAAGCCGAAACAGACAATACAATAAATGTGGCAAAAGCTAAAACAGACATAGAAAGTAAAAGGCAAAAGCCAAAATAATTCGAGAATAAATGCAAGGACGTCTAAAAACCAACTGTGTATAATTCAAATTTACCAGCGAGCTCTTCACTGCCTGGGGGTTATCCCCAAGTGATGTGGAGAGCTCTGGACTGACTCCCAGTCGGCATCCGAGTTCTTGGTATCTCTCACAGTGACTAAAGATGTGTGCCACTGTGAGAGGCTCCCGACAGAAGTCACACCATGGTTGGTTCTCACCCCGTAGAATGTAGGAGTGGGTGAGGAAGGTGTGACCGATCTGAAGCCGAGCAACCACAACCTCCTCCCTCCGTGACTGGCGGCACAAGGACACCCAGTGCTCTGGAGTGTCCTTCAGTGTGCGGAGTTTGTTGGTGGTCTCCACAAACCACTGGGACCGCCATTGGCCATGGACGGCGCGCCGCACCATCGGAAGAGCATCGGAGGAGGGTACAGCAGTGTTGGATTCTTCTGGCAAGTGGGCCACCTGACGGGCATGGGCATCTGCCCTCTCATTTCCCATGATGCCAACATGCCCCGGGACCCACATGAACAACACTGTCTTGCCCTGCTTACGAATCACAAGCAGCAATCTGTGCACACCCTGGACGATGGCATGTCTGCCATAAAGGGTGTGCAACAGCTGAAGGGAGCATAGGGAGTAAGGTGCAATAACAAAGTGTCTGTCATTCAATAATAGGATGAGTTCCAGTGCCCTGTGCAGAGCTGTGAGATCTGCAGTGAGGACACTGGCGACGCCTGGAAGGCAGCCCCCTATGAGATGACCAGTTGTAAAGACTGACCAACCCACCGAGGGGCCATCCTTCGACCCATCCGTGTAAATAAAAACATGGCCTCGATAGGTCCAAAAGAGGCGTCCAAACTCTTGCTGGTACACTGACCATTCGGTACTGGTTTTGGGTAAGGCTGCAAGCATTAAATCTAAACTTGGCTCTGGCACTGTCCAGGGTGGCACAGAGGCCGGCAGTACAGGCTGCACCCTGGGCAGAGTCACACCCAGGCCGGAAAGACCGTCCATCCACCGCACACCGAATGGAGGTGGAACCCCTGGGTGGCAGTCAAATGACTGTCTCATCGTGTTACTTATAACGTCTGGGTGTGTAGGGTGCTGCGGCTGAACTTTCAGCCGCAAAATGTATGCCACTGCGAAGCACTGCCACTGCACAGCCAGTGGTGGTTCACCAGCCTCAGCATAAAGGCTGAGTACTGGACTTGTGCAGAACGCCCCAATAGACAACCGGATGCCAGCGTGATGAACACTGTCCAGCATCCGGAGAGTTGAAGGAGCGGCCAGGCCATACGCGCCGCAGCCATAATCCAGACGTGATCAAACGAGTGATCTATAGAGTAGAAGCATCACCGTTCGATCTGCCCCAAAACCAGTTCCCTGCAGGCACCACAGAATATTCAGGGACCGAAGGCACTTAGCCTTCAGCTCCTTCATGTGCGGGACCCATGTCAGACGGCTGTCAAAACGGAGACCAAGAAACCGGGCCGCCTCTACAACTGGGAGGAGGTGGCCATTCAAGGTAAGCTGAGGCTCAGGGTGGAGCCCTCGCTTACGACAGAAATGCATGACCATTGTTTTGTCAGGGGAGAACTTATAGCCACGTGAAGTGGCAAACTCGTTGGCACTATTGAGTGCTAGTTGCAGCTGACGCTCAATACTGTGCATCGTGGCAGCCCGGTACCTGATAGAGAAGTCGTCCACAAAGAGGGACGACTTTACCGGGGTGTGAAAGGAGGATGGTAGGCCGTTCACTGCAACAGCAAAGAGCGTCACACTCAAGACGCTCCCCTGTGGGATACCATTCTCCAGCAGGAAGGCCGAGGAGTAGGTGTTACCCACACGCACACGTTACCCAAAAGCTATGGAGGAAGAGGAACAGATTACCCCTGAGCCCCCACTGGTGCAAGGTCTCCAGTATACCATGGCACCATGTGGTATCATATGCCTTCTCCACATCAAAGAAGACAGCCACGAAGTGCTGTCTGTGGAAAAAGGCCTCACGTACTGCAGTCTCCAGTGAGATCAGATGATCCACTGAAGACCTGCCAGCACGGAAGCCACATTGAGCACTGGCAAGCAGGTGGTGCCGTTCCAGATACCACACCAGGCGTCAATTAACCATTCGTTCCAAGGTTTTGCAAAGACAGCTCATCAATGAAATGGGTCAATAATTTGTTGGAAGGCTACTATCCTTCCAGGGTTTTTGGAGTAGGATTATAGTAGTCTCTCGCCAACCTGCAGGGATTTCATGCTGCTGCCAGATGTAATTGAATACCTCAAGGAGGTATCTAACGCCTATCTCTGGTAGGTGTCGTAGCGTTTGATAGTGGATGCTCTCTGGTCCAGGGGCAGTGTCCCTGGCTCTTGCTAGAGCTGCCCGCAGCTCCCAAGGGGTAAATGGATTTTTATACCCCTCGGCGACACCACCAGTGAAGTTCAGTGGATGGCGTTCTGCAGCCTGCTTTTGGTTTAGAAATGTTGCCGTGTAGTGCTGGGAACTGGAGATGGCTGCAAACGTCCTTCCCAGTTCCTCAGCCACCTCACACGGCAGAAGGCAATGTCTTCCATATACAAGGAGACCTGATCCACATGATGGTAAACATCTGCCTTGGATCTTCCTCAGCGTTTCCCAGACTTTCTTGGAGGGCGTGTGATGGGTGAGTGAGGAGACGTACTGACTCCATGAGGAGCGCTTGGCCTCCTGATCACCCGTCATGCATATGCCTGGGCTCGGAGAAAGTTGATACAGTTGGCCTCGGTAGGACGAGATTGGAAGCAGCAAAGGGCTCGTCGGCAAGCCTGAATCACACTCAGACAATTCTCCGTCCACCATGGCACCCGTGCTCTTGGTGCGTTACACAAGCTCTGGGGGATGGATGCCAATGCCGCCCCGACCACCACTTCTGTGAAGTGACTCACTAGGTCGTTTACCCCATCAAAATCACACAGTGGGTGAAAGTAGATATGGCAGGCGAACTCCTCCCAGTCCGCCCGAAGCAGACACCACCGTGGTGGGTGCTGGGGTAATGCCCCATCTACACTGCTAATCTTGATGGGGAAGTGATCACTTACACAGGGGTCTGACAAGACCTCCCACTGCAAACCTGGTGCCAACCCAGGACAGCAGATGGAAAGGTCTATGCATGACAGGCCACCAGTGGCAGTCATCATATGTGTGGGGGCACCTGTGTTGAGAACAATGAGGCCATTGTGTGACACCCATTGTTAGACAAGGTGCCCTCGGGTGTTGTGACTGTCCGAGCCCCATTGGGGATTATGGGCATTAAAATCACCCATAATCAAGAAGGGTCTTGGAAGCTGGGCGCTGAGGGAGTCGAGGTCTGCCCATGGGATATCCATCCCAGGTGGCATGTAGAGGGAACATAGAGTGGTGGGCACAGCCAGTTGCAATGAGACCGCCACTGCTTGCAGAGGCGTCTGCAGAGCCACTGGCACATGCATGCACCCATTCCGGATAAGGATGGCCACCCCTCCCACAGGGTGGCTTCCTTGCTGCCGGGTGTCTGCATATACAGTGTACCACGGTAACGACATTGGGGTATCACTTCAACACAGGATCTCCTGGAGGGAGATGCAGATGGGGTTGTGCCGCGAGATCATCAGTTTGATCTCATCCCTCTTGTGGGAAAACCTTCGACAGTTCCATTGTAGGAAATTTACCATCAAGTGGACTTAGGCGGCTTGTTTCTATTCCTCCCTTTTCTCCGTCCCACAGCAGAAAAGGGAGGGACGCCTTCAATTGGTTCGTCCTCCTCCATCTCGAAGGAGGAATCCCCATTGTGACCCACTTTGGGCATGAAACCACCCCGTGCTCTCTGCCGTTGGCCAGAGAGCTTGGGTGGACGAACCAAGGACACACGGCCCACGGCAGTAGTGGGGGGTGTCCCTACTATCTTTCCTCCTGTCACACCCACCGCCCCCTCCGTGGAGGAGGTTGGCTGGGCTGGGACAGGGAGGGAGGCCTTTAAGGGAGATGCCTCTCTTTCAGGGGCCTCCAAAGAAGCTGGCACCGCCATTATTGGGGGGCCCATGCATGGGCCAGAGGTGGCGGTGGAGCCAAAAGAAGCCATGGAAATGGAGTCGGGGTCCGTCTGGCAGCCAATGCTTGCACAGACCGGGATCCCATGGACCCTGCGTTGCACGAGAGGGCGTTAAACGGATGAGAGGGGGGAGCTGAGGCAGGGTGTCCGTCTGGGTACAGACAAAGGACACAGCGGCTGCCTTTGCAGCACATGCATAGGACACTCCACGAGTGGAGGTCCCTGGCAAGGCTAGCAGCCACCATGCATCTGGAAAACTGATACCCTTCTGGACACGCAGCTCCTGGACTGCACGTTCCTGCAGCCAAGTAGGGCAATCCCGAGAAGAGGCGGGGTGGTTGCCTTTACAGTTTAAGCAGACAGGTGCAGTCTTACAAGGCTCGGGGGAGTGGTCACCCTGTCCACAAGTGCCACACATGGCCTTGGCAGAACACGAATTCTGTCCATGGCCATATCGCTGGCGCTTGAGGCATCGAAGCAGACTCGGGATGAAGGCACGTACAGGCAAGTGGCGGAAGAGAGGCGTGATGCACTCCGGCACCTTGGGCCGACCAAAGGTCGGCACCAAGGTGTCAGATGGGCGGGATTCTCCCTCCCATCGGACCGATGTGCGTCGAACAGCCACCACACCCTGGTCCCTGAGCTCCTCCACTATCTGCTCCTCTGATTCCCCATGTAGGTCAGGGCACCACACCACACTTCTACTGGTGTTTAAGGTGCGATGGGGTTCAACCACAATAGGGGTATCACTGAACTTTCGCATTTCTAATAATGCTTCGGTCTGGTGGGGGGCAGATGCCTCCACCAACAAGGTGCCATTGTGCAGTTTCTTGACCGAGGTCAAATCACCGGCATTGCCCTTGATGGCTTTGGTGATAAGGAAGGGCGACGCCTTCCCCAAGACTGCACCATCATCCCCAGAGATGGAAATAAACCGGGGAGGATAGGAAGAAGGTATGGATGGTTGTTGGACTGCACCTAAAATCTTAGATGCAGGAACATGCTTTGCATCGGCGGTGGAACCCTGTACCTTAAGGCTAAGAGGTCGTTGCCTCTTGTTAAGGGCAGGTGCCGATGCCATAGATGTTACAGGTTCGTACCCTGATCGAGTTGGCTTACTGGGGGAAGGCGGCCTCTTTGTTGGAGCAGTACATGTCTCCATCAGCTCAGTGGCAGCTGGCCCACTCAATTGGGTGGGACCGAGCCCACCATCTTCCGGCTCAACACAAGTCAGTAAAAGTAAAGAAGGGGGAGGGGTGGGGTTATTTGTAGAGGCCCCCAGCCTCTGGGTTATATTTGCCATAATTTAAGATAATTATGTATTCGCTGCCTGCAGGTCTTACCCACCATGGAGCCCAACGCGGGGACGCCGAGTTTCCTCAGGCAGGATACTGTTAGGATGGCACAATCCCCGAGTACCGGACCATTGGCATCGGAGTTGACTGCCGGTCCACTTACAGTCACCCTATGAGGCATAACCACTTATATGCCCCCGGCCGATTGACCAAGACTGGGCTACTGCCTTGGCCTCCCGTTTTCCCTGGAAGCTGTGGCCAAAGTGATGTTTTGGAGACTGTGGATCGCAACCCTAGTCCCCGATGTCTGTCAGCCACCTCACCAGTATGGAGTGGCCAAGAGACATCACAGGGCATACGCCTCCTCAACCACCAGGATCTGCTTTTCCCAGGGTGCGGGTCTCCACGCACGACAAACATGCATGTAGGCGTTTGTTTATGGTCACCTCAGTGAGGAGCCTACATCGACTGAGAACAAGTCAGACCGAACGCTCAAACAACCACGATGTTGGTATCGTCCTGTCCAGAACACATCATAGACAAAGACGATAGTGGTGTTGTCCAGTCAGGGGCAAGAAAAAGTCACCCCGTTTTGTCACCTCTTACGACATGCAGGTCTGCAGTGTACCTATTCTACCCCGGGCACACATGGGTATGTCAGCTGCAACTGGCACTAAATAGTGCCAAAGAGTTCACCACCTCTCGTGGCTATAAGTTCTCCCCTGACAAAACAACAGTCATGCACTTCTGTTGTAAGCAAGTGCGTCACCCTGAGCTTCAGCTTTCCCTGAACGGCCACCTACTCCCAGTAGTAGAGGCTTGGTCTCCATTTCGACAGCCATCTGACATGGGTATTGCACTTGAAGGAGCCAAAGGCTAAGTGCCTTCACTCACTTCACCCCCTGCCTGCAGGGAACTGGTTTTGGGGCAGATCGAATGGTGATGCTTCAGCTCTACAGATCACTCATTCAATCATGTCTCAATTATGGCTACAGTGTGTATGGCCTGGCCACTCCGTCTACTCTCTGGATTCTGGACAGTGTACATAACACTGGCATCTGGTTGTCCATTGGGTCCTTCTGCACAATTCTAGTGCTCAGCCTTTATGCTGAGACTGGTTTCTACATTCTGGTACCTACAGACTGGTACCTACATTCTACGGGGTGAGGATCAACCGTGGTGTGACTGCTGTTGGGAACCTTTTACAGTGGCACACATCTTTAGTCACTGGGAAAGATACTGTGAACTTAGATGCAGACTGGGAATCTGTAAAGAGCTCTCCACCTCACTTGGGGATAACCCCCAGGGGGTTGAGAGCTTGCTTGTATGTGTGAAGGAGGCTGGCCTCTTTCACAAAATTTGATTATACACATTTTCTTTTCAGTCCACTTTGGCTTTATTCCTGAATCGTTTTGGCTTTTGCCTTTTTATTTCTGTCTGTTTTGGCTTTTGTCGCTTTTATTGTTATATCTGATCTGGTTTTTGCTGCTTTTATTTTTATGTCTGTTTTGGCGTTTGCATGTAATTTTTCTTCTATATTTATTTGGTTATCACCTTTTGATTGTTATTACTTTTAGTGGCTTTTGCCCTTTTTATTGCCGTCATGGTGGGATGGCCATTTACACCCCCATGGTGGGATGGCCATTTACATCCCCATGGTGATTTGTCTTTCTGGGCCCTAATGACCTTTGTAGTCGATGGTCCCTAAAACACAAACAAACAACAAAACCACAAAAATGAGTACAGTCAGGTCTCTTTTTATGCAGGGGATAGGTTCCTCAGAAAATTGCATAAAAAGAATTCACATAAAATGAGACTATAAGTCTATAGAAAAATTAGGGATATGTTCCATAATTTTTAAAATTTGCATAACTCCAAAATAACGAATTAAAATGAATGCACAACTGCATAAAAAAGGTCTGTTGATGTTAAAGAAAATAGGTTTCTTAATAAATTTCTTTGGGAAGCTGAAAAAGATTTATATGAATCTTAAATGAAATTGTATTTCAATTCAATTGTCTATCTCGTAAGGGTATACTCCATCTGCAAACTGTTTGTAAATCACTTTCATCATCAGAAATAACTGTCTTTGAAATATATCTCTTTGATATAGACAATACAGTTTCACAGACATATTTTTTTCTCACTCTGCAGACTTTTGTTTTGACCATCATCATCATCATACCCGTATCCCACTTGCAACAGGTTCCCTGAACATGTTCTGATTGGGACACTTTAGTCGGGCGTCTGTAACATGCTGGGATATTGGCTGGGTTGTCTGTGGGGGATGCCGGTGTCACACATGAAACTGTCTGGGGTCCACTTGAAAGTGTCTGGTGGGACACTTTGAGACAATTTTTGAGTACCTCAAAGTGCCCACCATCTAGGTCCGAATGCAGATGCCCGAATTTGTCTCTTTTCTGCAGAGCACATGTGTAACGTGAATCAACACGAGATTTCTATCAAAATAATAACCATTAAATGGAAAACAGCTGAGACACTTTGACGTGAAAGTGGACACCTCGAAGTATGTGTTAAATTATCTCAATGTGTCCGGGAACACTTTGAGGTGTGACATCAGCCTGCACCTAAAGTTAGTTTAATAATATCATCATAATTTAAGACACCATCCACAAGCAGTTCTTCTATATCATCATGGTTGAAAATGTTCAAATCACCTCCAAAATAAGTTTTAATTTTAGAGCATGTTCTGTGGAACTGCAGACCCGACCCCGCCACAATCAGGATAACTATTATGTATGCTAATTTCTGACAGACTAAAACTTCTTTGACTGGCTTATACAATGGTTGGTGGATTTTATCAGTGTCATGGGCCTTAGACTGAATATACTTCCTGAACAAGCATACAGTTGCATATTTGGCCAATTTTTTTTAATCAAATGCAAACCGCACAACTTGGAAATCACATAAAAAGATACGGCATAAAAAGAGACCAAACTGTATACAGCTTCCAGTTGAAGTGTAAGAGGTCGAGTGGAGAAAATGATAACCTTGGCCTTATCAAGGTGTAACTTAATCCCTAAGTATATCATGGAGAGAGTCAAGACAGGAGAGCTGGAGCAGAATCGATGAGGTTAGGTAGAGCAGCCAAAGAGGTCTGCTGCCCCAATGATCAAAGATAGTAGGGAGAGAGGCAGTAGCTACATTAAACAGAAGAGGGCCAAGTAAAGACCTCTGGGGGACCCCCATGACGAAGAATTTTTTCTGCCAGGGACAATTGAGTCCAAACTTTACAATGGTGGAAATATGACCTCAGGAGATTGAAAACATATGAATTAGATATCACCTAAAATAATAATATAGAAAACTAACAATGACAATTTCTATATTTGACACAACATCCTGCAGGTATTGAAGGAAAAGCGAGTTGGGAGAAACATATTCTTTGAGGGATGCTCTCAGAACAAAACAAAGATGTGTAGCACGTTGCTCAATTTTTAATTGTTGCATGTCATCCACTGGTGTTCTGTAGAATTCAGGCACGATTGGTGTCGTATTGCATTCTTCTTTTTGAAAAAAATATTCGATTAGGAAGAGAAGAACTGTTTAGAGAGAGTAGTGATCTGTCTTGCTGAAAACTCACATTTCAATTTCGCTGTATATGAATTTAATTATTACACATATGCATCAGATGCATAAGAAGTGGAGCCATGGCTGCAAATGTAAAGCAGTGGAAGCTTCATAATCAAGTGGGATTTTTACTGCATTACATGGCCAATAGGCCACATCAAAGCAACTTAACTACAGGCATGGATAGTGAACTTACATTGCAAAACCATCAACACATTGGTTCTGAAGTATGAGGGAATAAAGTAACTGATTAGTAAATGTTGGACCTAGCCCATGGTAGAGGCCAATTCTGGGTGGAGTCATGCTCTACACCCAAAACAGAGTAGGGTGGTGACGTTATCTAGAATCCGAAAGGAGGTGAATTAGGACTGCCTTCCTAAAGTGGTGACAGTTCTATACACACTTCAAAGTCTGCACATTGCAACACAGTGAAGTGGACTTCAAAACGGAGGTCATCCCAATCCCTGAAAATGCCCTGGTGATGCATGCCACCCAGAGGTAGCTTGAACACAAACCTAGAATGCCAAATTTGACTCATCCGATGCAGAGGCAAAGGACTGATATATAGGGGATAGGATGCCTGGAGTAGATGAGTGCACTGGCCAGCAGGGTCACATTGCATAGCATTATGCACTGCTCAAAGGTAAGGATGTAGTTTCTATGTCATGCCTGTGTGATAATGTCATGTTGATGCAAGCAGAGCATGGCACAGATGATCCTGTTGTAAGAAATCTTGTGTGAATAGTGAATCCTTTTTACCCCAGTGGCTGGAAAACTGGATTACTGTTGTAACTTTGGCCTGGAAAATTGTAAGCAGCTTAGGCCTAAAGGCAATTAATCTGAATCTTGGAACAGTAATGCCAGTTGAGCTTAGCTGCTAAGACATTGAAGTGTGGGCTGAAGGAAAGATTGGAGTCAACCATTATACCAAGTACATATACAGAGCTAAGGTACTGTTGGGGATTGCCCCTCTGCTGGGCTTTGCTGCAGACAAGTATCCTCATTTTGTCAACATGGATCTTAATATTCCGACTGGCATTTGATGTATTTAGCTGGGACCAGAGACACACAGTAGATTCCAGTGCAGCCACCAAATCGGGTAGGGCCACCTCAAAGCAAAGAGATTGTTTTCAGCAAACGGCCATAAGTCCCACAACACAGATCATGGGGAGGGCAGAAGTGGCAACATTGAAAAGCAATGGGCCCAATACCAATCCATGAGGTACACCATGCACAAGGAGGTGAGTGGTAAAAACACCACCAAGAGTTACTGCCCTCCGTTCCAGCTAGTCGACTAGGATACAGACAACGTGGGGATTAGGTATAGCAGAGACAAGACCCTTCACAAGTAGGCTGTGGTCAACAGAATCAAAGCCCTTGGCAGTGTCAGTCTTGACCAATACAAATTAATGATCTGCAGCCAAGGAGGTCTGCATGCCATGGAATAATGATGGTAGTGTGGTTGCAACGGAGGAGTTGGAACAGGAGCTGGCATGATCACTTGAAGCAGTGAGTCCCTACACATATCACTGAGCCACCATTCAAAAACTTGGCCTAAGGCTGGAAGAATTTGAATTGGACGAAAATTCGCTGGGTCAGGGCTAGCACCCGACTTGGGAACAAGGCAGAGGCGTACCGAGGGGGGTGCGGGGGGGTGCGGACCACACCGGGTGACACTATTTCAGGGGGTGAGACTATTGCAAAGTTTCAGATCCAACCTTTTCCTACAGCACTACACCAATATGAATTTTAGTTTCAATGAATACGAATTTTGTATGAGACACAGTCCAGCTAGTGGATTCACATAAACTCGTTTAGTTCGTTGGTATTTTAGGGCTTTTTGACTACAAGGTCACTAGAGCCCTGTCCACTGCATATTTCTAATGCAGAGACTGCACAGCCACTACACTAATGTGATTATGTTGGGGTATTAGCACACTGTAATAAGCTTTCCCCAGGTCAATGAAGAAGGGTAATAGCCAGGGTATGAACATCTTTGGGAAATACTGGGGGCTTCCCAGTAGAGGCCAACTGGTGAATAAGGTGCAAGAGTAGTATTTGTAGGTGTATGTTACACTATCGGGTTGGGGAGTAAGCCAAGCAGCCATAACAGGCCAAACCCTAAGGAGGCTGCTTTCATGTGAGGAGGGGCTAGGTGTAGGGGGCGTAGGAAA
The DNA here is from genome assembly GCA_013389805.1 of Trigoniulus corallinus. Classification (NCBI taxonomy): domain Eukaryota; kingdom Metazoa; phylum Arthropoda; class Diplopoda; order Spirobolida; family Trigoniulidae; genus Trigoniulus; species Trigoniulus corallinus. The sequence continues at coordinate 11,155,412 of JAAFCE010009125.1, forward strand.
GGGGAAATTAGCAGCACCCAACGTTCACTACCAACCACCGACGTTGGTACTAACATGGATTTGCATTGCTTACCTGGTGCGTCCATCACACCTTGGCTACACCATGGAGGTAAAGCACTTAGGATCAACGTTCCAAAGCAATGGGGAGATTACTCTGATGTGACCCAAAGACTCAATGGGGGATGACTGAAGTGGAGACAGGCAAGCGGAGTCTTATGTGATAGGAGGGTCCCATTCATGTTGAAAGGAAAGTTTTACAGGGCAGTGGTTAGACCAGCTATGTTATGAATAGGTTGAGGGAGCAAGATCATTCCTATGAGGGGTTTTCAGAAGAAGGGAGGACCTCCTTAGGTCCTTTTCAGAAATGCAGATGGTTGGAAACCGCTGAGGCAGGGGAGACTGAAGCAGACGTGGGAGCAAGTTGTCCACAAGGGCATGGCATTGTGTGGGGTGAATGGGGATCTTGTGGAAGATAGGCAGGAGTGGAGGACTGGAGCCCACAGATCCGGCCCTGCCAACGGTGGGATTCATGATTTCCACCTGCACTAATCCTATCCCAGAGGCAACATTCCATCACTCTCCCCCTGAGATTCAAGGAGTGGCTCATCAGCTTTATATCTCTATAGTCACCACACCCTTGGACATCCCTTTGCTCTTGAAGAGTGGTACTATCCAAATCTCACGCCATACCAATGGCATTCTATCTCTGTTGGCTATCCTCCTGAGAAGTTTCCCTAGCCACTTGATACCTGTCCTCCCTAGGATATGCCGATATGAATCGGGTGTTCCACCTGGGCCTACAGCTTTTCAACCTTTCATTTTCCTAAGCGCCCTGGTTACACAGTTCACCATCCCCTGCCAATGCAGGATAGGTGGCAAGGTCCCCATCTCCCCCTGCAGCATTCAAGAAGCTATGGAAGTACTCTTCCCACCTCCTCTTTGCCTCCATCTGGGAGAGTAGGACCTTACCTCTGCTATCCTTCACTGTTATAGCCGAGGGTATATCTTTCGCTGCCCTATTTCTCACCTTGGACAGTTTGAAAACCTCCCCTTCCCTTGTCCATAACTGCTCATAGAGTGCCTCATACTTCTGGTGCTTGGCCAGGGCAATGATCCTACTAGTGCTGGTCTTAGCCTGCCTATATTGAGTCTTAGATTCCTGGTCCCCTGTCTCCTGCCAACTGTGGAAAGCAGCCTTGTTTTGCTTGATGGCTGCTTCTACCTTCCCAATCCACCACCATGTCTGCTTGTTTCTCTGGACTAAGACTCCTACTTAACCCTGCCCTAAAATGACTATCCCACAGGTTCTAATTTTTCTGGTGACCCTGCCCCACACTGCATCCACTGTCCCTTCCCAATACCAGTCTACCTACCTGTGCACTTTGTGGGTAAATCCCTCCATTTTGGTGGGTAGTTTCTGCCACCTGATGGCCTGCTGTCCTTTCTAAGATTGTGCCTTGCCTGCCACCTTCACTGGAATTTGGCCTATAGTCACATTCGCTTTGGAAATTTTTCACTCAGGACTGCCCAGCAATTATAAACCTCTACTCTATGCCACCCTCTAACCATAAAAAAATCTGTCTTTCATATCCCTTTTGGCGACTGGAATGTGAATAGGTGCAGGCAAGGGCATGCAGGCATAGCTAGGGGGTGCAGGGAGAGCGACTGCTCCCCCTGAACAAATTTTCAGAAAACGGCACGTTTGTAAGATTGAAAAATGGCGCCTTTGTAAGATTGAAAAATGGCGCCTTTGTAAGATTGAAAAATGGCGCCTTTGTAAGATTGAAAAATGGCGTCTTCTTAATATGCTTGCTGCTCACCCTGGCTCTAAGACTGATTAGGTGGTGCTTGTCCCTCTTACTTAACCATGTATTTACCACCTGTGTTGAGGATGCACTGTCCTTCTATGTTAACTGTTCCATCCCCCCATAGACATCCCCATAACCCTGGTTAATCCACCAGAAAAATCCCCACCAATAACAAAGTTCTCATTCTCTTGGCATTGCTCTATCTCAGCCTCTAGTGAGTGCACAAAGTCCTCAAAATCTGTCCAGAAACCCACTTTTGTGGGTTCATCCAGACTCGCCTGGGGTGAAAGCATTGATGAGGTGGAGCACTACTCCTCACCAAACTACTGGAACTAACAGTAGCCTGTTATTTATCTGCTTTTCCCTGTCTAATACTATAGTCAACCCGTTTTGTCCCCTTCACTCACTGCATATACGTATAAGCTTGTATCCCTCATCAAAGGCCCTTGATCTATTCCCCTTTCACCTAGTTTCCTGGAGAAAAGCTACCTGAATCCTCCTTCACTTTAGGATATCAAATAATTCCCCTGTTTTGTCAGTAAGGGTCCCCACATTTGACGTTCCTAATCTAAGACGGGCCCTTATGTTGACACTGCTTTCCGTGGGGGATGCTTGCCATGGGGAGGATGCTTGCCTGCCCCACAGAGGACGCCTGGCATGCCATCTGCCACAGGGACCAAATTCCCAACCCCTGTCACTTTGCTAACTGCTGCTGATGATGGCGGCCATGGGATCGGGAACGTTCGCCCCCAACATTTTGCCCCCGAGTACTTTTCGCCCCCACACATTTCGCCCCTTGAACGTTTCGCCCCTGAACATTTTGCCCCTAGGATGTTTCGCCCCTGGGAGGGCAAATGGCCGTTTTTTTTTGTTAATTTTTTTATTCTGTTTTTGGTAAGGTAAAATGCCAGCGTAAATATCGTAAATATCGCAAATAGTGTAAATTAGAGTAAATATCGTCATTGCCAGTTAGGTTACGAATGGCCGGTTTTTTTGGTTATTCTGTTTTTACGTGGAAAACAGCATTGTTCGTTTGGACCTTCTTCCTGAGTGTTTAAAGGAATAGGTAAAGTAAAAATTCAGCAATTTCGGCAAGAATTCTATGCATTGTGGAAGACATCAACGATAGAAATTTAATAGACTTTCTGAATGCATAGCCTACAATTTTGAATTTTAGGTTATGTTTGCATTTTTTTATGTGACTGTCTTGCTTAATGTTTGCGTTTTTTTTTTATTTTTATTAAACTGTGGCACTTGCCGAATAATGCATTACTCCAATAACCACGTTTGCTCTGCATGACACTGTACTTCGTGGTGCAGCAGTATATAAGGGGCAGCCAATGTTTTCATGCTGAATCATTGATAAATTTGTTTGGGGACAGCCTCAAATTTCTAAATATCCGTTAAATCATTTTACCACAGAATTAAAAGAAATGATATTAATTAAAAAAAACCACTAGTGCCCTGCAAATCGACACGTTTTAGGCTATATGTTTACCGACTCCGTTTGATTTTCGGATATAAGGTAGCGACACGCGCCTGCGCCAAATTTTACGTTGGTCGTTTTAAGCATCGACGCTGCCGCTATTTTTTAAATACAGTTTAGCAGACGAACATCACTTAAAACACTTTGACGACGTAAATTTTACGTTTCAAGTTTTACGTTTACGTCGTTTGCCCTAACTATCTATTATTACAGTAAACAGCACAACAAAAAACCGGCCATTTACCCTCCCAGGGGCGAAACGTCCGAGTGGTGAAATGTGTGGGAGCGAAAGCTCCGGGGGCGAAAAGTACTCAGGGGCAAAATGTCGGGGGCGAAACGTCGGGGGTGAAAAGTCGGGGGCGAAACTTCCGTAAACCGGCGGCCATGGGGCCTGCATGCACACCCCTGAAGGCTGCCAGCAGTGCCTGAAACATTAATCTAAAAACAGTTGAAATTTTGGTGACTAAGGTGGAGCACATTGAATAATAGTGTTTATGTGGGGGGGTCAGTGTGTGGGGGGGTGGGGTGACATCAGGATTTGCCGCACCAGGTGACACCAAGCCTAGGTACGCCTCTGCTGTATATCAATTTGGTGTACTGAATTTATTCTGCTGCAAAAATGTCATGTGGAGAAGGCATGAATAAAGAATTTATTTTTGATGGATACGGGTACATTAAGGATTATTCTACTGAAACGATGAATTGGGAAGGACAGAAAAAGATCAGTTATGTATGTTCTAGGGCCTAACTGGCGAAAAAGGTGCAAGTGGTAAATTAATTAGGATCAACGTTTCAAAGCAACGGGGATATAGACTCTGGCATGACCCATAGAATCAATGGAGGCAGTTGAAATTGAGACAGGCAAGTGAAATCAGGTGTGATGGCAGGGCCCCTCAAGCTGAAAGAAAAGTTTTACAGGGCCGTGGTTAGGCCAGCTATGCTAAACGGATCAGAGTGTTTGGCAGTGAGGAAGAGCCACATCAACAAAATGCAAGTAGCCGAGAGTTGAATGCTGTGGTGCGTCAAGAGCTGACAGAATTAGGAATGACTATATGAGAGGTAGCCTGGGGGTGGTGGACATCATCAAAAATATTAGGGAGAATAGATTGAGGTGGCATGGACACATAATGAGAAGAGGAGAGGAAGAGCTCATTATGTGCATTTCAGGAATGCAGGTTGTTGGAAGCACCTGGGGCAAGGGGACACCAAAGCAGTCGTGGGAGTAGGTTGTATGTAAGGATATGGTAGTGTGTGGGGTTGGAGAGAGTGGAGGGCTAGAACCTGCAGACCCGACACTGCTGCAAGCAGAGAAAGGGTATGATGATGATGATGATTTTGTCTGATTATTATAGAAGTATTTGGCTTTATATGATTGAAAAGCTTTTTGGTTTCAGTTTTAATTTATAACCATTTCTTCATTGCCTTTCTTATTTTTAAAAAATTCTATTTGGACAATTGAATTAAGATGCATGCTTTGCACAAGATAGACTAAATTGAGTAGACATACAGAACTGCATCATCAGATTCACTGTGATTAATACAAAATACAGTATAAATTAAAAATACATGAAACAAATTAACTGCACTTTGACTTCAGACATAATCGTGTCGATGTAAGTGAAACGAGAGAGAAGAGGGGGGGTGCTAACGAACAGTCACTACATTTGGACACAAAACAAAAAAATGATTCTTAGGATCAGTTATTTAGGATCAGTTTTCCAAAGCAATGGGGAAATAGATTTTGACGTGACTCACAGAATTAATGCAGGATGGCTGAAGGGGCAAGTGGGGTCCTGCGCGACCGCTGGGTCCCAATAAAGTTGATGGGCAAGGTATAAGAACTGTCGTTAGGCCCGCTATGCTGTATGGCTCAGAGGGTTGGGCAGTTTGGAAGAACCATGAAAAGCAAATGCAAGTGGCTGAGATGCGAATGTTGCGCTACATTTGTGGGGTGTCAAGATCCAACAGAATTAGAAACGATTACATTACAGGTAGGTTGGGTGGGAGATATTGCTGAAAAGATGAGAGAGAATGTGTGGTGAATGAGAATGAGGAGGTGTGTGGGGTGGAGGGGGACTTGGTGGGGGATAGGCAGAAGCGAAGGGTTAGAACCTGCAGACCCGACCCTGCCTCAGGCGGGAGAAGGATGAGATGATGATGAATGTTCACTGTATCCTAGTCGCATACTGCTGGCAAGCTCTGTGAATGAATGTGGCGATTTCTTGAATTCTTAACTTTTTAAGTGTGTAATGGAACGCAAAAAAATAATTATGTATAGTAAAATACAATGCAATACATGGCAAAAAAATTCGTTTCAGCAGCACTGCTTGTATTGCAAGGCATCGCTCGTTAATCAAGTTGAAATTTATTAAAAAATATTCCTCATCCAGCAAAACACTCATAGATCATGTTACTCGCAAATCGAGGTTTCACTGTAAATACATTTCTCATTTAGTGCTAGGTTTATTGGATATGTTATGCTGATTATTTATCTGTTCTCCGTTTTGTCCTAGGACGTCAGGTTCTCTGGTAATTACTAGGGCTGCAGTTCCATTAAAGCAGTAATTGTGAATGGACATCATACATCAGATATCATACTCTATATAATTTCTGTTAATAATATAGGACTTGACATGATATAGGGCATTTATGTTAATAATATAGGGCTATTTGCAGATGACATCTGGAGGCCACTAGGTGGCATTAACTGCTTCGCTGTGGTGATTTTGGAGCGGCAATTTTGAAACGAATTTGGTGTTTTTTTTGGAGGGAGAAGCAAAAGGACACAAATCGCCTTTGCAAATCAACCAACCAGGCTTCCAGGATCATGGTAGGGCTGCAATTTTTGTGTCCCCTTAAACGGTGTGAGGAGCTTAGCGTGGGGTCGGCAATTTAAGCCTACTACACGCTGCTTCTGCTGTCCCATTGTGCATCACTGCAGCACGTGTCGCCTGCACTGACAGCCGCTGTGCTGGGTTGGAGCTTGGCACCCATTCTCTTGCAGCCAGTTTTTTATGCCATTATTTCATTATATTTGTTTAGTAATCATTGAAATATTAATATAAGCATTCATATTATATTTATTTCATTGTACTTATTCATTTACTAGTACTTTAAAATGAAGTTGTAAAAGGGTCACTACCAGGTGGGTGTGAGACCTCTGCCCACTTGGCGATGCTACAACCGTTAATGAGTGTTTCCTGTGGGGTAGGACGGCACCCCCCACAGGTAGCCCTGTCACTAATGCTGCAGGTTCCAGACGTCTGACTGGGGTGCCCCCAGTCAGAGCTGTCAAGCAAACTGCTAAAGGGGTTAAACTGAGGTTGGGAACCTGGAATGTGAGGACCCTCTCAGGGAGAACAGGGGAGCTAATGGATACCCTTAAGCACAGATTTATTAGCATAGCTTTTGTACAGGAGACTAGATGGAAGGGAAATCGATCCAGGGCATTGGGAGAAGGGTATAAACTCCTTTATACTGGCTGCAAAGAAGGACGAAATGGGGTGGGGATTATACTGAACAATGAGTTACAGCAGGGGGTTACAGCAGTGAAGTGCATCAACAGTAGGCTGATGCTAGTAACAGCAGTCTGGCAGGGCATTGGGCTCCACCTTATCAGCACATATGCCCCCAAGCAGGCCTGAGTGACACAATAAGAGATGAGTTTTGGCAGGTTTTTGATAGAGAGGTTCAGATAGTGAATGGCAGTATCCGCCAGAGCATGGGAACTGAATGCCTAATCATCCAAGGGGGGACTTCAATGGCCATGTGGGTAAGGATGGGTTGGGATATGAAGAGGTCGATGGGGGATGTGGGCATGGCCTGGTCAGCCATGCAGGCCAGAAAGTCATGGAGTCAGCCCAAGCACACAGTCTTGTGTTAGCCAATACATGGTTCACAAAGAAGGAAAAGCACCTCATCACCTTTCATTCCACACAGGGGAGGTCCCAAATAGACTTTTTCATGGTAGAGCAGCAACATACGGCAGAGATCCAAGGCTGCTGGGCACTTCCCAGTGAAGATTTCCAGAAAGCCAGTGGGCATAAGTTGCTCATACTGGAGATTCAAATTAAGGGGGCAGTCAGGAGGCATGCATGGAAGGGAGAACCAGTTATTAGGTGGGGGTGGTTGCCAGCTAACTCAGAGGAATTCAGGCAGGAGATTTCTTGCCAGGTAGACTGGGATTGGGAAGGGTCTGCTGATGCCATGTGGGACAGGGTTGCCAGGACCATCAGGAGATGTGGAAAAATGATGTTTGGTATGGCAAGAGTAGGAGGCAACCCTCACAGTAGGCAGTCATGGTGGTGGAATGAGGAGGTGGAAGCAGCCATCAAACTTAAAAAGGTGGCATTCCATAGGTGGCAGGACATGGGAGACCGGGGTTCAAAGACTGCCTATATTCAAGCAAGGAAAAATGCTAGGAGGACAATTGCCCTGGCCAAACACCACAAGTATGAGGAACTATACGATGAGTTAGGGACAAAAGAAGGTGAGAAAAACACTTTTAGACTGGCCAGGACCAGGGATCAAACAAGTAAGGACATTACCAGGGTCATAACGGTCAAGGATAGCAGTGGTAGAGTCCTTTTTCAACCAGCAGAAATAACCAGGAGGTGGGAGGAGTACTATCATGGCCTCTTAAATGCTGCCAACCAGGAAAGGACCATTGAGAGCCACCCAGGCACCTCAGAGGCAGTCGACAGGGTGACAGAGGAAGAAATAGTTGGGGCCCTCCAAAAGATGAAAGGACACAAAGCAGTAGGCCCAGATAACATTCCCATGGAGGTTTGGCATGCCCTGGGGGCCACAGGAGTAACGTGGCTAACAAAGCTCTTCAATAAGGTAGCAAGTGGAGACAGAATGCCATCAGCATGGAGGAAGAGCTGGATAGTTCCATTGTTCAAGGGCAAAGGTGATTCCCAGGATTGTGGAAACTATAGAGGCATCAAGCTAATGAGCCACTCCATGAAGCTTTGGGAAAGAGTCATTGAGGGCCGCCTCAGAAAATGCACTATGGTCCGAGGAAATCAATTTGGGTTTATGCCTGGTAGGTCTACAATGGAGCCAATATTTATTCTAAGGCAGATGATAGAAAAGTATAGGGCAGCAAAGAAGGAACTCCATGCAATATTTATTGACCTAGAGAAGGCATATGATTGCGTTCCTAGACAGGTAGTATGGAATGTGCTAAGAAGAAAAGGGGTAGATGAAGGTCACATTAGAATAGTGCAGAGTGTGCAGAATAGTGCTTCAATGTGCAGGTGGGTGTACACCAAGGGTCAGCACTTAGCCCATACTTATTTACTCTAGTCATGGATGAGCTGCTGACAGGAGTGGGGGAATGGGCCCCACAGTGCTTGATATTTGCCGATGATGTGGGGAAGCTTGCAGAGTCCAACAAGGAGGCCCAAAAGGGCCTACAAGACATCCAGGTAGCAATGGGAAAGCGGGGCCTGAAGGTGAATATGAAAAAGACAGAATACCTAGGTTTTAACTGGAGTGGTCAGGGGCCAGAAGGCGAGGTACGCTCAGGAGATGAGGTGATACCAGCAGTGCAGGAGTATGCTGTATGGCTCAGAGTGTTGGGCAGTGAGGAAGCACCATGAAAGGAGAATGCAGGTGGCAGAGATGCGAATGCTGTGCTTCATGAGCGGGGTGTCACGAGCCAACAGGATCTGAAACAATCATGTTAGAGGTAGTCTGGGGGTGGGAGACATTGCGGAGAAGATGAGGGAAAACAGAAAAGAGACGTGGTATGGGCATGTGATGCGAAGGGGGAGGAGGAGCTAGTTAGGTCAATCATGGGACTGCAGGTGGTTGGGAACGTCAGGGGGAGGGGAAGACCAAAGAGGACGTGGGAGCAGGTGGTACAAAAGGACATGGGTGTGTGTGGGGTGGATTGGGGCCTGGGCGGGGATCGATGGGGGTGGAGGATTGGAACTCGCAGACCCGACCCAGTTTTGTGCTGGAGAAGGGTATGATGATGATGATTTGCAGATGACATCTGCATTGCAGGGGTGGTGGATGAAGGGTTATCTTCCTGCACAGAATTGCAACAGGACCTAAACAAGATGTATACCTGGACCATAAAGTGGTAGTCATTGCCATTAAACCTGCACAAAAGTAGCTTTCTTAGGATAAGCAGGTCCTGAAGGCGATTTGATCTTGCTTATCGCATAGGTGGCGTGAGGGTTAAGAGGGTTGAAACCCTGGAAAAACCTCGAGGGAGCACACTGACAAATTGATTGGGAATACTGGGCATGCCCTGTGTTTGGTTAGTAGAGTCCTGGGGCACAGCACAAAGGAAAGTGAAAGCAATAGCCTAGTTTTCACTGGTATGGCCAATTTTAGAGTTTTGTAGTCCAAGTTTGTATCCCGTTTAGGCAGGGTTTATCTTGGGTCATTCTCTCCACTGCCAATTTGACCTATAAGGGCTGCTTGCAGGGTATTCAATTAAATTAGAATGCAATCATGTACCATGTGTTGGACACACCAGGGCCTGTATTCACAATAGAGACTAAAGTTTATAGACTGGTCTAAATTTTAAGACTGGTCTACAATCGTATTCACCAAATAGACTAAAGTTTATAGAGTGGTCTAATAAGCTCGATTTTAGCCCAAAACTCCTCAAATGGGCTAAATAGCATTTTAGCCATTATTCTGTGTTGTGCAGAGAAAAATGGACACAGGGGTGATATTTATGAGTGTTTTTCCTCAGCCTTTTGCTGACCCAAGCTGCAACAGCTATGTTTATTTATCGTCGGTCTACTGTTGGTTGGGGCACTCCACCATGCTCCTACAGAGAAAAGAACTCCCAACTCTTTTCCCGCCTATGGCAGGGTCCGGTAACCATTTGTCCCTCCGAATGATATATTGGACCACACCTGGCTGCCAACCAAACCTGCAATTCCTACACTTATATATCATTGGTCTACTGTTCATTTAGGAATTCTACTGACGTTGGGGGAGGGGGTTGGG
>JAAFCE010009125.1:11172125-11238123 GCA_013389805.1 Trigoniulus corallinus
GGGGGGGGGGGGGGTATGGGGTGAGCTTCTACACCTGGAAATTTTGCCTCATCTATTCGTTGCATAGTAGAGGGGGGTTGTACACCATACGGGACCTCAGTTTTACTTGTCATTCAAAGGAAGGCGCACTTGAGGCATCTCTCTCACTCCAAAGAAGCCAACCCACCTCGGTCCAGTACTGAACCTAGAAACACTGACACACAGAGAGATTTATAAATGGCAGAAGAGAAACGAGACAATGTGTGCACTGCTATAAGTTTATATGCTGCAAATCCATTGTTTAGACCAGTCTTCATTTAGACCATGAAAAAAATTGCTTTGTGAATACGGACTTAAGACCAGTCTAAAGTCTATAGACCAGTATATAGCCAGTTTTGGATCTATAGACTTTAGTCTCTATTGTGAATATGGGCCCAGTTCTTGTCTGATTACTAAAGTTAAGCAGTGCAACCCCTGCTAGGACTGACATGGGTGGTCGCTTGGGAAAACTGGGTACTCCTAATACCCAAAAACCATCACATTAGTGTAGCGTCTGTGCAATATCTGCATATGAACTATGCTGTGCACAGAGCTCTAATGACCTTGTAGTTTGAAGGGCCCTAAAACACCAAAAAACAACAGGAATCATGTTCCCAGTGGCTCACTAATCTGTCAGGGAAACAAAACGCCACTATCAATGGGTCACTAGCTGTATCCTTGTAGGCCTACCTAGCAGTAATAGCTGGCCAGTGATAATATTTAGGCTAAAGTACAGCCAGATTTCTTTCATATGTCATTTACTGCTTTACTGATAACTGCCACTAAAATTTTAAAAAGGGGAGTTACAAAAAATTTGAGGGTCGCATAGTAAAACGAAAGTCATTTTTATGAACAGCATACAAAAATACATGTTTTTGTATTTTTTTGGTTGTTTTAAAGTGTTAATGATGAGCTGCTGACTGCAGTATTGTAATGGTCATCTCCATTTATTGTGTCAACTACCCCATGTGAAAACCTCCAAGTCACCCTCACCAACCCTCGCACAAACATCCCCACCAATCGAATGCAGTGTTTCTCAACCAGGGTTCCTTGAGGTCCACCCAAGTGTTCCGCCAATGGCAAGATAAAATATAAAAATAACAATAAAACACAAGAAACGAGAATGACTTTTGTCTGTCGAAGATGAACTTTGGGTGTCTCCCTTAAACATTAGGCCGGAAGTTCAACTCCTTATGCTAAAACACACACCTGTGTCAATTAATGTTTTTTCTGTATGGGGTTCCCAGAGAGGTCTAAATGCTCCAAAGGGTTTCACAAGAAGTCTAAATGCTCCAAAGGCTTCCATTCCAATAAAACGGATGAAAAACACTGATCTAATGACATAAATGGTCCCATAAAGATGGATCTAAAGCATCCAAACCAATTTAGAGAGAAATAAAAAAAATTAAGGGAAACTTTAATGCAAGAAATAAATATCAGCTTAATCTAATTACAGAATCTCATAACATCATAACCCTACAGATAATGCAAAAATTCAACTCTAAATCTAACTTTAATAAAAGAAAACCCACTAAAATGAGGAATTGCAAAACAAATTGGACAAAGCCCATATGTTGTAAATAGATTTTTGAAACTTAGAAATGATTATGGGACAAAAAAAAATCACCAGGTCGATCATGAAAGCTTACTCCAAGGCAGGAGAGACTTGTCATCAAGATGCTCAGAAGAGGTGAATTATCTCTTTTAACATTAGTGCAGGACACAACCATTAATGATCACAAGTCTGCATTGTCAAGAGCAGTCCATCAAAGCTCCTGTATTAAGGGCACAAGTTGAATGGCATAATAGAAGAAAGAATGGAAGAGAGTAGCATTTAGTGATGAAAAAAGTTAAATCTCAATGGGCCAGATGGCTGTAGCTACTTTTGGCATGACATGTGCAAGGAAGATGAAGTCTTCTTGAATAGGCAGCAAGGAAGAGACTTATTAATGGTTTGGGGTGGATTTGCTTTTAAAGGAAAAACAAATCTGACCTTTCCAACAGGTCGTCTAAATGCTTTGGATTATCAGGGGAATGTTGGAAGTTCAGCTCTCTGATCCACAGAGCATAGCTGGCCTAACCACTATTCTGTAGAACTACCCTTTCAACTTGATTGGGACCCTCCTATCACACAGGACGCTGCTTGCCTGCTTCCATTTCAGCCACCCCCATTGATTCTATGAGTCACATCAGAGTCTATCTCCCCATTGCTTTGGAATGTGGATCATAAGTACTTTACCTCTTGCACCTTTTTCACCAGTTCACCCCTTGAGCATAAGTCATCATTATTTCCCTGTTCTTCCCAACTGAAGCTAAATACTCTGTATTCTTCATGTTAATCTTTAGCCCTCCCTTTTCTATCATTTGTCTAACATCGTTTAGTCCCATCTCTATCTGTTCTCTGCAGTCACTAACTTTTCTGATATCGTTGGCAAATGCCAGGCACTGAGGGGCCCAATCCCCTACCCCTGTAAGTAGTTCATCCAAAACCAGGATGAAAAGTTATGGACTGAGTTCAGAACCTTGATGGACACCAGCTTTCACTGGGAAGCCCCCTGTATTCCACCAAGGTGTACTTACCCTGGCTGTGGAGCCATCATACATATCCTGGATTATACTAATGAATCCCTCTTCAAACCCCCCCTTTTCATAATACTTCCCAAACTACCTGTTGCTGGATGCTGTCAAAGGCCTTCTCCAGATCAATAAAGATGGCATGGAGGTCGTTCTTTGCTGCCCTATACTTTTCTACCATCTGCCTCAGAATGAAGATTGGCTCCATTGTGGACCTACCTTGCATAAACCCAAACTGATTTCCATGGACACAAGTTCTATCCCAAATGTGACGTTCCATTACTCTCTGCCAGACTTTCCTGGAATTGCTCATTAGCTTTATACCCCTATAATTACTGCAATCCTGGACATCCCCTTTGCCTTTGAAGAGTGGTACTATCCAGCTCTCCCACCATGCAGATGGCATTTTCTCTCCACTTGCTATTTTATTGAAAAGCTTCCCTAACAACCTGGTGCCTGTCATCCCTAGGCTATGCCATATTTGGATGGGGATTCTGTCTGGGCCTACAACTTTTCATCTTCCTAAGTGCCCTGGCTATTTCCTCCTCTGTTACACAGTCCACAACCCCCGCTGCTGGAGGACAGGTAATGATGTCCTCATCTCCCCCACTGCATCCAAGAGTTTTTGAATGTACTCCCCCCTGCCTCTTCACCTCTGGCAGGGAGAGCAGTACCCTACCATTGCTATCCTTCAGTGTTATAGCTCGGGGTATATCTTTGTCTGCCCTATCTCTAGCCTTGGCCAGTTTGAAAACCTCTTGCTTCCCTTCCCTTGCCCCTAACTGCTCATAGAGTGCCTCATATTTCTCATGCTTCGGCAGGGCAATGATCCTCCTAGCAGTAGACCAGGCCTACCTATATTGAGTCTTGGATTCCTGGTCCCCTAACTCCTGCCACCTATGGAAAGCAGCCTTCTTTTGCTTCATAGCTGCTTCTGCCTCCTCATTCCACCACCATGTCTGCCTGTTTCCTTGGACTGTGCCTCCTACTCGACCCTGCCCCAAAGTGGCTTTCCCACATGATCTAATTTTTCTGGTGACCCTGTCCCACATAGCATCTGCTGTCCCTTCCCAATCCCAGTCTACCTGCCTGTGCACCTATTGTATGAATTCCACTGTTTTGGTGGGTAGTTTCCACCACCTGATGACCTGCTCACCTTTTCAAGAATGTGCCTTGCCTGCTGCTTTCACTAGTATTTATAACATCAGTAGCCTATGGCCACTTTCTTTTTGGAAATTCTCACTGGGAGTGCCCAGCAATCATGAACCTCTACTCTATGTAGCCCTCTAACCATGAAGAAATCTATCTGTGACATCCCTTGTGGTGACAAATGTGATTAGGTGCTTGTTCCGCTTCCTAAACCATGTATTTTCACAGAGTAAGGGCTTGAGCATTTGCTGTGTCAAGTATGCACTGCCCTTCAGTGCTAAATGTTCCATACCCTATCCCCCCATGGGCATCCCCATAACCCTGGTGATCTTTGCCTACATGTCCATTAAAGTCCCCACCAATAACTAAGTGCTCATTCCCATGACACTGTCCTACCCCAGCTGCCAGTGAGTGCACCATGTCCTCAAATTCTGTCCAGAAACCCACCTTTGTGGGTTCATCAAGACCTGCCTGGGGTGCATAGGCACTGATGAGGTGGAGCACTACCCCTTGCCAGATCACTGTAACTAATAGTAGCCTGCTATTGAAGCATTTCACCTGGGTAACCCCTTGCTGCAGCTCACTATCCAATACTATCCCCACCCCGTTATGTCCTGCTTCACTAGCTGCATATATTAGTTTGTATCCCTCTCCAAGGGCCCTTGATCTATTCCCCTTCCAGCTTGTTTCCTGGAGGAATGCTACTTGAATCCTCCTTCTCTTTAGAATGTTAACTAATTCCCCTGTATTGCCTGTAAGGGTCCCGACATTCCATGTCCCTAATCTAAGGCTTGCACCTATGCCTTTTGCATGCTCAGAATGGCTCAGTGTGCTATCTGCCACAGGGTCTGAGGTACCAACCCCTGTGACATTGAAGGCCATGGATGATGGCAGCCCCTGGCCTGCTGGTATACCCCTGACGACCACTGGCACTGGGGTTTTAATCCCCTGTGCCATTGATATAATGACCTCTGAAGTTTGCATCAAATATGTGCAAACTTTGAAATCAGTATATAAATAACTACTTACAAATAATGCTTAACTAATGAATATTTACATACTACTATACCCTAATACTTTTTATGAATAATTACCAATACATTAAGAAGTACTAAAAATCTGCTGTGGGCGGTTGGCACACCAGCTTCACTGCAACACGGCATCTGTCACTGCAGACGATACACACACTGCAGCAAAGCACAATGGGTTGTGAGGTTAGGCTTAGACAGCCAAACCCTGCTACCACTTCCCAAGTAGAAAGTGCCCCAGCAACACCTACAGCCCTGTCTTAACCTGGACCTTAGAGGGTTGGCGCCTCTACACAGGCGATAATCATCAGTAATTTCTTTTTAATCTGGTTTTGCCAGCAAATAATTTTCAGACCACAAGACACACCGCAAGCACACCAACACGCCACTTAGCAGCCTCGCCATTGCACGTTCCACCTAAATTCCAAAAAATGGATCACTTGCTGCAGGTTAACTGAAGTGGTTGTATCATTTTGCAACAGTTGTTTTTGTGACTTTTTATGTTCTTTGCTTTCTGCAAACTCTAGACGATTTTCCATAACTATCTTATATAAATTAAATAATGTTATTTAATTTCAGGTTACAGTATGTTATATTCATTTAGTATGGGTTATTTTCAGTTTTCCTGCATTTCTTTGCTGGCTGTATCTTTTTGCAAAATACCTTAGTTCCTGTCATTTTTGTTGGGATACTGGTCTTGTCCCCACCGTTTCTTGCTTTGCTCAAACACTACCCTATTGTGGCGATTTTTGGGTATTAACAGTGTTCAGGATTCCTAAGTGGCCACCCATGTCAGTACTGGTGGGGGTTCTGTTACATAACTTCACTGATCAGACAAGCATTGGTGTGTTCAATGCAATTTGACCAGAAGTTTAAAGTACAATATAAGCAGGCCAAGACCACAGCTAGGAGGAGGACTGCAATGGCCAAACACCAGAAGCATGAAGCTGACTATGATCAGTAGGAGACAAAGGAAGAGGAAAGAGAAGACTTCTGTCTCACCATGCTAGAGATAGGGCAGCTAAACATATATCCCCAGCCATAACAGTGAAGGATAGCAAAGGGAGGGGAAGTTTCTCCCCTTTGAGGTAAATCTGAGGTGGGAATAATATTTCCACACTCTCTTGAATGACATTGACATCCATCCTATTTCTTCTGTGGTGGTGGACAGGGTAACAGAGGAAGAAGTAGTCAGGGCCCTTAGGAAGAGGAAAGGCCAAAAACTTGTAGATCAAAACAGAGTTCCCTTTGAAGTATGGTGTAGCCTAGGGATCACAGGAATTCAGTGTCTAGGGAAACTTTTCAATAGGATAGTTAGTGGAAAGAAAATGATTTCTGCATGGTGTGAGTTGGATAGCACCACTCTTCAAGGGCAAAGGTGATCTCCATGACTGTGGTAACTATAGAGGTATGAAGGAAATGAGCCATTCCATGCAGCTATTGGAGAGGGTAATTGACTCACCTCTGGGATAGAACTAGTGTCTGATGAACTCAGTTTGGGTGTATGCCAAGTAGCTCCACAATGTTTATCCACAATGGTCCCCATTCCATGTTTATTGACATGGAGAAGACGACTTAGGACCATGTTCCACTACATGTAGTTTGGGAGGTATTACAAAAAATAGGGGTAGAAGAAGGGTTTATTTGAATAGTTCAGGATATGTTTGATGGTTCCATAACCAGGGTAAGGACTCCATGGGGAAATAATGAGGGCTTCGCAGTGAGGTTTGGGGTATTTCCACACCTTTTCATTCTGGTTATGGACAAGCTGCTGATGCTATTAGCAGAATGGGCGTTTGAGTAGAGAGGGGGTAAATGGTATTAGATTTTGTTTGGTTCCTTGGTGTTTTAGGGCTCTTCAACTACTAAGTCATCCACTAAATAGTTTTAATGCCTAAAACTGCACATAGACTACTAATGTGGCGATTTTTGAGTATTAGCAGTACCCTGTTTTCCAAAGCGGCCACCATGTCAGTAATAGCTGTGATTGCATTCCTTAACTTCAGTGATGAGATGAGAACTGGTGTGTCCTATGCAATAAGCCACTCTCAAAGATATTAGAGGAGCATTAGAAAAGTGAGGGGTATAGAAGACAGATTATATAGCTTTCAGTTGGGAAGGGAAGAAAGCAATGGTGATTTACTCTCAAGGGGAAAATGGTGAAGTAGGTGGAAGAGGTAAAGTGTGTAGGATTAACTTTTGAAAGCAATGGGGAGATAGACTCAGGTGTTACCCATAGAATCAATGGAGGATGGTTGAAGTGGAAACATTAAAGTGTAGTCCTGTCTGATAGAAGGGTCCCAATCAAATTGAAAGGGAAGCTTTACAGGACAGTGGTTAGACCAGCTATGTTGTATGTATCAGAGTACTGGACAGTGAGAAATAGCCACATAAATAGAGTATATATAGCCAAGATTTAAATGCAGTGGTATGTGAGTAAGGTGTCGAGAGCTGATAGAGTTAGGATTGAGTATATTACAGTTAGCCTGGGGGTGGCATGTATTGTGGAGTAGGACATGTAATGAGAATGAGGGAAGGAATAGCTCTTCAGGTACATTTCAAGAATGCATGTTGTTGGAAGTACCTTGGGCAGGGGAGACAAAAGCAGATGTGGGAGCAAGTTGACTGTAAGGATATGGCAATATGTGGGGTAAATGAGGTTGGGAGATAGGTGGGAGTGAAGGCTAGAATGTGGAGACCTGACCCTGCCACAGGCGAGATAAGGTTATGATGATGCAAATGCTTATTTTACTCCTCTGTTGGCTCAGCCTTCCTCAGTTCTGATTGCATTAGTGGTTTAGCAGAAAAGGTATCTTTATCATCTACTTACTCCATTTTGTTCCATATAGAACGGGACAACCACCATGAAGGGTCCTGTCATCAGGATCTCCAGCCGGATCAATATTGTACCACATGGTTGCTGCCCCCTACAATTATAAACACAGTTTTGCAACATGCTTAATGATAATATCTTTAAATTCAGGGTTTGTAATTTAATAAGTGTGGGATAAAATTTCACATCATAAGTGTCATTGATATAAAGAGAAAATTTAAGGGTGGCCACTATGTATTTTAATTTTGTAACTTTAGCTTTTTAATTTATTTGAAAATAAGGGTAGGAGTTCTTGCGATGTAATAATTATAATGAGATGATAAATTGGTCTATACGAGGTGTGTTAGAAAAGTAATGAGACTGATTTTTTATTTAGCAAAGTTTTTGTTTTTTTCAAACATCAATATTATCTCCTTCAAAGTAGTTCCCTTTGGCAGCTATACACCAGTGGACTCATTGTTCCCAGTCTTAGGAGCAGTGATGGAAGCCTTCAACTGGTAGGGCGTTTAACTGGTCGGTCACAGTCCTTCGAATGTTCTCCATGGTTCCAAAATGACATCCTTTTAAGACATGTTTTAATCTTGGAAAAACAAAAAAGTCACAAGGACTCAAATCAGGTGAATAGGGGGTTGAGGAACAACAGGAATGCATTTTGAGGTCAAAAATTCCATGATGGAAATGGCCATGTGACATGTGGCATTGTCATTATGAAGCATTCACTTGTCTGCAATGTGTGGTCTCACACAAATCACTCTTTTCCTGAGCCTTTCAAGGGCACCTTGGTAAAACACTTGATTGACAGTTTGCCCTGTAGGAACAAATTCTTTATGCACAATATCTCTACTGTCAAAATAGCAAATCAGCACTGTTTTCATCCTTGATTTGCTCATTTGACATTTTTTGGTGGAGGAAAAGAGTGGAGTGTGCCACGTTTCTCTTTGCAGCTTTGTTTAAGGATTTACTCAAATATCCTCATGATGATCACATGACTGCAGAATTCTTTGTCACTGTCAATCCTTTTTTTACACCATGGAGGTTTTTTGAAACTCTGGAGAACAAAGAAATGACTGTGACCAACCATTTAAAAGCCCTACCAGTTGAAGGCTCCCATCTCTGCTCCCAAGAGTGGGAACAACAACTCAACCACTGTATAGCTGCCAAAGGGAACTACTTTGAAGGAGATAGTATTGATGTTTGAAAAAAACAAAAACTGCTAAATAAAAAATCAATCTCATTACTTTTCTAACACACCTCATATGTAAGGATTTTAATTCATTGTGGAAAACTGCTTTACTCAGATGAGTTTAGCTGTTAAAGAGTTTTACCTTCCTAGGTCGTAGTGCCGTTCTCGCTTGAGGAAATACTGTTGCTCCTCCAAGTTCAACATCTTGTAGCTGAGGGAATTGCACACATATTATATTTTTCAGGATTCTATCCATATTCCAAAACTGTCCAACTCAACTCTACAGCATAATGAGCTACTGCCTCGGTGGTTGCAGTTTTGACCCTTGATTTAGGATCTTGATATGTACTAGACAAGAGAGTCTCCCTATACATCGTCCATTATATTGCAAGTAGAACCATGTGGTGTTTGATATCATTGATGTAAAAGAGCCCTTTTGCTGCAGTGCAAAAGTTCTCCCAATTATTCCACAGTGAGGATACATTCCAAAGATAAATAACTACCATAAAATCTCACGTAAAGTCCCCATCTCAAATACAGTGCATGCAAGTCTTTAGTCTGCATTAGTGATGGGCATGTCTGATACATATATAGTCTGCACTTTCAAATTCCTGCTTCAGCCAGTGTTGCAACTTATAGGGGCAGTGAGATCAAATGAATTTGAACATGAAACGTCAGATTGCCCTGATGATGAAATTGAAGTGCGAAAGATTTTGCATTTCATTATCATATAAATAAGAACGTACTGTGTAAAGTCATGTTGTTAAGTGTAATAAAATATTCCAAAAATGAGGAGCAGTTTTATGCCTGGTTCCATATTCCCACGTGCTAATGCTATTAGCATTGAATCGGACAACACAGCACAAAAAGTGGTGATGTCACAATGCTACTTCGGGCACTGCAGAGTAGCTATGCGTGATGCTATTTGAGTTGACAGGTGGTCCACTCAAATAGCTTCCCACAAGTCACACTGCATTCTGATTGGCTGGCGGTTGAGCTGTCTGCTTTGGTTAGGTTGTGTGTGACGTGACTCCAAAAAAGCACTACATACAGTAAACCCTGTCTACATTAAGCACTTACCATTCCATTCAAAAGTGCTCAATGTAGACAGTTGTTCATTGCAGCAGGGTGAGGCAGCAGAATGAAGTAGCATCAGCTTCTACAGAATCCCCACATATGTTAATATATGAAAAGTGAATACTGTCTTTTCTTAAATCATTCAGCCCATGCATTGCTAGCCTTGAAGTTTTCAATTCTCAAAGTGGTAGTAACACTCAGTGACGGATCCAGCAGCAGATAAGGGGCACTTCAAATATTCAGAATCCCTTAGTATAAATCTAGCTAGCAATTATATTAGGACCTCTACTACAACTTAGACAACAACCTATCTTCAGTGGTTTATCCAACTGCTTATTTCATATAGGAAATAAAATCGCATAAAGAAATCTTAGTGAAGGCAGCAGGCAAGGCACACTTCTGGAAAGGAGAGCAGGCAATCAGGTGGTGGAAACTACCTGCCAAAACTGAGGAATTTATACAAGACGTGCACAGGCAGGTAAACTGGGATTGGGATGGGACAACTGATGCCATGTGGGACAGGGTCGCCAGAAAAATTAGAACTTGTGGGAAAGCCATTTTAGGACAAGGCAGAGCAGGAGGCACATTCCAGGGAAACAGGCAGACATGGTGGTGGAATGAGGAGGTAGAAGCAGCAGTCAAGCAAAATAAGACCACTTTCCACAGGTGGCAGGGGACAGGGTACCAGGAGTCAAAGAACCTATATAAGCAGGCCAAGACCACTGCTAGGAGGATCATTGCCCTGGCCAAGCACCAGAAGTATGAGGCCCTCTATGAGCGGTTAGGGACAAAGGAAGGGGAGAGAGAAGTTTTTAAACTGGCCAAGGCTAGACACAGGGCAACTAAAGATACACCACAAGCCATAACAGTGAAGGACAGTGAGGGTAGGATCCTGCTCTCCTCTCAGGGGGTAAGGAGCAGGTGGGAAGAGTACTTCCATAACCTCATGAGTGCAGCAGGGGGAGTGGGGAGTCCCTCCACCTATCCTGCATCAGCAGGGATTGTAGACAGTGTTACAGATGAGGAAGTAGTCAGGGCACTTAGGAAGATGAAAGGCCATAAAGCAGAAGGCCCAGACAGAATTCCCATCCAAGTATGGCATAGACTAGGAACGACAGGTACCAAGTTGTTAGGGAAACTTTTCAACAAAATAGCAAGTGGAGATAAAATGCCATCTGCATGGCAGGAGAGCTGGGTAGTACCACTCTTCAAAGGCAAAGGGGATGTCCAGGATTGCAGTAATTATAGGTGTATAAAGCTAATGAGTCATTCCATGAAACTCTGGGAGAGAGTAATGGAACGTCGCCTTTTGGGACAGAACTAGTGTCCGTGGAAATCAGTTTGGGTTTATGCGAGGTAGGTCCACAATGGAGCCAATTTTCATTCTAAGGCAGATGGTAGAAAAGTAAAGGGCAGCAAAGAAAGACCTCCATGCCATCTTTATTGATCTGGAGAAGGCCTTTGACAGTGTCCAGCGACAGGTAGTTTGGGAAGTATTACGAAAAAGGGGGGTTGAAGAGGGATTCATTAGAATAATCCAGGATATGTATGATGGCTCCACAGCCAGGGTAACGACACCATGGGGGAATACAAGGGGCTTCCCAGTGACAGCTGTTGTGCATCAAGGTTCTGAACTTAGTCCATACCTTTTCATCCTGGTTTTGGATGAACTGCTTACAGGGGTAGGAGATTGGGCCCCTCAGTGCCTGGCATTTGCCGACGATATTGGAAAAGTTAGTGACTGCAGAGAACAGATAGAGAAGGGACTAAACGATGTCAGACAAGCAATATAAAAGGGAGGGCTAAAGATTAACATGAAGAAGACAGAGTATTTAGCTTTCTATTGGGAAGGACAGGGAGGTGGCACTGTGACGTGCACTCGAGGGGAGAACTGGTGAAAAAGGTGCAAGAGGTAAAGTACTTAGGATCCACATTCCAAATCAATGGGGAGATAGACTCGGATGTGACTCATAGAATCAATGGGCAGGTGGCTGAAATGGAGACAGGCAAGTGGCGTCCTGTGTGATAGGAGGGTCCCAATCAAGTTGAAAGGGAAGTTCTACAGAGCAGTGGTTAGGCCAGCTATTCTCTATGGATCAGAGTGCTGGGCAGTGAGGAAGAGCCACATGAATAAAATGCAAGTAGCTGAGATGTGTATGCTGCGATATATGAGTGGCGTGTCCAGAGCTGATAGAATCAGGAATACGCATATTAGAGGTAGTTTGGGGGTGGTGGACATTGCCAAAAAAAATGAGGGAGAATAGGCTGAGGTGGTATGGGCACGTCATGAGAAGAGGGGAAGAGAAGCTAGTCAGGTGTATCTCAGGAATGCAGGTGGTTGGTAGTACACGAGGTAGGGGGAGACCAAAGCAGATATGGGAGCATGTGGTCTGCAAGGACATGGAGGTGTGCGGGGTGGACAGGGACATGGTGGGAAATAGATGGGAGTGGAGGGCTAGAACCTGCAGACCCGACCCCGCCACAGGCGGGATAAGGGTATTATGATGATGATGATGATGTATGCCCTTACTAGATAGACAATTGAATTGAAATACAATTTTATTTAAGGTTCATATAAATCTTTTTCAGCTTCCCAAAGAAATTTATTAAGAAACCGATTTTCTTCAACATCAACAAACTTTTTTTATGCAGTTGTACATTCATTTTAATTCGATATTTTGGAGTTATGCGAATTTTAAAACTTATGGAACGTATCCCTCATTTTTCCATAGACATATAGTCTGATTTTATGCGAATTCGTTTTATGTGATTTTCTGAGGAACGTATCCCTCGCATAAAAAGAGACCTGACTGTATTTTTTGCAGACCTGTGAAATCATATGTTGGTATCTGTATATTGGCTTCTTTAGGGTGAGAGAGAAGCCACCAGTGCAACCAGTTTTCTAATTGTTTCCTGACATAATTATGGTGGGATAAAAGTACAAAGTCTGCAGTACAAAGAAACGAGGTACAAAGTTCAGATCACGTACCAGATCAACAACCAACTTTCCCTACGTTATTCAACAACCAGGGTACCCAGGTACCCACCTACTGAATTTATAGAATAACTAATGTCTTTTTTCTTAAAGTTGGCTACATTTTTGTTGTTTATGATAATTGGAAGCCTGATATGTCATTCTAAGGTGTGCATAAGTTCTAAAAGTCAATATTACTAATCCATCCTGTGTATTGCAATTTGCAACACAAGTATTCATAAGGTGTTTTGCATCCAACATAAACACCTCTGATTTCTTGAAAGGGAGATGCAATTTATATTTTATATGCACCCTCATTGTCCATTGTCTAGAGAGGTTATTTAGCTTTCAATTGGGAAGGAGAGGATAATAATGACAAGCAAGTGAGCTGGTAACAAAGCTGCATGATGTTAGTATGTTACATCAACAGTCATAATGGGCTGCACCTTGTGGAGGCTGCTTGCTGGTGAGAGGGAGGTAGGAGTAGGGGGTTGTAGGAGAGGGGAAATTAGCATCACCTCACCAAATGTTCAGACAACCACACATGTCAGTACTAACTTGGGCTGCATTGCTTAACTTCAGTGATCTGATGAGGACTGGTGTGCCCAATGCAACTTAGCAACTTAGGCAAGCAGAGTCCTTTGTGATGGAGGGCCATCTAATCAATTTGAAAGGGAAGTATTACAGGGCTGTGGTTAGGCCAGCTATGCTATATGGATCAGTTTTGGGCATTGAGGAAAAGCCACATAAATGGAATGCAAGTAGCTGAGATGAGATTGCTGCATTACAGGAGTTTGGTGTCAAGAGCTGATAGAATTAGGAGAATATTCTAGAGGTAGCCTGGGGGGCGGGGCATCACAGAGAGAATGATGAAGAGTAGATTGAGGTGGTATGGACACATAATGAGAAATGGGGAGGGGTAGCTCATATGTCCAGTATAGGACTGTAAATGGATGGAAGCACTCAGGGCAGGGGGAGACCAAAGCAGATGTGGGAGCAGCTTGTCCATAAGGAAATGGTAGTATTTTATAGGGTGGATGGGGACGTGTTGGGAAATAGGCAGCTGTGGAGGGTTAGAACGTGCAAACCAGACCCTGCCACAGGCAGGATAAGGATTTGATGGCGATTGTCCATTGCCATGTGATCTGAAGGTAATTCCACTAGTGCTCCTTGTTTGCATTATGTTAGGGACAAAACGCACATAAAGAAACAGATACACATGAATGTCTTCACTCTAGCAAAATTTAAAGACTGTACAGTTCTGTGGTAATTATTGAATCATCTTAGCGCCATAAATTGTTTCTGGATAACTATCAAAATAGCCACTAGGTACCCTGGTTGTTGAAATTGCATAGGCAAATTCAAAACACAATTTAAATATGTTATGATGCTTGGCACTCCACATTTTTACACATAACGAAAGAAAAATGATGAAATAGAGATGATCCAGGAGGATATAAAAAAATTTTAATAATAAAATTATTAATTTTTACTTTACATTGCCAGATGGGCACCCGGGTACCCGGTTGTTGACATAAGGGTTAACAAACGACATTGCTTGGGGTGTTATTTGTGCACCCTAAATCCCTGCAATGAAATACATGGCAAAAGGCCTGGACACTTTGAAGATAATGGGACCCTTTGAGGTATATGGTACATTACCTCTAAAGCTAGGTTGACACGGTGAAAGTGCACTGTGATCAAGTAAATTTTGACGCCCTTCATGCGTCACTTGGGTGCAACTTTTACCATATGTATACTAGGTCAAAGTTCACTTGGACAGTTAGGACCCTTCCAAGTTGAGTAGGACAGCTGCCAACTTACATTGATAGAAGCATCACTTGGATATAATTTAAAATGGCTACCAACGTGTAACACGCGGAGGGTGAATTGGATAATAATAATATAAAAAATTAGAAAACCAGATAGGAATTGACGCTGAGGAAGTGTTGTGTTTGTTTGTTGGAGTTTAAGGTTCCGTCAACTACAAGGTCATTAGAGACTCATCCACTGTATAGTTCTAATGCATATACTGCACAGACACTACACTAATGTGACGATTATTGGATATTAGCAGTACCCAGCTTTCCCAAGCGACCACCCATGTCAGTACTAACTGGGCTTGCGTTGCTTAACTTCAGTGATCAGACAAGAACTGGTGTGTCCAACACAACTCGCCGCTCCCAGGAAGTGTTGTGGAATAGAAAACTGCCCAAACTACAAATGCAAAGGTGTAAAATATGTGGCAATTGAATGAATTTCAAATGACATGATTTGGCGAGGGTGAATGGAAAGTGAGGATGAGTGGAGTCCTGTGTAATAGGAGGGTGCCAAACAAATTGAAAGGGAAGTTTTACAGGGCAGTGGTTAGGACTACTATGTGTTGGGTTGTGAGGAAGAGCCAGGTAAATAGAATGTAACTAGCCGACATCCTAATGCTGTGGTCAGGACCAGCGTGATGGGTGCGCGAACAGGGCAACGGCACAGGGCCCCGCGCATTCGGCTTAATAAACCTATTGATAGAAGGGCCCCACTTCATGTTTTCACGGAGCCACACCTAATTAGTTTGCACAGGGCCCCGCAAAAAATAGCACCGGCCCTGCCAGGAATGAGTAGTCTGGGTGTGTTGACATGACAGTGAAAATGAGGGACATGTTGGGAGATAGGCGAGAGTAAAGGGCTAGAACCCATAGACCCGAACCTGGCTCAGGCGGAATAAGGATAGGATGATGATATGCTGGGTATATCTGCCACTACTACACCTTCCAATGCCAAATCCGCCATCTTTCTTGTCTCCAGCTCGCTGTCCAAGTCACTTGCCGTGTAAACCAACTTGGACCAAGTGCACTTGTTCGAGTACACTTCGTTCAAGTAACGATCGAAGGGCACTTTGACCATGTCAACCTAGCTTAAGTGTTCTGTCAGACAATGATACTGGGGCGCTTTGAGGTATCATAGCAGCTGTGTAGAAATTATCCCCCAATAGATCTCCTGTGTCCCTTGGGTACAGCATTGGTACGTGACCCAGGTATAGGCGGATAAGGATAGTAGTTACTTTATTTAATTTCTTATCAAGCTAATGAGATGTCATGTTGAAAGTGAGAACACATTTACTTGCACCCATCTTTTGAGCCAATTACAGTATGTGAGGAGAAATCACTTTTATAGTCCTGGATTTGTAAACTGATTGCACACATGATTCTGGTGAAATGGCCCTCAGTATTAACAGTGACTGTCGACCAGGACGGTGACTAATAATGGTTATTTGTGTGTTTAGTCATGTACCATAAAATCTTACGTAGTGCCCAAATGAAACATGGGGTCATTAAAGCTGGGTTGACACGGTCCAAGTACACTTGGACGCTGTTCATGCGTCCCTTGGATGCAACTTGGACCAAGTATAAACTTGGCCAAAGTTAACTGGGATGGCTAGGATCCACCCAAGTTGAGTAGGACGCTGCCAACTTACTTTGATCAAAGTGTGACTTGCATTAAATTTAAAACACGCGGAGGGTGAATTGAATATTTAGAAAACCAGCTAGGAAGTGTACTGACAGAAAAGCAACTCCCAACCCTTTTCCCGCCTATGGCAGGGTCGGGTACCCATTTGTCCCTCTGAATGGACACAGGGTGATACATTGGACATAGTTTTTTCTGCAGCCGGTTGCCGGCCAAAGCTGCACCCCTACCCTTATTTATCGTCGGTCTAGTGTTCGTTGGGGAATGCTACCGACGCCAGGGGCGAGCTCCTACACATGGAAATTTTGCCTCATCTACCCGTTGCGTAGTAGAGAGGGTTCTTTTACGTGCAAGCGCCATCGTACACCCACACGGGACCTCGGTTTTACTTATCATCAGAAAAAAGGCACTCTCGTGGCTTCTCTCTCGCCCGAAAGAAGCCGACCCACCATGGTCCAGTATTGAGCCTAGAACTGCTGGCGTAGTTGCCGAGTGAGCTAACCACTACGCCACCACGGCGGGTTAAGGAAGTGTACTGATAGAGAAAACATATAATTCATGGAATTATATGTCGCTGAGGCAGTGTTATGGAATAGAAAGCTGCCCAAACTACAAAAGCAAAGATGTAAAATATGCTTCAATTGAATGGTTAATGAATAACATGATTTGGCGAGGGTGAGTGGAAAATTAGATTCCTGATTTTAGTGAGGGTGAGTGGAGTCCTGTGTAATAGGAGGGTCCCAATGAAATTGAAAGGGAAGTTTTACAGGGCAGTGGTTAGGCCTACTATGCTATATGGATTAGAGTTGGGTTGTGAGGAAGAGCCACGTAAATAGAATGTAAATAGCCGGCATCTGAATGCTGTGGTATATGAGCAGGGTGTCCAGAGCTGATAGTCAGGAATGAGTAGTAGGGTGGGTGAACATGACGGAGACAATGAGGGACCTGTTGGAAGATAGGCGAGAGTTAACCCTTAAGGGCTAGAACCCATACACCCGACCCTGCCTCAGGCAGGATAAAGATAGGATGATGATCTGCTGGGTATATCTGCTACTACTACACCTTTCAAAGACAAATCCGCCATCTTTCTATTCTTCAGCTCACTGTCGAAGTCACCATGGAAACCAACTTATACCAAATGCACTTGGTCCACATAACAATCCAAGTGTACTTTGACAACCTAGCTTCAGTGGGGACTATATGCAAGGGCGGACTATAAATGAAACTAAGGGTTCTCATTTAATGCCCAGTTAAGCATTAATCAGTTGACGCTGTCGATATTTTAATGACGTTCTGTGTAAGCACTTTAGAAAGGAGCGTCAGTGCAATTCCTTATGCAGTAAAACCTGTCAGATTGAGCACCGTGATACTATGACCACCTCTCTACATTGAACATATTTCTATGGAACCATACATTTCCATAGAGATTACATTATGTAATGTCACATTAATCCTTAACTGGTGACATGGAGTCTGTCAGACTCCTTGCCATCAATTTACTGCTATAATTTTTTAAAATATGCTCAGCCATCCTTGGGACTATCAGTACTTTCAAATGATGATAAAATAAATTAGGAAGCGAAATTTTAAGCCTATATCTGCAATAGACCTTGAGATACAGGCAGATTGGAGTCTGTGAGACTCCACGTCACCCTTTGTGTAACTTTTTCTCATAAATCTGTGAGACTCCACCTCACTCTTTATGCAACTTTTCTTCACTAACTCCTCAATGTATTCTAATTGACAATTCCTTCTTATTTTAATCCTTTGGTGATTATGTGGTCAATTTGTCAAGGTGTGTTTATTAAATTTTTCTCTACGCAAAGTCTCAAAGAGGGATTCAAGCTTCACATCCATGGAATTCACTACTTCAGGAAATAATGGAGGTATCAAGGTTCCACACTTAGTCCATCATCATCATCACACCCTTATCCTGCCTGAGGCAGGGTCGGGTCTGTGGGTTCTAATCCTCCACTCTCGCCTATCCCCCACCAAATCTCCCCCACCCCGCATGCCTCCATGTCCCTTTGCACCACCTGCTCCCACGTCGATTTTGGTCTTCCTCGACTCCTGGAGTTTGGAAACCCACCTTTCTGGATTCATCCAGACCTGCTTGGGGGCATATGCACTGATTAGGTACTGCACTACTCCCCACCAAACCACAGTAACCAACAGCAGCCTGCTATTAATGCATTTTACAAGTGTGACTCCTTGTTGTAGTTCCTTATCTAATACTATACCCACCCCGTTCCATCCCCCCTCACTAGCTGTGTATATGAGCTTGTACCCCTCCCCAAGGGCCCTTTACCTATTCCCCTTCCATTGGGTTTCTTGGAGAAAAGCTACCTGAATCCTCCTCCACTTTAGAATATTTACTAATTCCCCTGTTTTACCTGTAGGGGTCCCCACATTCCAAGTTCCTAATCTAAGGGTTGACCCTGTGCTTTCTGTACGTGCCCTCCCTGGGGTCACCCCAGCCAGGCATCTGGAACCTGCAGGTGACGTTGGCACTGCTTGCCATGGGGGGATGCTGGCCTACCCCATGGAGGACACCCGGCATGCTGTCTGGCACAGGGTCCGAGGTTCCAACCCCCATGGCATCTTGGTCCACTGATGATGGCAGTTTGGGACCCCCCTGCACACCCCTGGTGGCCACCAGCACTGAAGTTTTAGTCACCCGTGCCACTGGTCGTACAACCCCCAAAGGTTGCATCAGATGTGAACCCAGGGACCATCAGAAGAGAACCAAACATGTGTCCCAATGAAAACACAATAACAGAAACACACT
Source organism: Trigoniulus corallinus (assembly GCA_013389805.1). NCBI lineage: Eukaryota > Metazoa > Arthropoda > Diplopoda > Spirobolida > Trigoniulidae > Trigoniulus > Trigoniulus corallinus. The sequence continues at coordinate 11,191,209 of JAAFCE010009125.1, forward strand.
TCCAGCCCCAAAACAACATTAACCCACCAACAACAACCAACCAACCAACACACCAACAGCAACCAACAACAACCAACCAACAATAACCCACTCCCAGCCCAAAACAACAACCAACCAACAAACAACAACAATCAACAACAAACAAATTAATATTAACAATAAGGCTTTTGCTGCTGGTGCTGGTCCTCAGTTGTGAAGCACTGCGTGATCACTGCCTGAAGCAGACGACGCACACCACAACACGATGAGACCGGTAGGAGGAGACGCAAGGTTAGGTTTAAACAGCCGAACCTAGCGACTGCCTCACCAAAAATCCCAGACGTGCCTTGCCCTGCCCTGGTCCTGGAACCTTTTTGCCTTTAAAAGGCAGTTAAATTTGTTGAAGTTTCCTGCAGATTTCTCCACAGGGACGGAATTTCTGGTACATGCAAAAGTCAGTTGACCGGCAATATGTGCCACCTAGTGGAGCCTCCCTATCTAGTAAGGGTATACACCATCTGCCAACTATTTATAAATCACTTTCATCACCAGAAATAACTGTCTTTGCAATAGATCTCTTTGACATAGACGATACATTTTCACAAGCATATTTTTTCTCACTCTCAGACTTTTGTTTTGACCATCATCATCGTCATACTCGTATCCCACTTGCAGCAGGGTCAGCAGGGTCTGCAGGTTCCCTGAATATGTTCTGATTGGGGACACTCTAGTCAGGCGTCTGGAACACACAGGGATATTGGCTGGGTTGTCTGTGGGGGGATGCTGGTGTCACATGTCAACGTGTCTGGGGTCCACTTGAAAGTGCCTGGCAGGACACTTTGAGACAATTTTGAGTACCTCAAAGCGCCCACCATCTAGGTCCGAATGCAGATGCCCAAAGTTGTCTATTTTCTGCAGAGCACATATGCACTGCTGAGCACATGTGTAACGTGAATCAATGCGAAATTTCTATTAAAATAACCCGGGTAAAGGAAAACGGCCGAGACACTTTTACATGAAAGCCGACACTTTAAGGTATGTGTTAAATTACCTCAATGTGTCCAGGGACACTTTGACACAAGCCTAAAGTGGGTTTAATAATATCATCATCCTTTAAGACATCATCTACCAGCAGTTCTTCTATATCATCATGGTTAAAAATGTTCAAACCACCTCCAAAATAAGTTTTAATTTTAGAACATGTTCAGTGGAACTGCAGACCCGACCCTGCAACAGTCAGGATAAGGGTATGATGATAATGGTATGATTGTTAAGTGTCATGTACAAGTGTGGAACCCCCTATTATATATGCCAATTTCTGACAGACTAAAACGTTTTTGACTGGCTAATACAATGGTCAGTGGATTTTATTAGGGTCTGATAACTGATTTTTACATTATTTGATGTGCTGATTCCAAAAATGCAATTCATTTTTTTCATCACGTAAGGGTTTCTCTCAAAAAATTTCATAGTTTGGAAGATTTAAAGTGAATTTTAGTATTTTGATGTTTCAATTTTAATTTTTCACTCCACAAATACATGCTTTACATTTATATTATAGGTCTAGTAATGATTGAATACATAATGAATTAATTTCCCTCTTGTGGAGTTACTTTTCAACCCTTACATCAACACCCAGAAAGTTCCACACTGTTCAATAACAAGGGTACCCATATTGAATGAAATGGAATTGAGGCAAACACATGTTTTGACATGCAGGTATTTATGAAGCTATCATATTTCTTGATGCATGACGGCCCATGGATAGTCTTTATCTATTGTTCTACTATAATCTTTCAACAATCAGGCTGGTTCAGTGGCAAGCACTACCAGCAAAAAATGTGCACATGCAACCAACAAAATGGTGACATAGAGCACCATCACCAAGACAAACTGCGCATGTACTCATTCAGTGGTAGGCAGCAGATAGATTGCATGCTGGTTGATTTTGACAACGTCCGCTAGGTGATGTAATGAGCAAACAATGGTGTAATGGCATAATGGGCATCGTCTACAGCACAACCAGCCAATCATAAGCATGCGGAAGTGCTGCACTCTAAAAACAGTTGACTACCAGTCAACTGCACTTTTACTCCCATTCCTCAACTCCCTCCCTACATAATTCTGCACTGACATCTTCCATTTCTGTGTTGCTTAGTCTGCTCATGTGGTATCTGCGGCTGTTGTGTGTGCCACTGAACCAGCCTATAGGCAGCCAAACGTTTGTGCATCTAGCCTTTCTATTTGATATCAACCCACAAATCCATTGTGTTGAACATTCGAAAACGCCTGTTTCATGCATTTGCTGTCCCACACAACAGTAATCTCTTATGCTTCATCATCATATCCTTATCCCACCTGAGGCAGGGGCGGGTCAGTTGGTTCCAGATAGTAGCAGATCCAGGAGAGGGAGCAATGCAGCAATTTCTCCCCCCTCAGTGCCTCAATGAGGCACATATTTCAACTGATGCATGATTCACCTTTGAATCTGATGAAGCAGTTGATGAAGCAGTTCAACAGTTGCAGTGCTGTCCACAGTTGGCTAAACCACTAAAGAGAGGGCACTGCCTGAGGGGCAGTAGAGCACCTGTTGTAATTGCTAGCTAGATTTATAACAGCAGATTCTGAATATTTAAAAATATTTGGAGTGCACGTATTTGAAGTGCTTCCCCTTGATCCACCCATAGATCTGCCATTCAGTCTAGCTTACCACTACTACCTATCTCCAAACTAATCCCTAGTTTGTTTTGGTTCCCTCAATGCGTTTGTTTGTTTGTTGGAGTTTAAGGTCCCATCAACTACGAGGTCACTAGAGACCGTCCACTGTATAGTTCTAATGCATATACTGCACAGACACTACACTAATGTGACGATTATTGGGTATTAGCAGTACCCAGCTTTCCCGAGCGACCACCCATGTCAGTACTAACTGGGCTTGCTTTGCTTAACTTCAGTGATCAGATGAGAACTGGTGTGTCCAACGCAACTCGCTGCTCCCTTCAATGCATCTTCTATCCTCTTCACATTATGCGACCATACCATACACATCCATTCACCATCATACTCTTTCCCTGCCTGTGGCTGGGTCATGTCTGAGTTGTATCTCTCCACTCCCAATTATCTCCCACCAGGTCCTCATCCTACCCACACACCACCATTTCCTTATGTACAACCTCCACCAACCAGTGCAATAGTGTTTTGTCTGATCTGTACAACACCAGCTGCCAAGACAGTGACAAATGCCTCTTTCCAGGGGTGGATCCAGAGGAGGGAGCAACGCAGCAATCGCTACCTATCAGTTCCTCAATGGGGTGCAACTGATGAGGCATTTTTACATTGCTATCCACATTTCTATACTGCAAGTCCAACAGTTGCAATCAAATCTGTAGTTGGCTAAACCACTGAAGATAGGACACTGCATAAGGGGCAGGAAATGACCTATTGTAATTGCTAGCTTGATTTCTAGTAAGGGATTCTGAATATTTAAAAATACTGTAATTGAGGTGCACTATTTTTTTGAAGTGCTCCCCTTTGATCTGCTGTTGGATCCACCAATGCCCCTTTCCTTTATGAATGGCCAACAACCCTATCATCCTTCAGCTGCCTATTTCAAGGGCCAAACTATCCTGTCCAAGGGACTTGTATATATGTATATCTTGGATTGTATATATATAGATGGTCTATATATATAGACCATCTAACATTAATAAGTTCATGAATACATGATAATATGAATAATTTCTGATTAAACTGTACGTCATAGAATATTTTAATTATTTTTCTAGTAATCAGCATCCATAAAACTTTAAAAAAACAATTGTTTTGAAAACAATTTTTTCATCGCAGATCCGTTTTATTAATATACAGAAGGGACATATTGGGCAATGTTTTTCTGCAGCCAGTTCGGACCAAAACTGCAAATCCTATGCCAACCTTATCGTGGGCCTTCTGTTCGTTGGGAATTCCACCAATGCCAGGCGGCGAGCTGCTGTACCTGGAATTTTTTCTCCATCTATTTGATGCATAGTATAGAGGGTTCTTTTATGTGCAAATGCCATCGTGCAACACACGGGACCTCACTTTTGCTATCTTATCCGAAAGAAGGTTCATTCACAGCATCTCTCTCGTCCAAACCTAGAACCACTGGCACTGTTCTCAAGCACGTTACTCACTGCACCACCAAGGAGAGATTAACCACTGGCAAAGTTGAGAGAACAAAAATTTAATAAAATTAATAAATCGTCCGTACTCACATATAAAATGAATGTAACTGCTCGGTTTCCTCTGGAAGTACTATCAGTCTAAAATTAGTGAAATCATAAGTGAAACAATGGATCGTCACTACTTACGTATGAAACTAATGAAGCATCGTTTTCATACCCTTTTGAAGTTGGCTTCTTGTTTTTCGTAAATGAAGTCATAATGAGTGATGTACAGTCCACCAATTCCATAATTAACAAGCTGAAATAAATTTGATTGATTTATGTTGAAGTACTTTTCTCAATTTCAATAAGAGCAGCTCATCATTGTTCTATCCTTGCTTATGTCTGGATCGGAGAACCATTTAATGAGGTACAGGTGTGCACATGGGCAAGCCATACAGCAGCCTGCCGACATAATGCAACAACCCTTTTTGCATTTGGCTGAGGCTGTTTTTCCAACGTCGCAGGAGGGTAGAGTAGCGTAGCTAAGGAGTGCAAGGGGAGCGGCAGCTCCCGCAAATGTTTTTGGAACGCCTTTTTTGTCGAAATTTAATGATTCCTGTATGAAAATCGTTTTCAATGTCATGCCGTGATTCAGGATGATTCATTAGCGCATCTGGCACATTATTGAATGTTTTTGGATTGACAGTTGCACTTATTTGTGTTAAATGTACCATTTCTGTTTGGTCTATTACCGATATTTAAAATATCATCATTTCAAATTATATTGATAGGTGAAACGTGGGTAGGCCTATAATATACAGTAAAACCCCGATTATCCGGCATTCTTGGGACCAACCATGTGTCAGACAACTGAATTTTCCGGATAACTGAAGCACTCGTATATTTAAAGGCATATCAATTGTACAGTGATTCAAAAAAGTATGAATACCCCATCCGTTTACTGCAAAATGTGCCAAAAATCCACATATATCTCAACCTTTTTTGAAGAACACATAAACAAATGCACCTACTATACATGACTTTTGTCTTTACAAGTAAAATATACGAAATATTCTGGATACATAAAAAATTAGTGTTGAAAGGTGTGAATAAAGGCGAAGTTATTTGATTCAAAATCATGTCACTTTGGCACAATTTCCCACCTTTTGTCATTCCCATCATACTTTAACTATTTCATGGCCTTTGGGTGTAAAAAATCGTTAGATAGATTGATACGAAGTTATTAATGATGAGCCCACTCACAGGCAAGGAGATTGAGCTACCTGTTAGATTTTGTTGTTAGTGAATACAGTGCCAGGGTGAACTTCTGGGGGCGATGTTCAAAAATATTTTGCAGGGCCGTCTCTAGGAAAAAAGCATTTGGTACATGTGTGTGGGACCAGGTTTTTTATTTGGCTGTTGCCTTTTTATTTTTTATTGCTTTTGGTGAGTTTTAGTCCTTATTTATTGTCATCAAGGTGGGATGGCCATTTACACCCCCACCGTGGGTGTAATGCTAGCAATGCACTTAGGAGAGGAAGGGATGTCAATAGTGAGGTAGTTTATAAGGGGGTCTGCAAATGGTTAAAGTGTATATGAAGAAGGCTTACAAGAATTTTCATCAAAACATTTTGGGAGATAGGCTTAAGAAAAATCCAAAGGTGTTCTGGGGGTATCTGAAGAGGTGTAGGAAAGAGGGTTATAGAGATACAGTGGTTAAGGATGGGTCAGGAAATGTAGTCAAGGATGGTCTTATGATTGCCAATGTTTTCAATGATGCATTTGCAAAACGCTTTGCAACCAGTAGAAGAAACTGCCAGGTGGTACTTGATAGTGATTCACCAGGGGGGGATGGACGAGGTTACTATCACTAGGGTGGTTCATATGGCTGCAGGTCCTGATGGCATTTCTCCATATATTATGCAGTGGCGTTCAGGGATACTTAGCTATTACCTGGTGGAAACATTTAGAAAGTCATTAGACACTGGGATTGTTCCATCATCATGGAAACTGGCTAATATGGTACCAATTTTCAAGTCAGGAGACACAGGAGACCCTAAGCACTATAGACCAGTTTCATTAACGAGTGCTGTATCTAAGGTATTTGAACATGTCTTTTCTCCTCTATCATGGGGTATCTGGAAAAGAATGGCATCCTTAGCAATAACCAGCATTGGTTTAGGAAAGGGATCTCATATGACACCCAAATGGCTTGCTTGATGGATTATGTTCAAAAGGCTTTAGACAACAGAAAGCAGATGGATGTTATATTCTTGGACTTTGAACAAGCTTTTCTCATGGTACCCCAGGATAAGCTGGTTTCAAAAATGTCCAGTTTAGGGATCCATAATAAGGTTACTCAGTGGATAAGGTCCTATCTGCATCATAGACAACAGAGGGTCCTGTACAAGGGTAGTGCATCTGATTGGAAACCAGCCACATCAGGGGTCCCTCAGGGAAGTGTATTGGGTCCTTTGTTGTAAATTCCCTATGTGAATGACATCGAACTTGATATTAGTTCCTTCCTTGAACTATTTCCATATGACACATGTACTGCTTGGGTCTTAGATGAAGGGTTATCATCCTGTGCACAATTACAACAGGATCTAGATAAGATTTACAATTGGTGTGTAAAATGAGAATTGCCATTAAACCTGAAAAAGGATTCTTATGATATCTAGATCTAGGAAGCTACTTGATTTTGATTACCATGTGGGTGGAGTGAGAGTTGAGAGAGTTGTGGCCCACAAGCACCTTGGAATAATTTTGAATAGTCAAGGTACCTGGAAGGATCATATTAGTAAACTGGTTGGGAGGGCTGATCAATTCCTCCATCTTATTATTAGGGTCCTTGTGGACAGCACAAGGGAGGTGAAAGAAACAGCATTTATTTCAATGGTGCGACCAATTTTGGAGTACGGTAGTCCAATTTGGTTTCCCTTCAGGCAGAAATTATCTTGGGAGATGGAAAGGATACAAAGGAAGGCAGCAAGAATTGTACTCCACAGGTTTTCTCACAGGGAAAGTGTGTCTGACATATTTAGGGAATTAGGGTGGGAAACACCAAGCAAGCAGTGTATATCTCACAGCATCAGTATTTTTATCAGACTGCTGCTGCTGGGGTGTGATGGACTTCTGGTTGGAAGTGTGTCCCTTGCTGAGTATAAGAGGAGAAAGGATCAGGGAGATTAGGGCACAGACGGATTCAAACTACTGGTCATTCTTACCAAGGACCATTCAGCAATGGAACGGCCTTGGAGAGGGTAAAGTGGAGGGCTTCCTCAAAGGAAATCCCACCATTGCTAGTATTGTAGGGGGACCAGTATGAATTGTAGCCTAGGGTTTTTGGGAGCATTATGGTAATTCATGCAGGAATGAGAGTTGGTCTCTCCACTGCTATATTGATCAAATAAGGCTGCTTGCAGTGTAGTGAATTAGAATTAGGGCCCAGGTGGGGGGGGGGTTAAGGGCCATCTAGCCATGATGACAATAAATAATGGCAAAAGCCCACTAAAAGTAATAAAATAAAAAAGCAAAGCCAAATAAATAAGTGTAATGAAGAAATAAAGGCAAAAACCAAATAAGTAAGTGTGAAAGAACATGGAAACAAAAACGCAAACGCCATAATAAGTAAAGAATAATTGGCAAAAGCCAAATAAACAGAGGGATAAAAGACAAAAGGGCAAAAACAACATAAGGATAAAAGGCAAACCCACCAGAAATGGAAAGGTTCTGGATTAAAATTTGTGAAAGAGGCTCATTGATCTTTCACAAATACCAGCGAGCTCTCAAACCCCTGGGAGACTTCCCCATGGGAGGTGAGAGCTCTGGACTGACTCCCAGTTGGCATCAGAGCTTGGTTCCTCCTTACCCCTATAGTAAGTAGGAGTGGATGATGAAGGTATGACCGATTCATAAGCAGGCTGGTACAACCTCCTCTCTCTGTGATTGGATTACAAAAAAATCCCTGTACACTGGGACGTCCTTAATTGGGTGTAGTTTGTTGGCGATCTCCACACACCACTGGGATTGCCATTGACTATGGATGGCCCACTACACCATAGGGAGAGCATCACAGGGGCAACAGGAATGTCTGGTTCTTCTGGCAGGTGGGCCACCTCATGGGCATCCGCCCTCTAATTGCCAATAATGCCAACATGCCCTAGGACCCACATAAATACAAGTGTTGCCCTGCTTAAGGATCACAAAATGTAGCTTGTGCACACCCTGAACGATGTTATGTCTGCCATAAAGGGTGTGCTACAGCTGAAGAGATGAAAGGTAGCCAGTTGAAATCATGAAGTGTCTGTTGTTGAGACACTGGTGATGACTGGAAGGAAGCCCCTAATAAGATTACTAGTTGTATAGACTGACCATCTCACAGAGGTGCCATCCTTTGTCCCATCTGTATAGATAAGAACATGTCTCTGATAGGTCAGAGGGAGACATCCAAACTCTTGTTGGTACACTAACCTATTGGTACTGGTTTGGGGAAGGCCACAAGCGTCCAGTCAAATCTGGGCTCTGGCACTGTCCACAGTGGTACAGAGACTGGCAGTACAGACTGCAACCCTGGAATACCCAGGCTGGGTAGAGCATCCAACCACCACATGCCAAAGGGAGGGGAACCCCTGGGTTGCAATCGAATGGCCGTTGCAAGGTGATACTAAAGATGGCCAGGTGTGTGGGGTGTTGAAGCTGGTCTTTCAACTGAAAGGTATATGCAGCTGCCAAGTACTGCTTCTGCACACTCAAGGGAGGTTCACCAGCCTCAGCATAAAGGCTGAACAGCCAGATGCCACATGCCAGATGGACAGCCAGATGCCAGCATGATGAACACAGTCCAGCATCCAGAGGGGAGATGGAACAACCATCAGCTCCATGACATGTGGGGGCCCACATCACATCGCTGTTGAAACGGAGACCAAGAAACCAGGCTGTTTCTACCACTGGGAGGAGACAGCCATTCAGGCTAAGCTGAGGCTCAGGATAAACCCTCACTTATGAGAAAAGTGCATGACAGTTGTTTTGTCAGGGGAGAACAGAAATCCACAAGCAGTGGCAAACTCATTGGCACTATTCATTGCCAATTGTGGTTGATGCTCAATGAGGTGCATGGTGGCGGCCTGGTGTCAGAGAGAAAAGTCTTACATGAAGAGGGACGACTGTACTGGGGGTGAAAGGAGGAGGGTAAGCCATTCACCCCAACAGCAAAGAGCATTGCACTGAGGATGCTCCCCTGTCGGACGCCATTCTCATGCAGGAAAGCTGAGGAGTAGTGATAGGGAACTCCTCCCAGTCTGCCTGATGTGGACACCACAGTGGTTGGTGCATCTGCACATGCACCCATTCTGGATATGGATAGCCACCCCTCCTACAGAATGGCTTCCTTGCTGCTGGGTGTCTCTATATATGGTTAACCTCATAATGAAATGGGAGTATCACTATATCACAGGATCTCCAAGGAGGGAGATACAGATGGGGTTGTGCCATGAGATCAGCATTGTGTGAGTGGTGAATTGCGTTGGACACACCAGTTCTTGTCTGATCACTGAGTTAAACAGCGCAACCCCAGCTAGTACTGACATGGGTGGCTGCTTGGGAAAACTGGGTACTGCTAATAACCAAAATTCGTCGCATTAGTGTAGTGTCTGTGCAGTCTCTGCATAAGAACTATGCTGTGGACGGGGCTCTAATGACTTCGTAGCTGAAGGGCCCTAAAACACCAACAAACAAACAACAAAGCAGCATTGCAATCTCATCCCTCTTGTGGGAGAAACCTCAACAGTTTTATGGTAGGAAATTTACCATCAAGTGGACTAAGATGGCTTATTTCTATTCCTCTGTATTCTCCATCCCTCCACAGAATGACATAGGACTTGATATTAATTCCTTGAGCTATTTGCATATGACACACGTATTGCTTGGGTATTACCAAGGGGGTTATCATCCTGTGCACAATTACAGCAGGATCTAGATAAAATTAGATGGGAATTGCCTTTAAACCTCCAAAAGTGTAGATTTCTTAGGATATCCAGATCAAGTAACCCTGTTGATTTTGATTTCTACATTGGTGGTGTCTTGGTGGAGAGGGTGGTGACTAGGGATTATACAAAAACTGACATTTTATTTTTTTAAGGGTGTCTTATTGGACTTTAAATATTAAAGGATTTTGGTCTTATTGGATTTTAAATAGTAAAGGTAACTGGAAGGATCATATTGGCAAATTGATTGGGAGGGCTGGGCAATTCCTCCTTATGATTAGTAGGGTTCTTGGGGACAGCACAATGCAGGTTAAAGAAATGGTGGTGACCAATTTAAGAGTATGGTAGCCCAATTTGGTCTCCCTTATGGCAGGACTTATCATGGGAAATTGTAAAAATCCAAAGGAGGTCAGCAAGAGTTGTGCTCCACAGGTTTTCATGCAGGGAAAGCGTGTCTGAAATGATTAGGGAAATAGGGTGGGACACACTGAGCAATGGGATGCAATGGACCTCTGACTGGAAGTTTGTCCCTGGCTGGTTATAAGGGGAGAAAGGATCATTCATTTAAATTGAAGGAACTGGGGGACAGACAGACACATACTACTGGTCGTTCTTGATAATGGAATACCCTTGGGGAAAATAGAGTGGAGGGCTTACTGAAAGGGAAGGCCACCTTTGAAAGTGTTGTAGGGGGACACAACAACTATCGCTTAGGGTCTTAGAAGTTTTCTGGGTTCTTATGTAGCAATGAGAGTTAGTCTCTCCACTGCCAAATTGGCCATAAAGGCTGCTTGCAGTGAATTACAATTAGAATTAGAAGAGAGATGAGTGCCAACAATAGGGTCATCCTCCTCCACCTTGAAGAAGGAATACCCATCATGCCCAGTTGGGACATGCTGCCACCCAGTTCTTTCACCCATTGGTCAGAGAGCCTGGGCATTCGAACCAAAGACATGTGCCCCAATGTGGCAAAAGACATGTGAACCAAAGACATGTGCCCCAATCTTCCTTTCTCACCCATCTCTAGGCATCTCTGGCCTCTCAAGAGCTTGGCATCTCCAGGATTGGAAGTCCCAGGCTTGGGCCAAAGGTGGTGGTGGGGCCAGAAGAGCCCCCTAGAATGGGTTCAAGGTTCGTCTGGCAGCCAATGCTGGCACAGACCAGCTCCCCATCAACCCTGCAGGTATGAGTTGGCACTAAACATATGAGGGGGGAGTTGCAGTAGTGTGGCAGTCTGGGTACCAATAGATGATACAGCAGCTGGCTTTGCAGCAACTGCATAGGACACCCCACGACTGGGGTAACAACTCCTGAATTGTGCATTCCTGAAATCAAGTGAGGCAATCCCAAGATAAGGTGGGATGGTTGCCCGTACAGTCTGTGCAACAAGGTGCAGTATGACATGGCTCAGGGTAGTGTTCTCCCTGCCACAAGTGCCACACTGGGCCTTGGCAGACAGGAATTATGGCCATATAGCTGACACCCCAAGTGGGCTCAGTATGAAGGGGCATACAGGTAAGTGTAGGTAGCCAGCCATGATGTACTCTGGAACCTTGGGCCTATGAAAGGTCAGCACCAAGGTGTCAGAAAGGCAGGACTTTCCATTTCAGCAGACCAAGGTCCAGCAGACAGCCACCACACCCCGATCCCTGAGCTCATCCACTATTTTCCCCTCTGAGTCCCCATGTGTGTTGGGGCACCACACCATGCCTCTACTGGTTTTTAGCAGGCGGTGTGCCTTGACTACAATAGGAAAGTCACTGAGCTTCTGCATCTTGAGCAGTGCACCAACCTGGTCGGGGGCAGTGGCCTTCACCAACAAGATCCCATTGTCCAGTTTCTTGACAGAAGTCACGTCATTTTCAATGCCCTTGATGGCTTTGGAGATAAGGAAAGGCGACAGCTTTCCAAAGCTGCAGCATCCTTCCCAGAGATAGAAATGAACCAGAGAAGGATAAGAACAAGGTGTGTTAGTTAGTTTCACTGCACCTATGACCTTATGTGCTGCAATGCACTTTGTATTGGCTGTGGAACCCTGCAACTTGAGGGTAAGAGGCCATTGTCTCTTGTTAAGGGCTGAATAGTATTAGATGCCACAGAGGCATTCCCTGTTCCAGTGGGTTTAGTGGGGAATGTGACTGCTTGCTTGGAGTTGTGCTGTTCTCAATCAAAGTGATAGAGTCGTCCCACACAATTGAATGAGGTCATACTCACTGTTTTCCATCTCAACATAAACAAAAGTCTTAAAAGAAGAAGAGGAAGTCAAAGGGGTCAGGTTATTTGATTAGGCCCCCAGCCTCTGTTTTTAGGCCATACTTTTGGTAGAGTATAAATTCACTGCCTGCAGTCCTCAACCACCACAAAGCCCAATAACGGGACACCCATTTGGTCACAAGAGGTTGCTTGGACAGTTAACCACATGGGTGGCATAATTCCCAACTACCAGACTGATGGCATTGGGGTTAACTTCCGATCCAAACACAATAACCCTACAGGGCATAGACATCTGTGCCCATGGCTGGTTGACCAGACTGTGTATCCACCTGGCCACCCATTTCCCCTGGAAGCTGTAGCCAAAGTGACATGTTGGGGACTTCAGTCATAACATTAGTCCTCAATGGCTGTGAGCCAACTCACCAGTGTGGGGTGGCCCAGAGATATCGCTGGGCATGTGCCCCCTCAGCCATCAGGATCAGCTTTTCCCAGGGTTTTGGGCATCCATGTGAAGCAAACACATGGGTAGGCGTTTTTCTGTGATCATGTAGGGAAACAGTGTGCCTATTCTATCCCAGGACACGCATGGGGTGTCCTTATGCAGAGACTACACAGATGCTACACTAATGTGGCGATTTTGGGGTATTAGCAGTACCCAGTTTCCCCAAGCGGCCACCCTGTCAATACTAGCTGGGGTTGTGCTGCTTAACTTCAGTGGTCAGACAAGCACTGGTTTGCCACTCCCATTCCCATCAAATGGAGGGTACAGCTTGTGCTGCTGACTTGACTAACATGACACCAATGCAAATTGTGCTTGAGCAGACAAAATGCCACATAAACTGATGACAAAGGAACTCCACTTTTTTGCAACGGTAGCATTAAGGCTGGTTCAGCGGCAAGCGCTACCAGTGAAAACAGCCAGCACAACCAACAAACTGGTGACGTAAATCACTGTCACCAAGACACACAGCACGTGTACTCGTTCAGTGGTAGGCGGCAGATAGGATGTGCACTGGTTGATTTTGGCAATGTCCGCTAGGTGGGGTAATGACTAGAGTTTCCAAATATTCGGCTTCAACTATTCGAATATATATTCAAATAGTTTGAATTGTGACAGAGCAATGTGAAAGCTCTAGTTCAGGATAATTAAAATGAGTATGAAAGATACATAATAATAAACTGAATAAAATTATTGTAAAATCAATTAATTAAATTGTTTTTTACAATATTTTAATTTGAAAAATAAAAAAGCATTAAGTGTCTCAAAATATAACTACAATAAAGTTGAAAAGGATGTTTTATAAGGCAGTCGTTGGGCGTGCTATGCTATATGGAGTGGTGTGTTGGGCATGTAAATAGAATGCAAATAGAATGCCATGCAAATAGAGAGCCATGTAAATAGAATGCAAGTAGCTGAGATGCAAACGCTGTGGTCCATTAGTGGGGTGTCAAGAGCTGATAAAATTCGGAACGAGTATATTAGGACATTGCAGAAAAAATGAAGGAGAGTAGATTGAGGTGGTATGGACATCTAATGAGAAGAGGGGAGGAGGAACTTGTTGAAGTCCATTACAGGATTGCAGGTGGTTGGAAGCACCTGGGACAGGGGTAGACGTGGGAACAGCTTTCTCATAACTATATGGTAGTGTGTGGGGCTAGAATCTGCAGACCCGAGCTTGCTACAGGCGGGATACAGGTATGATGATAATCTGTACGTATTATGCATCGATTACCTGAAAAATTAGGATTACCCAATTTTAATGTTCCATGAAATTTCAGTGATGATGTTTCAAGAAAGATATTAGCAATAAAACTGAACTCTACCAAATGATGTAGTACACTTATTTTGTTTTGTTAGTAGTCAAAGGAACGCCCAGTGGGTAGGTGGAAGTAAAAACTAAAATATCCCATATTTGTTGAGAACTTAATTTATACAAGCAGTTAGCGGATAGCCCCTAACACATGCATGAATAAGTCAACCGACTGTACTCACTACTGAATTCATCACATAATGTCGACATTTGCAAAATATTTACAGTGAAACTTCTCTAATCGGTCCACTCCTGGGGATTTACAAAAGTGGCCCCATCAGAGGGGTGGACGATTAGGCGGGTTGACCAAAATACCAGGGAACTTTCCATTCTTTAAAACAAGTGAACCTTTGCATATGATAGTGTCCCTAGACAGGTAGTATGGAGCGTTTTAAGACAAAAAGGGGTTGATAAAGGCCATATTAGGATAGTGCAGGATATGAAGGCCTACAGTACAGTACATCGCTAGTATGAGGACAGCATGGGGAAATACTGAATGCTTAAACGTGCAGGTTGGTGTGCATCAAGGGTCAGCACTTAGCCCATATGTATTCACTCTAGTAATGGATGAGCTGCTGACGGGAATAGAGGAATGGGCCTCTTAGTGCCTGGTATTCACTGATAATGTGGGAAGGCTTGAGGAGTCCAAAGAAGATGCACAAAAGGGCCTACAAGACATTAAAACTGCAATGGAAAGAGGGGGCCTAAAGGTGAACAAGAAGAAGACAGAGTAGGCCTACCTAGCTTTCATTTGGAGTGGCCAGGGGCACAAAGGTGAGATTTGCTGTGGGGATGAGGTGATACCAGTGGTGCAAGTGTTTCGTTTTTTAGGATCCGTTTTTCAGAGCAATGGGGAGATAGACTCCCGACGTGACACAGGATTAATGCAGGATGCATGAAGCGGGGGCAGGTCCTAATAGAGTTGAAAAGCAAAGTTTACAAAATGGTAGTTTGGCCCACTATGCTATGTGGTTCAGAGTGCTGGGCAGCTAGGAAGAAACATGAAGGGAGCATGCAAGTGGGAAACATCACAGAGAAGATGAGAATCAGCTGAGGTGGTATGGGCATGTGATGATCAGGGGGTAGGAGGAACTTATTAGGTCCATTATGGGACTTTGGGTTGGTGGGAGTACCACGGGTAGGGGAAGACCAAAACGGACGTAGGAACAGGTAGTGCAAAGGGACATGGAGTGCAGGGTGGAAGGTGACTTGGTGGGGGATTGGCAGGAGTGGTGGTTAAGAACCCACAGACCAGACCCTATTGCAGGTGGGATAAGAGTGAGATTATGATGAAAAAAAGTGGACTTTGTGGGGGTGGACCAATTACAGAAGTTTGCCGATAGAGTGGTTTCACTGTATAGCAAACTCACAGTGAAATGATCCCCTTTCTTACCCTAGAATTTGAGTTTAAATTTGGACCCATTAAAAGGGTTGAGTCACATTGTGAACAGTGTGGACAGTAGACCTTGGACTGGTGTCAGGGGTTGACCTATTAGAGGGGTGAAAAAGTACTACACATCTATGAGAGCATTTTCCATGCTTTAAAAAAGTGGACCTTTCTATGAGGTGGACCGATAGAGAGGTTTCACTGTAGTTACAAATGGCCCTACATTTTTCTCGAATATTATTCGAATAATTTCCAAAATATTCGAATATTGAATACTTCAAAACAGGCCGAATATATCTGGATATCGAATATTTGGATTGGAAACTCTAGCAATGACCAAACAATGATGAAACGGCATACTACACTGGTGCACTTTCATCTTCTTCTTTCAATTCCACTTGCGTTTCATCTTTCAACATTGCATGCGCTATGCAATGCAACATTGATGAATGCAACTTTGTGTCCAGATTGGTGCATCAGTTGCATTTGCTTGTAATGGAAGTTAATGCACAGCTTTTACTTGGGATTAGTGAAAGCTATGTCTTGAATTATATGCAAACCATGTAGGAACACAATTTTAATCTGTCTCTGAACCACTTTTTCATTTTAAAGCCTTTTTGTGTTCTTTGCTGAAATAGGATCTCAAACTTTTAATTTTGTTCTTAACGCCCAAAACATTTAAATTATTTTTCATGGCTAATGATCAGCCCAATCTTGTTTGTTTATACAGATTTTTCAGGCACCGATTTTTCTCCCATAGGATTAATGCTATTACTACCCCTCTTAATGGTACACCTCTCTAATGGGTACACCCCTCTGTTGGTACACCTCATACATGTCACCACTTTTCAGAAAACCACCTCTATAATGGGTACACTCCTACAGTGGTACACCTAATACATGTCACCATTTTCAGAAAACCCCCTCTGTAATGGGTACATCCTGCCTCGGTGATGCAGTGGGCAGGATGCTTGGTAACTGCAGCAGTGGTTCTAGTGGTACTGGACAGAGGCGGGTTGACTTCTTTTCTCCAAGAGAGATGCCCTGAGTGTGCCTTCCTTTGGATTAGAAGTGAAACCATAGTCCCATGTGGCATTAAATGGCATTTAAACATAAAAGAACTTTCTACTATGCAATGGATAGGTGAGGCAACATTTCCAGGTGTAGGAGCTTGCCACCTGGCATCAGTAGAATACCTCAAAGATGGTAGACCTATAATAAATGGTGGGCAAGTCACAAAATACCTGCGGTTGACTTTGATATATAATATACTTTCCATTCAATTTAGTTAACACTACTAATATCATCAGTTGATGCTGTTTTAGTTAATATTATTTAATATTAGTTAATATTGTTGGCTAACATTATAGGTATATTTATAATTATTATTAGTAGTATTATTTTCACGTAATTGCAGTATTTTAATGCTAACCCACTAATCCATATTACCATTTGATATGTTAAGTGTCTGGGTAAGGGTTGTGCTTGCATAATGCTAAATTTAGGAGTTGCAAAACCTATGGTTCAGGGGATCAGAACCCCAGTCCCAGCAGCCATTGGGGGTGTGCGAGCTGGCCCTTGGCTGCCATCATCAGTAGCTTGCAATCTCATGGGGGTCAGGACCTCGGTCCCTGCGACAGATTGCGCCCTGAGAGTCCTCTGTGGGGTAGGCCGGCATCCCCCCATGGCAAGCAGTGCCAACTCTCCTGTGGGTTTCAGATACCTGGCTAGGGTGGCCCCAGCCAGGGCGCGTTCAGACAACACAGGGGCAAGACATAGATTAGGTACATGGAACGTGGGGACCTTCACTGGCAGTACAGGCAAAATAGTCTACACCCTAAAGCAAAGAAGAATTCAGGTAGCCTTTCTCCAAGAAACCTGGTGGAAGGGGAATAGGTAAAGAGCCCTAGGTGAGGGTTACAAACTCATTTATGCAGCAAGTGATAAAGGGGGGTGGAATGGGGTGGGCATTGTATTGGATAGTGAGCTGCAAAAAGGGGTCACCCAGGTTAAACGAGTCAATAGTAGGCTTCTGCTAGTTTCAGTGGTTTGGATTGTTTGTTTGGGTTTTACGGCCCATCGACAACAAGGTCATTAGGGCCCAGAAGGACAGTAACCATGGTGGGGGGTGTAAATGGCCATCCCACCATGATAACAATAAATAAGGACAAAAACCCCTAACAATAATAAGAATAAAAAGGCAATAGCCTAATAAATAATGCGAAAAAGAAAGAAAGGCAAAAGCCAAAACAGACATAAAAATAGAAACCACAAATAACAATAAAAATGGCAAAAGCCAAAACAGAAATAACAATAAAAGCGGCAAAAGCCAAAACAGACATAACAATACACACGGCAAAAGCCAAAACAGACACAGAATTAAAAAGGCAAAAGCCAAAACAGACAATAATAAACGTGGCAAAATAAAACAGACAATACACGTGGCAAAAGCCAAAACAGACATATAAATAAAAGGCAACAGCCAAAATAATACAAGAATAAATACAAAAACTGTCTAAAAAACCGAGGCCAGCCTCTTTCACAAATACCAGCGAACTCTCCACTGCCTGAGGGTTATCCCCAAGTGAAGTGGGGAACTCTGGACTGACTCCCAGTCGCCATCTAAGCTCTCGGTATGTCTCACAGTGACTAAAGATATGTGCCACTGTGAGAGGCTCCCAACAGAAGTCACACCATGGTTGGTCCTCACCCTGTAAAATGTAGGAGTGGGTGAGGAAGGTGTGACCGATCCAAAGCCGAGCAAGCACAACCTCCGCCCTCCATGACTGGCGGCACGAGGACACCCAGTGCTCTGGAGTGTCCTTCATTGTGCGGAGTTTGTTGGTGGTCTCTGCAAACCACTGGGACCGCCATTGGTCATGGACGGCCCGCCGAACCATCAGGAGAGCATCAGAGGAGGGAACAGCAGTGTTAGGTGTATCTGGCAAGTGGGCCACCTGACGAGCATGGGCATCTTCCCTCTCATTGCCCATGATGCCAACATGCCCCGGGACCCACATGAACAACACTGTCTTGCCCTGCTTACGAATCACAAGCAGCAATCTGTGCACACCCTGGACGATGGCATGTCTGCCATATAGGGTGTGCAACAGCTGAAGGGAGCATAAGGAGTCAGTCGCAACAACAAAGTGTCTCTCATTCAATACTTGGATGAGCTCCAGTGCCCTGTGCAGAGCTGTGAGTTCTGCAGTTATGACATTGGCGATGCCTGGAAGGCGGCCCCCTATGAGATGACCAGTTGTAAAGAGTGACCAACCCACCAAGGAACCATCCTTTGACCCATCCGTATAAATAAAAACATGGCCTCGATACGTCCAAGAGAGGCTTCCAAACTCTTGTTGGTACACTGACCTATCGGTACTGGTTTTGGGTGAGGCTGCAAGCAACAAAGCTAAACTTGGCTCTGGCACTGCCCAGGGTGGCACAGAGGCCGGCAGTACAGGCTGCACCATAGGCAGAGTCACACCTAGGCCGGTAAGACCGTCCATCCACCGCACACCGAATGGAGATGGAACCCCCGGGCGGCAGTCGAATGGCCGTCTCATAGTGTTTCTAAAGACGGCCCGGTGTGTAGGGTGTTGTGGCTGACCTTTCAGCCACAGGTGGTTCACCAGCCTCAGCATAAAAGCTGAGTACTGGACTGGTGCGGAACGCCCCAATCGACAACCGGATGCTAGCGTGATGAACACTGTCCAGCATCCGGAAAGTAGATGGAGCGGCCAGGCCATATATGCTGCAGCCATAATCGAGACGTGATGGAACGAGTGACCGGTAGAGTCGAAGCATCAATATTCGATCTGCCCCAAAACCAGATCTCTGCAGGCACCGCAGAATATTTAGGGAGCAAAGGCACCTAGCCTTCAGCTCCTTCAAGTGTGGGACCCATGTCAGACGGCTGTAAAAACGGAGACCGAGAAATTGGGCTGCCTCTACAACAGTGAGGAGGCGGCCATCCAGGGTAAGCTGAGGCTCAGGATGAAGCCCTCGCTTACGACAGAAGTGCATGACAGTAGTTTTCTCAGGGGAGAACTTATAGCCACGAGAGGTGGCAAACTCGTTGGCACTATTGAGTGCCAGTTGCAGCTGACACTCAATGCTGTGCATCGTGGCAGCCTGGTACCTGATAGAAAAGTCGTCCACAAAGAGGGACGACTTTACCGGGGGGGTGAACGGAGGATGGTAGGCCATTCACTGCAACAGCAAAGAGCGTCACACTCAAGATGCTCCCCTGTGGGACACCATTCTCCTGCAGGAAGGCCGAGGAGTAGGTGTTACCCACACGCACTCTGCAGGTCCGTTCGGACAAAAAGCTATGGAGGAAGAGGGGCAGATTACCCCTGAGCCCCAACTGGTGCAAGGTATCCAGTATACCATGGCGCCAGGTCTCCAGTATACCATGGCGCCAGGTCTCCAGTATACCATGGCGCCATGTGGTATCATATGCCTTCTCCACATCAAAGAAGACAGCCACTAAGTGCTGTCTGTGGAGAAAGGCCTCACGTACTGCAGTCTCCAGTGAAATCAGGTGATCCACCGAAGACCTGCCAGCACGGAAGCCACATAGGGCATCGGCAAGAAGGTGGTGCCGTTCCATATACCACACCAGGCGCCAGTTAACCATTCGTTCCATGGTTTTGCAAAGACAGATCGTCAATGAGATGGGTCTATAATTTGTTGGAAGGCTACTATCCTTCCTGGGTTTTTGCAGTGGGATTAAAGTAGCCTCTCGCCAACCTGCTGGGATCTCTTGCTGCTGCCAGATATGATTTAATACCTCAAGGAGGTATCTAACGCCTTTCTCTGGTAGGTGTCTTAGCATTTGATAGTGGATGCTATCTGGTCCAGGGGCAGTATCCCTGGCTCTTGCTAGAGCTGCCTGGAGTTGTTATACCCCTCAGTGACAAGCCCAGCAAAATTAAGTGGGTGGCGTTCTGCAGCAAGTTTGGACTGCATAAATGCTGCCGTGTAGTGTTGGGAACTGGAGACAGCTGCAAACGTCCTTCCTAGTTCCTCAGCCACTTCACACGGCAGAAGGCAATGTCTCCCTTGTACAAGGAAACCGGAGCCACATGATGGTAAATATCTGCCTTGGATCTTCATCAGCTTTTCCCAGACTTTCTTGGAGGGTGTGTGACGGGTAAGTGAGGAGACGTACTGACTCCATGAGGAGCGTTTGGCCTCCGTGATCACCCGTCGGGCATATGCCCGGGCTCGGAGATAGTCTATGTGATTAGCGTTGGTAGGACGAGATTGGAAGAAGCGAAGGGCTTGTCGGCGAGCCCGAATCGCACTCCGACAATCCTCTGTCCACCATGGCACCCGTGCTCGTGGTGGGTATAACGAGCTCTGGGGGATGGATGCCAATGCAGCCCAGACCACCACTTCTGTGAAGTGACTCACTAGGTCGTTTACCCCATCAAAATCACACAGTGGGCAAAAGTAGATATGGCGGGCGAACTACTCCCAGTCTGCCTGATGCAGACACCACCATGGTGGGTGCTGGGGTAATGCCCCATCACCACTGCTAATCTTGATGGGGAAGTGATCACTTCCAGAAGGGTCTGACAAGACCTCCTACTGCAAACCTGGTGCCAATCCAGGAGAGCAGATGGAAAGGTCTATGCATGACAGACCACCAGTGGCAGTCATCATATGTGTGCGGGCACCTGTGCGGAGAACAATGAGGCCATTCTGTGACACCCATTGTTCCACAAGGCGCCCTCGGGGATTGTGACTCTCCGAGCCCCATTGGGGATTATGGGCATTAAAATCACCCATAATCAAGAAGGGACTTGGAAGCTGGGCACTGAGGGAGTCGAGGTCTGCCCATGGGATATCAATCCCAGGTGGCATGTAGAGGGAACATAGAGTGGTGGGCACAGCCAGTTGCAATGAGGCCGTCACTGCTTGCAGAGGCGTCTGCAGAGCCACTGGCACATGCATGCACCCATTCCGGATAAGGATAGCCACCCCTCCCACAGGGTGGCTTCCTTGCTGCCGGGTGTCTGCATATATAGTGTACCCCTGTAACGACATGGGGGTATCACTTCAACACAGGATCTCCTGGAGGGAGATGCAGACGGGGTTGGTGTGGGGCAGACCATGGTGTGACCTCTGTTGGGAGCCTCTCACAGTGGTGCATATCTTTAGTCACTGTGAGAGATACCGCGAACTGAGATGGCGACTAGGAGTCAGTCGGGAGCTCTCTGCCTCACTTGGGGATAACCCCCAGGGGGTTGAGAGCTCGCTTGTATTTGTGAAAGAGACTGGCCTCTTTCACCACATTTGAACTGATTTATACATGTATTTTTAGGCAGCTTTTCATTTATTGTCGTATTGGTTTGGCTTTTGCCTTTTTATTTCTGTGTCTGTTTTGGCTTTTGCCTTTTTATTTCTGTGTCTGGTTTGGCTTTTGCCATGTTTATTGTTATTACTGTTTTGGCTTTTGCCGTGTTTATTTTTATGACTGTTTTGGCTTTTGCCGCATTTATTGTTATGTCTGTTTTGGCTTTTGCCACTTTTATTGTTACGTCTGTTTTGATTTTTGCTACTTATATTGTTATGTCTGTTTTCGTTTTTGCTGCCTTTACTTTTATTTCTATTTTGGCTTTTGCCTATAATTATTCCTTGATATTTATTTGGCTATATCCTTTTGTACGTGTTAGTTTTTGTGGGCTTTTGCCCTTATTTATTGCCATCATGGTGGGAAGGCCATTTACACCCTCACCATGATGATTGTCTTTCTGGGCCCTAATGACCATTGTAGTCGATGGGCCCTAATGACCATTGTAGTCGATGGGCCCTAAAACAACAACAAACAAACAAATCCACTTACAGTCACCCTAGGAGGCATAACAACTTATGCACCCCGGCCGATTGACCAAGACCGGGCTACTGCCTTGGGCTCCCGTTTTCCCTGGAAGCTGTGGCCAAAGTGATGTTTTGGAGACTGTGAGTCGCAACCCTAGTCCCCGATGTCTGTCAGCCAAGACACAAGTGTGAGGTGGCTCAGAGTCATTGCAGGGCATATGCCTCCTCAACCACCAGGATCCACTTTTCCCAGGGGTGCGGGTATCCATGCACAGCAAACATGCGGGTAGGCGTTTGTTTACGGTCACCTCAGTGAGGAGCCTACATCAACCGAGAACAAGTCAGATCGAACGCTGAAACAACCACGATGTTAGTATCGTCCTGTCCAGAACACGTCGTAGACAAAGATGATAGTGGTGTTGGCCAGTCAGGGGCAAGAAAAAGTCATCCCGTTTTGTCGCCTCTTACAACATGCAGGTATGCAGTGTGCCTATTCTACCCCGGGCACACACGGGTACAGTGGTTTGGAGAGGAGTAGTTGTTCACCTCATCAGTGCATATGCCCCCAGGTGGGTCTGGATGAACCCACAAAGGACAGCTTTAGGACAGAGTTTGAGGACTGGGTGCACTCATTGGAGGCTCAGGTAGGGCAATGCCAAGGGAATAAGCACTTAGTTATTGGGGGGCTTCAATGGCCATGTAGGCAAAGACAACCAGGGTTATGGGGTGGTTCATGGGGGATGGGGGTATTGAACAGCTAGCATAGATAAGCAGTGAATCCTTGACACAACAAACACACTTGACCTTGCATTGGCAAATACGTGGTTTAGGAAGAGGGACAAGCACCTAATTGCATACCAGTCACCTCTAGGGATGCCACAGATGGAATTCTTCATGGTTAGAGGGCAGCATAGATGAGAGGTTCGTGATTGCTGGGCACTCCCCAGTGAAAATTTTCAAAAGGAAAGTGGACATAGGCTACTTATGCTGGAACTATTAGTGAAAGTGGCAGGCAAGGCACATTTCTGGAAAGGAGAGCAGGTCATCAGGTGGTGGAAACTACCCACCAAAACAGAGGAATTCATACAAGAATTACACAGGCAGGTAGACTGGGATTGGGAAGGGACAACTGATGCCATGTGGGACTGTGTTGCCCAGAAAATTAGAGCCTGTGGGAAAACCATCTTGGGGCAGGGGAGAGTGGGAAGGCATAGTCGAGGGTAACAGGCAGACATGGTGGTGGAATGAGGAGTAGAAGCAGCTGTCAAACAAAAGAAAGCTGCTTTCCACACATGGCAGGTGATAGGGGACCAGGAGTCAAAGACTCAGTACAGGCAGGCCAAGACCACTGCTAGGAGGAAGATTGCCCTGGCCAAGCACCAGAAGTATGAGGTTCTCTATGAACAGTTAGGAACAAAGAAAGGGGAGAAAGAAGTTTTCAAACTGGCCAAGGCTAGAGATAGGGCAGCAAGAGATTTACCCTGAGCCATAACAGTGAAGGATGGCATAGGTGGGGTCCTGCTCTCTCTCCGCCGAAGGTAAAGAGGAGGTGGGAGGAGTACTTCCAGGACCTCTTGAATGAAGCAGGGGGAGACGAGGATGACACCACCATTCCTGCACCAGCAGGGGCTGTAGACTTTGTAACAGAAGAGGAAGTAGCCAGAGCATCAATAAGATGAAAGGTGGTAAAGCTGTAGGCCCAGACAGAATCCCCATTCAAGTATGGCATAGTCTGGGGAGGACAGGTACCAAGTGGCTGGGGAAACTTTTCAAGAAGATAGCTAGTGATGATAGAATGCCATCTGCGTGGCGAGAGAGTTGGATAGAACCACTCTACAAGGGTAAAGGGGATATTCAAGACTGTAGCAACTATAGAAGCATAAAGCTAATGAGCCACTCCATGAAGCTCTGGGAGAGAGTAATGGAATGTCGCCTCTGGGGTAGAACTAGTGTCCATGGAAATCAGTTTGCGTTTATGCCAGGTAGGTCCACAATGGAGCCAATCTTCATTCTAAGGCAGACGGTAGAAAAGTATAGGGCAGCAAAGAAGGACCTCCATGCCATTTTTATTGACCTGGAGAAAGCCTTTGATAGTGTTCAACGACAGTATTATGGAAAAGGGGGGGGGTAGATGAAGGGTTTATTAGAATAATCAAGGATATGTATGATGGCTCCATAGCAAGGGTAAGGACACCTTGGGGAAACACTGGGGGGTTTCCAGTGAAAGTTGGGGTTCACCAAGGTTCAGCACTTAGCCCTTATCTTTTCATCCTGGTTTTGGATGAACTGCTGACAGGTGTAGGAGAATGGCCCCCCAGTGCCTGGCATTTGCCAATGATTTAGGGAAAATTAGTGACTGCAAAGAGCAGATAGAGAAGGGACTAAACGATAAAAGAGGAGCAATGGAAAAGGGAGGGTTAAAGATTAACATGAAGAAGACAGAGTATTTAGCTCTCAATTGGGATGGCCAGGGAAACAACGGGGACATATGCTCAAGGGGTGAACTGGTGAAAAAGGTGCAGGAGGCAAAGTACTTAGGATCAACGTTTCACAGCAATGGGGAGATTGACTCAGATGTGACCCATAGAATTGATGGGGGGTGATTGAAATGGAAACAGGCAAGTGGAGTCCTGTGTGATAGGAGGGTCCCAATCAAGCTGAAAGGGAAGTTTTACAGAATAGTGGTTAGGCCAGCTATGCTGTATGGATCAGAGTTTTGGGCAGTGAAGATAAGTCATGTAAATAGAATGCAAGTAGCCAAAATGCAAATGCTGTGGTACACGTGCGGCATCTCAAGGGCAGATAGAATTAGGAATGCATATATTCAAGGTAGCTTGGGGGTGGTGGACATCGCCAAAAAGATGAGGGAGCATAGGCTCAGGGGAGCTCGTTAGGTGCATTCCAGGAATGCAGGTGGTCGGCAGCATCCGGGGTAGGGGGAGACCAAAGCTGACATGGGAGCAAGTTGTCCGGGGGGACATGGTAGGGAACAGACGGGAGTGGAGGGTTAGAACCCACAGACCCGACCCCGCCACAGGCGGGATAAGGGTATGATGATGATGATCTGTGTTGTAGCAAACCATCCACTTGGAGCGCCACCGTCTAAAAGTGTGACACAAAATTCAATGGGAAAGGGGCGGAGCTGGTACTCCTTATAGACTCCTTGATAGCTATTTTCCTGGTGGTGCGGGCCACAGAACTAGGCATTTCATGATAAAACCCATCTGGACTGGTGAATTTGCAACTCGCAGTCGGTCATGCAGCTATCAAACGCACCGCTTCTCGCCACTGATGTAAGGGCACAGATAAGAATGGGCAGGTTAGAGGACATGTGGCCGAAGAAGTAATTTGTTCCATTACTTGAATGCAGTTAAAGCGAGAGGATGGGGCATAGGTAGGCTGCAGCACAATGTTGCAGGTAGGAAGAAGATATTGAGATTTCGTTTATAATTGTATTATAGACACTCCGTCCTTTACCTGAAATGGTTCAGAATCTGGAGGTGCGGTTGATAATTGTGTAATTCTTTGAATGCGTTGTGAAATCGCTTCGATTTTTGGATGGACCTTGTCATCTAGCCAGGCCGTCGAACTAATTCGTTGGTCACTGTATTCAAATTTCGATTCGTCCGTTTCACTGACTACTGTTGACCTAGTCAACTGTTAAGGAACATGAAAGTCAAGATTTTCCGTACAGAAAACGTCAGTTTTGAACTATGTTGAATTTCTTACCAATTTCGATCCCAGCTGTTTCATGAAATTGGCCTCCTCTGAAGTGATGACGTCATAAATAGTCCAAATTGTGGGATTGACCGATTGGATCTCCACTTTATATTTTTGAAAAGTCACGTATGGCTCAGAATCCCTTGTTAAGTAATGACACGATAGCTGGGACAGTTCAGCTGCAGTCTGGGGTAAAATGAATTCCCAACATTAAAATTTATTCTTCGTTAACCTTCAAGCGCTCGCATGGGCGGCAAATCGGCCGCCAAATTAAATAAAATTTTGTGCCACTGTAGCAGGACTGAATAAATGATTGGGACCACCTAGTATTCTCAAGTTGTATATTTGGTCACAACTTGCAATTAAAATTTTTTTTCCAACTCATGTCATTTTGGAGCAATTCGTTTTCAAAGTAGCTGGGGTTGTGGAGGATTACACAAACGGCCATTCTGCTGCCTTGCAAGTTCATAGGAAAGTGGTTCCCTATAGCAGGATTTTTGGGGCTCCATGGGACAAAGCACTGCAGATCCATGGTCCGACTATCAGGGTCCCACTATTGGGGTTTGACCATTGTGGTCCAACTAGCAGGGGCCCACTACCAGAGTCCCAGTATCAGTGCCCAAGTATCGGGGTCCGACTATCATGGTCCCAGTATCAGGGTCCGACTATCATGGTCCCAGTATCAGGGCCCAAGTATCAGGGTCCGACTATCATGGTCCCAGTATCATTTTCTCAGTATCAGAGTGAAGGTATCAAGGTGCCAGTATCAGGGTCCCAGGATTAGGGTCTCAGAATCAGGGTCCCACTATCAGGGTCCCACTATCATGGTCCCACTATCATAGTCCTAGGATCAGAGTCCAAGTATCAGGGCCCCAGTGTCAGGGCCTGAGTATCAGGGTCTGAGTATCAGGGTTAAGATATCATGGTCCCAGTATCAAGGTACCAGAATCAGGGTCACACTAGGTCACATCTAGTTTAGTTTCTCATTTAATTTCGTTTATATCTGTTTAATTAACTAGATTTGTCATGATGCCTTCTATAAACATCTAGTAAACTGCCATATGCAAAGAAAAATGAGAGGCGGCCAGTTTGCCGCCTTGCGAGCTTGAATGTCTGTCAAAATAACGCGAGCGCTTGAAGGTTAACTGCTTGAAAATTCTAATGTAATTTAAAATACTTCAGAAACGCCCAAATTTACCATTAATGGACCACTAACATAACACAAGTTTCCTTCATTATCAGAATTAGTGGTTGGGTCAAATAAGTTGTGTTTCAGTGTGACTTGATCTGCTGCACTTTGCAACCGGACTTCAACTTGGTGTAGCTTAACTGTATTATTTCTGTCCACAGACGTCAATTCTGTATCATGCTGTAAACAAACAAAGCAGCTAGAAGAGAACGAAACGCCAATATCCACAGACTCTGCACTATCATAGTTTGGATAACAGACTAAGATGAGTTACTGTGTACCTATCTGGATAAATATGGAGTGATATGACACTGACCATATTGGTCGCATTGGTAAGATATGCCATCGATTCTCTCCCAGTATTTCACTCTCTAGGATAGTGGAAGGAGCGTATTGTGATTGTTGTGGGACCTTTAACTTTTGGTAATAATAGCCGGCTAACAAAATGAAGAAGATTGTCGATGGTTGATGATTGGATGGCTGAAGGTTGAATCGCCAAGGTAAGGACTCCGTGAGGAAATACTGGAGGATTCCCAGTTGAGGTTGAAGTGCATGAAGGATGAAGGGTTCTTTATTTAGAGGCTTTATTTGGAAGCTCTACTAAAGATTTTTGCAACAGCCCACAGAGCCTTTACCAAATACCTCAAGTTATTCAAGGAAACAACCTATACATCTATGTCAGAAATCCAAGTGGTGAACAATGTGCTTCAAGCCACTCAAACAGCTGCCCACAACACATCATCATCATCTCACCCTTCCACAGTCCCTTCTGCAGGTTCTACTATTGCATTCCCACCCATCCCTTAACATGGCCTCCTCCACCCCTTATGCCTCCATATCCTTTATGGGTCCCAGGAGTAGACCCCCCAACCACCTGCAGTCCCATAATGGACCTAATAAGCTCATCTTCTCCCCTACTCATCACATGCCCATGCCACTGCAACTGATTCTCTCTCATCTCTTCTGTGATATCTCCCACCCCCAAGCTACGTCTAAGGTAGTCGTGATACCCCACAGCATTCACATCTCATCCACTTGCATTTTCCTTTAGTGGTTCTTCCTAGCTTTGCAACACTCTGAGCCATGCAGCATAGCGGGCCTACAACAGTTCTGTAAACTTTGCCCTTGAGCTTTATTGTGTCCTGGCGGTCACACAGGACGACACTTGCTATATTCACTTCAGCCATCCTGAATTAATCCTATGGGTCACGTCGGCATCTATCTCCCCATGGCTCTGGAAAACTGAATAATGACATTCTGAAACTCTTGCACCACTGGAATCCCCTCTACCCCACAACGAGTCTCACTCCTACCACTGGCCACTAAAATTGATCTTCATGTTCACCAAAAGGCTCCCTCTTTCCATTGTTTTAATGTCTTGTAGGCCCTTTTGTGCATCCTCTTTGTACTCCTCAAACCTTCCCACATCATCTGAAAATACCAGGTACTGAAGGGCCCATTCCCCTATTCATGTCAGCAGCTCATCCATTACTAGTATGAATACATATGGACTAAACACTGACCCATGATTCTAATTCTAATTCACTACACTGCAAGTAGCCTTATTTGGCCAATATGGCAGTGGAGAGACCAACTCTCATTCCTACATATGTTACCATAAAGCTCCCAAAACCCTAGGCTAAAATTCTCATGATACCTCTACAACACTAGTAATGGTGGGATTTAGTTTGAGGACGCCCTTCACTTTATCCTCTCCAAGGCTATTCCATTGCTGAATGGTCCTTGGTAAGAAAGACCAATAATATGGGTCTGTCTGTGCCCTAATCTCCTTCAATTTATATGAATGATCCTTTCTCCCTTTATACTCAGTGAGGGGCACACATCCAACCAGAGGTTCATCTCACCCCAGCAGCAGCAGTCTGATAAAAAGACTGATGCTGTGAGATATTTGCCACTAGCTAGATGTTTCCCACCCTAATTCCCTAATCATGTCAGACATGCTCTCCCTGTGAGAAACCCTGTGGAGTACAACTCTTGCTGCCCTCCTCTGTATTCTTTCAATCTCCCAAAATAATTCCTGCCTGAAGGGAAACCAAATTGGACTACCATACTCCAAAATTGGTCGCACCGTTGAAATTTATGCTGTTTCTTTCACCTCCCTTGTGCTGTCCACAAGGACCCTACTAATCAGAAAGAGGAATTGATCAGCCCTCCCAACAAATTTACTAATATGATCCTTCCAAGTACCTTGGCTATTTAAAATTATTCCAAGGTGCTTATGGGTCACAACTCTCTCAACCCTCACTCCACCTCTGTAGTAATCAAAATCAAGTAGCTGCCTTGATCTTCATATGGTAAGAATGCTACACTTTTTCAGATTTAATGAGAATTCCCATTTTACACACCTATTGTAAATATTATCGAGATCCTGTTGTAATTGTGCACAGGATGATAACCCCTCATGTAATACCCAAGCAGTACATGTGTCATCTGCAAATAGTTCAATAAAGGAACTAATGTCAAGTCCTATGTTATTCACATAGAGTATGTACAACAAAGGACCCAATACACTTCTATGAGGGACCCCTGATGAAGAATACAACATCAACCTGCTTTCTGTTGTCACATGACCTCCCTTTCCTAAACCCATGCTGGTTATTGCTAAGGATGTCATTTTTTTCCAGATACCCCATTATAGAGGAAAATAGGATATGTTGGAACTCCTTGGATACGGCACTTAGTGTCTGCTGTGTCTCCTGACTTAAGAATTCGTTGTTGTTGTTGTTGTTGGTGTTTAAGGTCCAGTCAACTACAAGGTCATTAGAGACCCGTCCACTGCATAGTTCTAATGCATAGACTGCACAGACACTACGCTAATGTGACAATTATTGGGTATTAGCAGTATCCAGTTTTCCCAATCGACCACCCATGTCAGTACTAGCTGGGCTTGCATTGCTTAACTTCAGTGATCAGATGGGAACTGTTGTGTCCAGCGCAATTCGCCGCTCTTAAGAATTCGTACCACATTAGCCAGTTTCCATGATGATGTAACAATACCATGTCTATTGACTTTCTAAATATTTCCACCAGGTAATAGCCAAGTATCCCTGAAAGCTGCTGCATAATATATGGAGAAATGCCATCAGGACCTACAGCCTTATGAACCACTTATTTACTCAGTAGGCTTTCTGGCTTTCTCAGAGCCCCAATCTAAATTCTATAGAGCACCTTTGAGATGGATTGGGATGCAGATTATGTAGCCAGCAAAATCAACTATCGTCAACACTGACACTCACTTCAGCTGTGATGGATGCCAGGAAGCCAATCCCTATGGCTACCATCAAAAGCTGGTGGAAAAGCTCCCCAGACGTGTGCAGGCTGCAGTCAATGCCAAAGGAGGACCAATATCAAATTAATATATGCCTCAAGGTTCTCCATGCCACTGGGTGTACAGTCACTTTTGGCCAGATAGTGTACTTTCTTTTAACCATGATTCAGTGCCTATAATGAGATCACCATCACATGTGGCAGCAAGGGTATTAAATTGGGCATTTTATTGACTATGCTTCTACAGCTGATTACAAGCAAAGACAATTGATGATTTGCAGCTAATGTCCTTGCTATCCTTACACTATTGCTTTCCAGTAGCCCCTTTTTATGTATGTTATGCATTAACCTGGAGTACCATGACACTCTCTCTTCCCCAATAATCAACTATAAACTCCTTAACTGTTCTCCAACCCTAGTAGCAGCCCTTTTATTGAAATGGAATGAATCCCTTGCAAACCTGTAATGAAGATCTATGAGGCATGCCCTATATCGAGTCAAAAGCTGTTGCATCTTCTGACATTAGGAAAGCGAACTGCACTGTAATACAGCCTCCTTCACAGCATTATATGAGTTTGAGAAGAGAGAGGGTGCAAAACCAGATCTCTGATATGGTTTCTTGGGGCAGGGCGTTTATGATGTGGTCGAATTTTCGTGTATCTAATCTCATGTTGTATACACAACAAACCATCTCTCTATGTTGTGACCCCAGAAAGGTGGCAGCTTGAATACTTTACTATCTTGTTTGTGTGCATTTACAAATGCTTCACTACTGATTTCATCTGCACTGATATTAGGAGTTAATAGTTCCCTCTGCATTTGGGCGTTTGCAGAAAAAATTGAACTAAATTAAAAAAAAACAGTCTCCAAACACCATTCCCTGCAATACACGTCCTATGGAATTGCGTAGCTTTTGAAGAATGTCCGATCGAAATTACGTAGTCTCCTGATCACGTCTTGGTCAAAAATTTGTAGCGTGCTCATATTAGTAGCAATCCGGAAGAACTACCTGACTATTCAAAATGACAATACCAACGCGATTTAATCAATATCCAAATTAATTAATAATCAATTCGGTAAACTTGAATAAAATCAGCAAATTCGCAGACTAACGATAAATACCTACCATACATTAGGAAAAAACAGAAATCGATCTCTAGTTTTTGAACTGCCTCTCTTCTACTCGTTCCAGTGAAATTAAAAGTTGAGTTTGGATAGAACTAAAAACTTTTGAATTTTTGAACATAGAGAAGAAAGATGACACCACACTGGTGATGCAGGAAAATCAGTCTCACCAGGCGATGACGTTCCTACCAAAATGGCAGGCTGGAATGGCCTGCTACAATGGAACAAAAATAGAAATTTTGACAGGTAATCTGACTTATTGCTCAATAGCAATAATCAACAGGGATATTGCAGACAGCATGCAGCCCAAACTATTCCTTATACTGTATATCAAAATTGTAACCTCCAGTCAACAACCTCTGTTTTATCAATCATCGCTGTCTTTGTCAATGGATGCAGCGGATGCGGTTTCTGACAAAAATGAATTCTGATGGATTTGTCAGAACAATCAAATAATGTTACTGATATATGTGTGTTTTCTTTGCTAATGAATTCCTCTTCAGAATACACAAGAACACGTCAGAACAACTTAGCATTCAAATCGGTTTGATTTTGCATGCATATTCTGACGTCCAGTACACAATCGCCTCCCGTTTCCTTAGGTGCAGTGGCCCAGGGCGGGTGCTAATCTATAAGGAGCATAAATTTAAGTATGTTATAAATAACTAACTATTTTCATATTATAATTCAACAAAGCAGCTCCTAACCCCTCTAGCTCTTATGGCAGGGTCAGGTCTGATCCTCGTTACTCAGAAGCTTGGGTTTGAATAGCGGGGACTACTATTCATTGGGGCAGCTCTGGCCATAGGACAAGGCAACCAAGGCAATCGTCTCAACACTGCTTTGCTTCAACAAAACACAGCATTGTATCAACAAAAAAATTAAAATATTTATTTTGCTAAATTTGCATAGAGCAGTGGGTTATGGCATTACAGCATTTTGATTATATGTGAATTTAAAGACATCGAAGTACTGCATTGGTAAGCAATCAGCTTCATTAATCTTGGCACCAGGGCCAAGCTATCGCCTGCTGCCTTGGGCCCTACAAACTCTAAGACCAGCCCTGCATTGGGGCACCATTTTTGGATTGTTTGAAAGGTCTCAAACACCATTTGGAACTCTGCCTTATCTTGCCTTAAAGAAAACATTGGTCATCGTATTCTGTTTTCCCATCTAATAACTTTAATAATAATGTACTGTAGTAGGAAAGAAATAATGGTGATCTGCTTTCAACCTAGCTGGATTTGTTGTTGTTTGTTGGTTTTTTAGGGCCCTTCAACTACAAAGGTCATTAAAACCCCATCCACAGCAAAGTTCTGATGTAGAGATTGCACAGACACTACACTAATGCAAAAATTTTTGGGTATTAGCAGTACCCAGTTTTCCCAAGAGGCCACCCATGTCAGTAGTAGCTGGGGTTGTGCTGCTTATCTTCAGTGATCAGACGAGAACTGGTGGATCCAACACAATTCGCTGCTCAACCTTGCTGGAAGATAGACATACAGTACTATAGGTTTGATATTCAGAATTCATGCACATAGTAACCACTGTGTTCTGACGAATGGGTAGGAGCTTTTCTGGGCGAATTTGAAATCGTCAGAACCCACATACACTGTAACTATAGCTTCATCCATCTCTACATTCTTAACCCTAGAGAGCTAACCAGTAGTCTGTAAGACTACCCTGAATATCAAGAAATTGTGGTTTTGGTAGTTCTGCAAAACATTAGGTTTCTAATCTTTGTGTAATTTCCTAATTACCCCAATGGAATATTTCCGCATGTTTTTCATACAATTTTAATGCCCGTTTATTTAGTTTTCTTGCAGTTGGTAGTCTCCCAGACTACTGGTTAGCTGTATACTGTACTCGAGTATAGAAAAAAGAACATTTCTTCAGTATTGAAGGGAAGTCAAAATATTGGAAACAGAGGAATTCATGCAGGAATAGATAGGCAAGTAGACTGGGATTTGGAAGAAAGAGCTGATTCAACGTGGGAAGGGTTCTCCAGAAAATATGGGTAGCCATTTTAGGTGAGGCTAGAGTAGAAGGTACATTCCAGGGCAGGCAGACATGGTAGTGTAATAATATATACTGGCCAAGACCAGAGATAAGGCTATTAAAGATTTAGCTGGGTTTATTCCTCCTGAGGGTAAAGAAGTGTGGACAGTTTTTCTACAGTCTCTAATTCCTGCAGAGGGAGAGGATATAGTAATGGTGGGGTGAATGGGGGTTTTTGTGGGAGATAGGCAGGTGTGCAAGGCTAGAACCTGCATACCCGACCCTGCCACAGGCGGGATTAGGACATGGTGGCGATGATGATGAGAAAATGAACGTTTCTAATGACACCATTTTTCTTCCTCAGCTCTTTCTTAGATTGGATGTTGTAATACAGCATGAGTTGTAGTAAAAAAATCTTTTCATTGGCCAGTGTGCATATTTTTGGCTTAGGTAACATTACTTTGGTGAATAGTTATGTTGTGTATTACCACAATTCATTTAAAATGAAGCAAAATTGAATTGATCATTAAGAATTTGTTGAGGCTGGAACTCATGAAACCCTGAATCATAATGCATCTCAGGGGCAGAAAATTACCATGATTATTGAGGACTTCAATAATAAATATTTTGAAAGAAACTATCCTAGGGAAAATGAGACGCACCTCTAGGACAAGAAAAAGCAGGACTTGTGCATTCTGCTCTAGTAAAATAACAAGTATGACAAGGTATTCCTGCCAGTGGTGTTCAATTCATTATGTGGTGACCATTAAGGAGAAGTCTGTCTTAAATCCATAAATAAAAATATTTTATGATTACTTTAATAAAAATATCTCTTGGATATGTCTAATAATGTTTAAGGACTAAAGATGTTTATTTGATTTGCTATTTAATTGCAAAAAAAAATGTGTTTGATTTTGGTAGTCTGAGAGACTACTGGTTAGCTGCAGTGTAACAGCACTGGGATAGTTTGCTCTCTAGGGTTAACGGCAACACCCCAATACTGTAGATGTATCTCAAATAAATTTAGTAAAATAATTAATTTATTGCTCTTCATGGCTGGAGAACCAGTAACTTACCAAGTGTATTGCATCTTGCAAGAGATCATTAGTTGAATCTATGCAGTCAATCCTATCATGTCCTGCAAGACATATTTCATGAGCTTGTTCTGCCCATTCTACATAAATGTCCAGTCTACCTGTGTGGTTTGCAATCATGGCAATTGAGATACAATCAAGCACTGAAATAAAACCAGATTGAGAACTATTGTGGCTGGATTGCATTACAAGAATATTGGTAGATATTCAAAGTGGTATACATGTGATGTGCACCTTCATTTGTGCTTCCTAGTTTTTACAGAAATTCGGATATGAATTATCTCTAACGTCTTCTTATCACAATCCATTCTCAATTTCCAGCCGATTGATAGTCAGCATCAGTAGATAGCTCAAGAACTTCAGCCATAGCCTGCATCACCATTGCAAATTTCAGGAAAGTGCAAAATAGGATAGAAACGGGAGGTAAACCATTCTCCTTGGCTAGGTATCATTCAACTTTACGAGTATGTCTCATCACTTGGTGATAATGATATTGAGGAGGTAGACAGGTAGGGAAGTGAATAGTCTCACACTCTTGCTATGTAAGTTTCACTGTCAGTAAAGGTAGAAGAAAACGGATTTCAAGACCACTGTTTACTTAAGATCTGCTTGTTATTATAATAGCAGTTGTGTCTACACAAATATTTATGAGCCAGCGGTAAGTGAAGGACCCCCTACCATGAATACATTATCGCTACACTGCTCACCCCAGCTCACTCCTTGCTTTAATAAATATCAAAACAAGCTCTCTAGAAACTGACTTTAGTGGCGGATCCAGGGGGGAGCAATGCAGCAATTGCTCCGCCCTCAGTGCCTCAATGGGGTGCATCAGTGCCAGATTTACCATTAGGCAAATTAGGCTGAAGCCTAGAGCCTCAACATTTAGAGGGCTTCAAAATTTAAGAAAAGGGCCTCAAAAGGGCTTGAAAGGGGCCTCAAAATTGAAATAGCATAGGGCCTCTCAATATCTAAATCTGGCACTGGGGCGCATATTTCAACTGATGCATGATTCAACTTTGCAACTAATGAGGCACTTTTGCATTGCTATCCTCATTTCTAGACTATATTTCCAGTCCAATCTGCAGTTAGCTAAACCACTGAAGATGTGACATTGCCTAAGGGGCAGTAGAGTACCTATTGTTATTGCTAGTAAGAATTATACTAAAGGATTCTGAATATTTAAAAATATTTTGGGTGCACTTTTTTGAAGTGTTCCCCCCCTTGATCTGTCCCTGGATCCGCCCCTGGGCATATATGAAAAGTTTTATAAACCACCTGGTTTCAGAAACGGTGCAATACCGTCCCATCATTGATAAGATGAAACTACAGTCGCTAGCCAAATTATTAGACGCACCATGTGGAGGACCATTTTGTTAATTAAATTGATTTATATGACTACAATTCATTACTTTTATGTGTATTACTTATTTCTCGTTCAGTTTAAGCTATAATTTTACAGTTGTGAGTCATGTGATCTATGAGTGATGCTAATTCTTTTGGTTGCAATGAATAAATAAGTCTGTGCATGTTTGAATATGCTCATAGTGGTGCATTCATAAGCAATGCCAACATCATTATTTTGATCTTAAAAGTGGTGGAGGTTGTCCCTAATTGGTTTTTGGTCAACAATTAATGTCTATTAATTTTGAACAATTGGTAAAGTGGCTGATTTAACACCAAGAAAGACAGCAGACGTTAAATTACTTCTAAAATCACAACTGTTCTGAAATCACAGAAATTTCTCTAACAGTAGACTTATCAGAGTAGTCCTATAACAAGAACAAAGAAAAAATTGAATCAGATGTAGATTTGGAACCAAAAAGAAAAAGATAATGTGACTGAAAACTGATATTTACTCCATGAACTGAAGGTTCTTAAAAAAGGTTTGCAATGAAATTCAGTTTGCAGCTATGAAGCAGATAAAATTTAAACTTGAAAATAGTGGTATTGTTGCATCTGAAAGAACAACAATGTGCCAACTCGCCAAAATGAATTTAAAAAGACGCAGACCTGCCAGGAGGCCAAAATTTACAGCAGCCATGAAAGCCAAAATTTACAGCAGCCATGAAAGCCAAATGATTGAAATGGGCAAAACAACATCAGGATTTTAATTTAGACTGTACCAGCAGGGAACAGCTGATAAAAAAATAACTAAAGTGTGGAATCATCACTTATATATGCAAGAAACAGTGCAAAAGTGTACTGACAGTATGCCAACGTGAAATAAATCATTAATCGCAGCCAAAGGTGGCTTAGCAAAATACTCAAAAAAATGATAGATTATTATTTTTAATATAATTAATTCTATTGACATCAAACTCTGTTTTTTAACCTTCCAAAATGTTGAAAAATGTTTTTAGTTGAGCTAAAAAAAATTTTAAATTAAAAAAGTATCCTGATTGAGCTTACAGTCACGAAAATCGTAAAAAAGCAAGGTGCGTCTAATAATTTGGCCAGGGACTGTAGAGCGAATCAACACTTTGCTTACTCACCAGACAACTTAGCTCCTGTGTTTAGGTGTCTAATTTTTCCATGAGCTAGATCCTTAGCTTCCAAGTGGTAAGTGTCTTGTAACCGAATGAGACCCTCAGCAGCCCCAATCACATCATCTAATGTTGCAGCCTCTTCATATAAGTTTTTGAAGGGCTTGTCTTCACCTTGGAAAACATCAACAAATTTTATTTTCAAATAACAACCACCCTGTAAAATGCTTTGATATAAAGTCGAGAAGGAGTGAGAACACATTGGAAAGTCATTTGGCAAAGTGGAAGAATGAGATCTACTGTAGATGCAGAATACAATGGCAGAACCAAATAGAAAACATTCATACAACAGAAGGGGATCAGAATGGAAGGCGATCACTTAGTACAAACTGGGAATTGCTATGAGGTATTTATTCAATCGCAGTTTAGTATAGTTGGTTACAGGGGTGCTCCAAATATAGAAATATACTGGTGGTTCAAATATTGAGGGATGGCCTTGAAAACTTCCCTACCTTGAAAGTAAAGATACATCATGGTGTCTTCGTCAATGTCCATTGCCATCTGACGAATTACTTGATAAGCTATCAGTGGATTCTTGGCCATTTCCTCAATGAGGACGTCAACGGTGATGTTGGTAATGTTGTTTGCAAGGACCATTTTCCATCCAGCTTCCTCAATGTTCTCATGCTTTCCAATATAACTGTTCCAGAAAAGGAATTGAGGCTCAGGATTAAAAGAAAGTCTAAAATACTTTGAAAACATGCATTGATCGAGCGATAGCACACTAGGGAGTTAATTGCAAAGCTAGATGTCATGCGGGGGATTGGGTTCACTGGCACTGCCTCTTTTAAAGATTGCTTTATATCAACATACCATTACGAATCTTACAAAATTAACTGCTCATAAAGCAAGGTCCCAAGGTATGCAGCCCAACTCAAATTCAAGTTTATCACGGGCTCTAAATCTCTTTTTTTGATCAAATGTACTGTAACGGTTTGGAACAGATTGTGACCATGCCTACACACGAGAAAGGGGGAATTTTAGATTTAGTATTCACAAATGTGCCCAACTCTATAAATAATGTAGAGTGTATTGAAGGAATTAGTGATCATGCAGTGGTTAAGGTGGAGATAGTGAAAAGGTTACCTAGACGGGTGGCAGGAAGGAGGGTGGCATACCAATATAATAAGGCTAATTGGGAGTATTTCAAGTCTTATCTGGAATGTGAATTAAATGATTTTTACACCATTGCTAATACCTGTGGCATTGAGGAATCTTGGAAGAGATTCCTAGCCCTATTAGAAGAGGGTACACAACTAGCTGTCCCCACCAAGATTATAAGGAAAAACTCTGTTCTAGAATGGTATACTAAAGAGGTGAAGGTAGCTTTACAAAACCAGCAAAAGGCTAAGAATGCACTTAGGAGAGAGAGGGACGTCAATAGTGAGGCGGTCTATAAAAGGGCCCACAAAATGGTTAAAGGGTTCATGAAGGAAGCTTACAAGAACTTTCATGAGAACATTTTGGGAGATAGGCTTAGGAAAAATCCAAAGGCATTCTGGGGATATATAAAGAGGTGTAGGAAGGAGGGAGATAGGGATACAGTGGTTAAGGATGGTTCAGGAAATTTAGTCAAGGATGGTTCAGGAAATTTAGTCAAGGATAGTCTCATGATTGCCAACGTTTTTAATAATACATTTGCAAAATGCTTTGCAACCAGTAGAAACAACTCCCAGCCAGAATTTGTTAGGGTTTTGCCAGGAGGAATGGATGAGGTTATTATCACTAGGGAAGGAATTGAGCAGCTGCTGAGTAAATTACCAGTATATAAGGCCATGGGCCCTGATGGTGTTTCACCATTCATTCTGCAACGGCTTTCTGGGATTATTAGCTGTTACTTGGTAGAAATTTTTAAAAAGTCATTAGATACAAGCATTGTTCCAGCATCATGGAAACTGGCAAATGTGGTGCCCATTTTCAAGTCTGGGGACATGACAGACCCTAAGTGCTATAGACCAGTTTCATTAACAAGTGCTGTATCCAAGATATTTGAGCACATCTTATTCTCATCTATAATGG
This sequence comes from Trigoniulus corallinus, assembly GCA_013389805.1. NCBI lineage: Eukaryota > Metazoa > Arthropoda > Diplopoda > Spirobolida > Trigoniulidae > Trigoniulus > Trigoniulus corallinus. The sequence continues at coordinate 11,230,536 of JAAFCE010009125.1, forward strand.
GATATCTGGAAAGGAAGGGCATCCTTAGAAATAACCAACATGGGTTTAGGAAAGGCAGGTCATGTGACACCCAAATGGCTTGCTTGATGAATCATGTTCAAAAGGCATTAGATAGCAGAAAGCAGGTTGATATTGTATTCTTGGACTTTGAACAGGCTTTTGTCATGGGGCCCCATGATAAGCTGGTCTCTAAAATGTCCTACTTAGGGATACATAGAAATGTTGTTCAATGGGTAAGGTCCTATTTGCTTGATAGAAAACAGAGAGTAATTTTCAAGGGTTGTGCATCTCAGTGGAAACCAGTCACGTCAGGGGTCCCTCAGGGAAGTGTATTGGGTTCTTTGTTGTACATTCTCTATGTGAACGACATAGGGCTAGATATTGATTCCTTCCTTGAACTATTTGCAGATGACACATGTGCTGCTCGGGTATTAGATGATGGGTTATCATCCTGTGTGCAATTACAACAGGATCTAGATAGGATTTACAATTGCTGTGTAAAATGGGAATTGCCATTAAACCTGAGGAAGTGTAGGATCCTAACAATATCCAGATCTAGAAAGCAACTTGATTATGATTATCACATAGGTGGAGTTAGGCTTTAGCCTTTTTATAAGACTGCTGCTGCTAGGATGTAATGGACCATTGGCTGGAAGTGTGTCCCCAGCTGAGTATAAAGGCAGAAAGGATCATCCATATAAATTGAAAGAGGTTAGGGCACAGACAGACTCATACTACTGGTCATTTTTGCCAAGAGTCATTCGACATTGGAATAGCCTTGGTGAGGATAGGGTGGAGGGCATCATCCAAGGAAATTCAACAATAGCTGGTATTGTATTAGGGGAGGCTCCTGAATTATAGATTAGGGTTTTAGGAGTATTTTCATCATAAGTAGGATTGAGAGTTAGTCTCTCCACTGCCATATTGGCCAAAAAGGCTGCTTGCAGTGCATAATATTAGAATTAGAATCATCATCATCATCATCATCGAACCCTCCTCCCGCCAGTGGCAGGGTCGGGTCTGCAGGTTCTTAACCTCCACTCCCGCCTATCCCCCACCAGGTCCCTCGCCACCCCGCATGTCACCATGTCCCTCTGCACCACCTGCTCCCACGTCCGTTTTGGTCTTCCCCTACCCCTGGAGCCCCCAATCACATGCATACCCATAATGGACCTAATGAGCTCCTCCTCCCCTCTTCTCATCGCATGCCCATACCACCTCAACCGCCTCTCCTGCATCTTTTCCACAATGTCCCCCACCCCCCAAGCTACCTCTAACGTAATCATTACGTACTCTGTCAGCTCGGGACACCCCTGTCATGTAACGCAGCATTCGCATCTCGGCCACCTGCATTCTCCTTTCATGGTTCTTCCTAACTGCCCAACACTCTGAGCCATATAGCAAAGCAGGCCTAACGACTGTTTTGTAAAATTTACCTTTTAACTTTATGGGGACCCGGCGGTCGCACAGGACACCACTTGCCTGCCTCCACTTCCACCATCCGGCATTAATCCTATGGGTCACGTCTGAATCTATCTCCCCATTGCTCTGGAAAACTGATCCTAAATAACGAAACTCTTGCACCACTGGTATACCCTCACTGCCACAGCGGATCTCACCTCCTTGCCCCTGGCCACTAAAATTGAAAGCTAGGTACTCTGTCTTCTTCATGTTTACTTTAAGACCCCCTCTCTCCATTGCTGTCTTAATGTCCTGTAGGCCCTTTTGCGCATCCTCCTTGGACCCCTCCAGCTTCCCCACATCATCAGCGAATACCAGGCACTGAGGGGCCCATTCTCCTACTCCTGTCAGCAGCTCATCCATTACTAGAGTAAATAGATATGGGCTAAGTGCTGACCCTTGATGCACACCAACCTGGACGTTGAAGCAAGCAGTGTTTCCCCATGCTGTCCTCACCCTAGCAGTGGAGCCCTCATACATATCCTGCACTATCCTAATATGGCCTTCATCAACTCCTTTCTTCTTTAAAACACTCCATAGCACCTGTCTAGGGACACTATCATATGCCTTCTCCATGGAGGTCATATCTGTACATCAATACTGCATGGAGGTCCTTCCTTGCTGCTCTATGCTTCTCTATCATCTGTCGTAGAATAAAGATTGGTTCCATGGTGGACCTACCAGGCATAAACCCAAATTGGTTTCCCCGGACCCTAGTCTGGTCTCTGAGGCGACATTCTATGACTCGCTCCCACAGCTTCATAGAATGGCTCATTAGCTTTATGACTCTATAGTTTCCACAATCCTGGGCATCACCTTTGCCCTTGAACAGTGGAACTATCCAACTCTCACACCATTCCGATGGCATCATGTCACCATTTACTAACTTATTGAAAAGCTTCCCTAGCCATGTGATTCCTGTAGCCCCCAAGGTGTGCCAAACATCAATGGGGATCCTATCTGGGCCTACCGCTTTGTGACCTTTCATTCTTTGAAGGGCTGTGACTATTTCCTCTGCCCTCACCCTGTTGACTGCCTGTGTAGTGATTGGGTTTCTGTCTGTGGTTTCTGCATGGGTGGTAGTATTTAAGAGACCATGGGTGTATTCCTCCCACCTTTTGATTACCTCTGCTGGTTGGAACAGGACCCTACCATTAGTATCCTTGACTGTTATAGCCCTGGTAACGTCTTTACTAGTTCTATCCCTGTCTTGGCCAGTGTATAAACTGCATTCTCTCCTTCCCTTGTCCCCAACTTTTCATATAGGGCCTCATACTTCTGGTACTTCGCCAAGGCAATGGCCCTCCTGGCATGTTTCTTTGCCTGAACATAGTCTGTCTTTCAGGCCTGATCCCCTATTTCCCTCCACCTATTGAAAGCTACCTTCTTAAGTTTTATGGCAGCTTCCACCTCCTCATTCCACCACCAAGTCTGCCTACCCTGATAAGTTCCTCCTACTGTAGCCTTACCTAACAGTGCCTCTCCACAACTCCTAATCTTCCTAGCAACCCTGTCCCACATGGCATTGGCTGACCCATCCCAGTCCCAGTCTACCTAGCTGAGAACCTCCTGATGGAATTCCTGTGCCTTGGAGGGCAATGTCCACCACCTAATAACTGATTCTCCTTTCCAGGTATGTCTCCTAACTGTCCCCTTCATTAGTAATTCTATCATAAGCAGCTTATGGCCACTTTCCTTCTGAAAGTCCTCACTGGGTAGTGCCCAGCAGTCTTGGATCTCAGCCCTGTGCTGCTTTCTAACCATGAAAAAGTCTATTTGGGACCTCCCCTGTGGTGACTGGAAAGTAATAAGGTGCTTACCCTGCTTTTTAAACCATGTATTAGCCAATGCAAGGCCATGTGCTCTTGCTGTGTCAAGGACCTTTTGTCCCTCAAGGTTGATAATACCATATCCACATCCCCCATGTACCTCCTCATATCCCTGACCATCATTCCCAACATGTGCATTAAAGTCACCCACAATAATTAGCCGCTCATTTTCCCTGCCCTGTCTAATTGTGCTGTCAACTGACTGAACCACCTCATCAAAATCCTTCCAAAAAGCCTCTTTAATTGTGTCACCCAGGCCTGCTTGTGGGGCATATGCACTTATGAGGTGGAGCCCTATACCTTTCCAAACTACGGTAACTAACATTAACCTGCTGCTAACTCTCCTAACAGAAGTTATCCCCTGCTGCAAATCCCTGCTTAATATAATACCCACCCCATTTTGACCCTCATCACTACCTGTGTAGATCAGCTTGTATCCCTCCCCAAGGGCCCTTGACCTATTACCCTTCCACCTAGTCTCCTGGAGGAATGCAATGCTGATCTTCCTATGCTTTAGGGTTTCCACTAATTCCCCAGTTTTCCCTGAGAGGGTCCCAATATTCCATGTCCCTAGTCTTAGCATGGCCCCCCTATTTGGTGGGACAGTACTGACTGGGGTCACCCCAGTCAGACGTCCAGAACCCACAGTAATAGTGGCAGGGCTACCTGTGGGGGGGGGGTGCCGTCCAACCCCACAGGAGAATATTAGAATTAGAATAATGATAATAATAATCTGTGATCAAAGCCTGATAGTGACATCAGTCCGATCACAAGTGGAACTGTGATCTTCTATGGGTTTGTCTAATGTCATCCTCCATTCCAAATGAATGCTTTGCTCATCATCATGATCATCATACCCTTATCCCGCCTGTGGCAGGGTCGGGTCTCCGGGTTCTAGCCCTCCACTCCCGTCTGTCTTCCACCAGGTCCCCGTCCACCCCGCACACTGCCATGTCCTTACGAACAACCTGTGTCAACCTCTGCTTAGGTCTCCGCCTGACCTTGGTGCTACAACCACTTGCATTCCTGTCCACCACCCCCAGGCTACGTCTAATATACGCATTCCTAACTCTATCAACTCTCGACACACCACTCATGTTCCGCAGAATTCGCATCTCGGCCACTTGCATTCTATTTTCGCGTCTCTTCCTTACTGCCCCACACTCCGATCCATATAGCATAGCTGGCCTAATATATACGCTAAATACTGATATGAAACGGTATCTTACTTTTTGACAGTGTCTTCAATTTTTGTAAGGCGTTGCTGATGGTATTTAAGAGCATTTGTTAGGTCTCTGTCCAGCGCAATAATTTTCTTTATTACTTCCACACTTATGAAGGCCTCATCACGATTTATCGCCTGATGGAAAAGGAATCCTAAGACAAACAACAGGTACGCGACGTGCATCATTAGAACATGGGTTTATAAATTATTTCACTTAAGGTGTTTGCTTCAAAGAAATGTCATTTTGAATTTCATTTTCATACTATTTCAACTATTTGTTTTCTTGCAATAACGCGCTTGTGTTGCCAGCGTCACAAATGCTACGCCATTGTTTAATTTTTCGAGAAGAATGATGTCATCGGAGCCAACAGGTATATTTTCCTTGTGAGAGTAACGATATAAATAATAAACTGTTCCAACGTGGAGCTTTTGGTAACTTTCAGCATAATGTAAGAGCTCATCTGTGCGCAATTTGATGACACTGTATTAGTTGCGCAACCATACTTCGTACTTTCAGCATTTCCAAGGCGTTGTCATCCCATTAACTATAGAGATTACCTTTGCAAATATTTTGGACTCCGTCTCTGAAAAAAAACCGAGTCCCTTTATTTTAACGACAAGTTTCATTATTAGCGAAGTGTGAGTGAATGTGGCCCGTGGGATGGAATACGAATATACGATAATCCAGTTTGAACGGGACCTGGACTCCATTGAATAACCAAGACATTTGGATTATTGGAATGAAGTTAAAAAATTAATAGGCTCTTGAAATAAAATTTCGGTAATCACAATAAGTATGTGCATAGGCCCTACATTTTTAAATCTTTTAAAAATAATAGTCGTTTAGAGGAAATGAAACCTGCTTTCTTTTACCCGTTCTTAATTTTTTAATCATTCCAGGTAACATATCGTTGGTTCTTCAGTAAAATATTAATTGGAGGAGATAGAAAGGAGCTCCGATTATTGTAAACTTGGACTATTAAAGCAAAAACTACAGAGACTTCTCTGGCTGGTTCTTTTTAAACATTACTTGGAGTCACTTCGACCGGGGAGTGGGCCATACAGTCAGCAGGCGCGAAGTTTTGCCGGGCCTTTTGTAGGATAATACATTTTACATTTTGTAATATAGAAGCTCGCGCGTGGGGCCTTATAAACCCGGGACTCGGATCTCTCGCGAATACTCTGCAGATATCGGACTAAGAACTATTTTCCAGGAAATTTTGTAGGAGAAGAAATGTAATATAAAGGCCCGCGCGGGAGGCCTATGTAAACGCGGGGGGCCGGTTCGACGAACGGCCTGAACCCACCTCGCGCCGGCTCTACATACACATCTCCATCTCAGCTTTTCTACTACTGAATATGATATGATACGGGCGCTAACAGGCCAGGGTGATTGTTTGTCAGTGGTGGAAGGCCTGCCATGGCCATTAGGGCCCAGAAAGAGATAATTTTGTTCTTTCAGGCGCTCACATTAAGCGATCGCGAAGCGGTCATGTGAAGCGATCGTAATTTGAATGAAGCGATTGCGAATTATTACGAATGAATTGCAAACAAATTTTAAATCTTAATGAACTTTTTATAAACATGTCAAAAAAATTAACTTTTTAGGAACTTGAAAAACTGAATGTGAACAATATTATGAATAAATTATGAACAAATTATGAATAAATCAGGAACAAATTATGAATAAATCAGGAGCAAATTATGAATAAATTAGGAACAAATTATGAATAAATTAGGAACATTACAAACAAATTATTAATAAATTAGGAACAAATTAGGAACATTAGGAACAAATTATGAACATTATGAAAATTAGGAACAAATTATGAACATTATGAAAATTAGGAACAAATTATGAACATTAGGAACATTATGAAAATTAGGAACGGTATTATGAATGAACTTTTATGAACACATCACACATGGTAATTTTCTGAAAGGACTAGCAATATTGCATTAAACATATCCTCCCTGGAGAATTTGTTTCGAAAAACAAATTCATGGAGGTATGATGTAAATAAGCCAGGTGAGGTCCCGAACTGCTGGCGGATCTTATGCTTAGCACGCATCCACATATTTTCGACGTTCTGGGTGTGTATGCTGGGGTCCACTGGGTCCACAAAGTTTTGCTCATGAATAATGACATCATGGGTCTAGATGCCATTTTCAATGTGGCCAATGTTGGCATACGCAGCCCATCCATCGGAGATTATGTATGTTCCAGGCAGTACATACTGCCTTATAATTGGTTGCAGTACATGTGCTGTGTGGTTGGGTACTTCCACAAGGAAGCATCTCCCTGTGCCCCTCTCAATTCCACCAAAAACCCAGTGGCCATCTCGCCACTGGCCACGATGGTATTTCTGGGGGAAAAATTTTGCCTTGTCAATTTCAACCGTAATTGGCATTCCATTTTGGTCTGTGCCTCCAATTTCTTCAGGGTGGTTTTCCAACCACACAGCACACTCTTCATGCAGATAGTTACACCAGTCCACACATGCATGTGTGCCAACTATGAGGGTCTCACGTTTCATTATCTTCTGTGGCAAATCATATGCCCAGCAGTATGTGAGCATTAAAATTTGTTTGAGAGGTGACTGCCAGCAAAGAAGGAGCCCTTCCATATAGATGTGTTCTTGTGGCAGGTGGGACAGCTCCACCTCTTCCCATCTCCACGGTGTGAGTCCCTTACCAGTGTACACAGTTGGTTGCACTGGGGGCAAACACAGCTGTTTTTCATCAAAGTGCATTCTGCCAGCCACTCCATACATTGTTGTGTGTCAGCAATTCGGATGACCAATGTGAAGTTTGAAAATACTTCAGTCCTGTCACCCAATGGTAACACTTGGTCAGGTGGCACAATGGGGCTGTTTGCATGTGGCCTCCCAAGCATGGTGTGAATTCAATAATAACAATTCACCAACACTGATAACACTTCAATAATAACACTTCTTCAACACTGATGAGTATCAATGACCGACAAATATTATCAATCACTGACCTACAAATATTATCAATCACTGACCAACAAATATTATCAATCACTGACCGACAAATATTATCAATCACT
>JAAFCE010009125.1:11238133-11251474 GCA_013389805.1 Trigoniulus corallinus
ACCAACAAATATTATCAATCACTGACCGACAAATATTATCAATCACTAACAAATAATATTAATAACTGAAAAAAATTAATAACTGACAGATAGTGACTCTGCTCATCCGTTAAAACAAAACACTTTTATTAAAAATAAGGGAAAACACTGTCTTTCATCATGAACGCCACTCATTGATAACCAGAGGAATAACTGGAAGAGGTCAAAGTTGCACAGAATTGATAGGACCCAAGAAAAAAACATTACTCAGAAAAGTTCAGATTTCATGTTCATAAAAATTGTTATTCATGTACATAAAAAGTGAGTTGTTGTGTTAGTTATTGTTAGTAATTTTCCGTAATATTCGAATAATTATTCGGTATATTGTTCCTAATAATCATAATTTGGGTCCTTCGTAATATTGTTCATAATTTATTAATAATTTGTTTGTAATTCTTTCCTAATTTGTTCCTGATTTATTCATAATATTGTACTTATTCAGTTTTTCAAGTTCCTAAAAAGTTAATTCTTTTGACATGTTTATAAAAAGTTCATTAAGATTTAAAATTTGTTCGCAATTCATTCATAATAATTCGTAATATTGTGATTGCTTCATTCAAATTACGATCGCTTCACATGACCACTTTGCGATCGCTGAACGTGAGCGCTTCATGGCCAAGCTACATGTATTTGTTATCATATCGTCTGCTATGCTTTTCACCCCGAAAGAACAAAATTACCCAGAAAGACAGGGATACCATGGCAGGGGTGTAAAGTTCCATATCACCATGGTGATAGTAAAAAACGCAAAGGACCAATTAAATACAGTCAAACTCAGATATAAGAGACACCTTGGGAAATCCAAAATAGTCTCTTATATCCGAGTTTCTCTTATATCCAGGCCATGTAAAACCGACCATATTTTGCAATATGGTATGCATTTCTAAGTACAGCACTGTAATTCTGAATTTTAATGTTGATTATGCTTCATAACATTCCAAAACAGATTGAAAAATCTAGATTTAAAAACTATGCAGTATCATCATCATCATCATACCCTTATCCAGCCTGTGGCAGGATTGGGTCTGCAGGTTCACTCTACATGCTCTGACTGGCGGCACCCCAGGCAGGCGTCTTGAGCCCAAAAGAATATTGGCTGGGTAGTGTGTGTGTGGGGGATGCCAACATAACCTAATTATTCTAGCATCACTTTGTTGGGCCGTCTGGGGTTCAGGAGAATAAGTAACTTCGTCCTTTGGATTTTACCCCTGCCCAACGATCCTCAGGTTCCTTCGTGGATGCACATGGTATAGAAATAATTCGGTTAGCTTCTCCTTAGAATTCGTGTTGCCCCTGTATGTGTCTTCCCATCCCTTATCTTACTTTAGATAGTGTCCTAATTATAGCAAGGATTCCTTCACTTTATACCATTAGCATCATACATACCAATTAGTTTATTAATCAATGCAAAGAAAGAGAAAAAAAAACAAAAAATCAATCAAATCACGAATATAAAGTAATGTTGCTTTCCCCCACCTTAGCTAAGGTTTCTGTTGAAAGAATACAATAATGACTTTTACAAGATCTTATTCATAAAAAATGCATATATGTTCTACCTATAATCACCAATTTGAATCATTAAATATAATTAAAATCAATATACTTTCAACATAAACAAACATCAATAAAAAATGGGTTAATCTTTTTTGTAGAAGAGCTAGAAAGAAAAAAATTATTGTAAATTTGGCAAAGTTTTTCTGTTTTCCTTCTCCGCTTCTTCATCCTTGTGATGGTTATACGTTCTTGTGATAGGGACTTCTACTAGATATAAAGGAGATATTTCTCCCTACCTCGGTGCTTCACCATATGGATGTGGTGTCTGGCAACGTTGGTCGGTATCCCTCGGATACAAGATGGCTGCTTCAAGCTGATTTTGCTGGTAAGTAGTTTTATTTGATTTCTTCTTCTTCTTTAGTAGGTTTCCTTGTAGGTGTTGATGGAAAAATAGTATTGTCCTTATTTCCAAGGTTACTTAGTCCAGTTTTTTATTTGTTGAACTCTGCAATTTTAGTGTCACACACACACGAGGTCACAATTTTGTCCAGTGTATCCACAGTCACTAATAAACAGCTGATCGTTGCTTGGTAAGTCCTCTTTTTTTTCTCTGTAGTATTAATTCCTTCAGAAGTTGTGTGTTCTTTTCTTTCCTCTTTGTTGAATTCACTGGTTATAGTTTAGTTACTATGTTGAATGTGATAAATCCATGTGTCTCCTAGCTTGGTGTTTGGAGTTCTGCCACTTCCCAAGTTGTTAGATCTATTTATAATTTACTAACACAATACAATATACCTAGGTAACCCAACCCAGGGTTGTGCATGTGTTATGTTTCCTTATTGTTGAAATCTGGGATTCCTATTTGCCTACATTGTTATGTGTTTGGTCTCCAGTGCATTTGGGGTATTTTATTGGAGAATCTTTTGTTTAGGATATAGTATGGATTGGTAAAGAATAAGTGCATTGTTTACTTGAATTTTAATTCTTTCATTATTTATTGTTTTCCTAAGTTTTTATTGTTTGTTTTCTTTTTCCAGGTATCCTGTGGGCTGAAAGTGGGCATACAATATGTGCAGGTAAGGTTGCAATTTTTATTAAATGGGGGTTTAGGGGCCTACCCAACATTTGGGGGGTCTAGGGACCTAACAACTGGATCAGGGAACGAACCTGTGGCATCTACGGCATTGGCACCTGCCCTTTAACAAGAGCCAACGACCTCTTAGCCTTAAGGTGCAGGGTTCCAAAGCTGATGCACAGCATGTTCCTGCATCTAAGAATTTGGGTGCAGCCCAATCACCATCCATTCCTTCTTCCTATCCTTCTTGGTTTATTTCCATCTCTGGGGAGGATGGAGCAGCCTTGGGGAAGGCGTCGCCCTTCCTTATCGCCAAAGCCATCAAGGGCATTGCCCGGCGACATGACTTCGGTCAAGAAACTGTGCAATGGCACCTTGTTGGTGGAGGCATCTGCCCCTCACCAGATAGAGGCATTACTGAAACTGCGGAAGCTCGGTGATATCCCCATGGTGGTCGAACCCCATCACACCTTAAACACCAGTAGAGCAGTGTGGTGCCCTGACCTATGTGGGGAATCAGAAGAGCAGCTAGCAGAGGAGCTCACGGAACAGGGTGTGGTGGCTGTCTGCCGCACCTCAGTCCGATGGGATGGAGAATCCCGCCCATCTGACACATTGGTGCTGACCTTTGGTAGGCCCAAGGTGCCAGAGTACATCATGGCTGGCTAGCTCTGCTTGCCTGTCCGTGCCTTCATCCCGAGCCTGCTTCGGTGCTTCAAGTGCCAGCGATATGGCCATGGACAGAATTCATGTTCTGCCAAGGCCGTGTGTGGCACTTGTGGACAGGGTGACCACTCCCCTGAGTCTTGTAAGACTCCACCTTTTTGTGTCAACTGTATGGGCAACCACCCTGCCTCCTCTCGGGATTGCCCCACTTGGCTGCAGGAACTTGCAATCCAGGAGTTGGGTGTCCAGAAGGGCATTAGCTTTCAGGATGCATGGCGGCTGCTAGCCTTGCGAGGGACCTCCAGTCGTGGGGTGTCCTATGCAGGTGCTGCCAAGGCAGCTGATGTGCTCTCTGTCTGTACCCTGACGGACACCCTACCTCAGCTCCCCCCTCTCATTCGTTTGATGCCCATTCAGGCCTGCGGGGTTACTGGGGTGCCAGTCTGTGCCAGCATTGGCTGCCAGATGGACCCCGACCCCATTTCCATGGCCTCTTCCGGTTCCACCACCGCCTCTGGCCCATGCATGGGCCCCCAATGATGGCAGTGCCAGCTTCTTTAGAGACCCCAGATGCCACTCATCAAAGAGAGGCATCTTCCTTGAAGACCTCCCTCCCTGTCTCAGCCCAGCCAGCCCCCTCCATGGAGAGGGTGGTGGGTGAGACAGGAGGAAAGAAAGTAGGGAGACCTACCCCTTCCATAGTGGGGCGGGTGACCTTGGTTCATCCACCCAAGCTCTCTAGCCAACGGCAGAGAACACAGGGTGGTTTCATGCCCCAACTGGGGCAAAATGGGGATTCCTCCTTTGAGATGGAGGACGACGAACCAATTGAAGGCGTCCCTCCCTTTTCTGCAGTGGGACGGAGAAAAGGGAGGAATAGAAACAAGCTGCCTAAGTCCACTTGATTGTAAATTTTCTACAATGGAACTGTCGAGGGTTTTCCCACAAGAGGGACGAGATCAAACTTCTGATCTCTAGGCACCACCCTGTGTGCATCTCCCTCCAGGAGATCCTGTGTCAGAGTGATACCCCCATTTCAATACGGGGGTACACTACGTATTCAGACACCCAGCAGCAAGGAAACCACCCTGTGAGAGGGGTGGCTATCCTTATCCAGAATGGGTGCATGCATGTGCCAGTGGCTTTGCAGACGCCTCTGCAAGCAGTGGCGGTCTCATTGCAACTGGATGTGCCCACCACTGGATGTTCCCTCTACATGCCTCCTGGGATTGATATCCCACAGGCAGACCTCGACTCCCTCAGTGCCCAGCTTCAAAGACCCTTCCTGATTATGGGTGACTTGAATGCCCATAATCCCGAATGTGGCTCGGACAGTCACAATCCTCGAGGGCGACTTCTGGAACAATGGGTGTCACACAATGGCCTCATTGTTCTCAACACAGGTGACCCCACGCATATGATGACTGCCACTGGTGGCCTGTCTTGCATAGACTTTTCCATCTGCTCTCCTGGTTTGGCACCAGGTTTGCAGTGGGAGGTCTTGTGGAAGTGATCACTTCACCCTTGTGGAAGTGATCACTTCCCCATCAAAATTGGCAGTGAAGATGGGGCGTTACCCCAAAACCCACCATGGTGGTGCCTGCATCGGGCGGACTGGGAGGAGTTCACATACCATACCTACTTTTGCCCACTGTGTGATTTTGATGGGGTCAATGACCTAGTGAGTCACTTCACAGAGGTGGTGGTGGCCCAGAGCTCATGTAACCCACCACGAGCATGGGTGCCATGGTGGACAGAGGATTGTTGGAGTGCGATTCGAGCATGCCGACGAGCACTTCGCTGCTTTCAATCTCATCCTACCGAGGCCAATCGTATCGACTATCTCTGAGCCCGGGCATATGCACAACGGGTGATCATGGAGGCCAAACGCTCCTCATGGAGTCAGTATGTCTCCTCACTTACCTGTCACACGCCCTCCAAGAAAGTCTGGGAAAAGCTGAGGAAGATCCAAGGCAGATATTTACCATCATGTGGCTCAGGTCTCCTTGTACAAGGGAGACTTTGCCTTCTGCTGTGTGAAGTGGCTGAGGAACTGCAAAGGACGTTTGCAGCCGTCTCCAGTTCCCAGCACTACATGGCAACATTTTTGCAGATTAAGCAGGCTGCAAATCGCCAACCACTTAATTTTGCTGGTGGTGTCACTGAGTGATATAACAACCCATTTACCTCTTGGGAGCTGTGGGCAGCTCTAGCAAGAGCCAGGGACACTGTCCCTGATCCAGATAGCATCCACTATCAAATGCTATGACACCTACCCTAGAAAGGCGTTAGTTACCTCCTCAAGGTACTCAATTACATTTGGCAGCAGCATGATGTCCCTGCTGGCTGGTGAGAAGCTACTATAATCCCACTCCAAAAACCTGGGAAGGATAGTAGCCTTCCAACAAATTATAGACCCATTTCATTGATGAGCTGTCTTTGCAAAACCATGGAACGAATTGTTAATTGGCGCCTGGTGTGGTATCTGGAACGGCACCACCTTCTTGCCAATGCCCAATGTGGCTTCCATGCTGGCAGATCTCCAGTGGATCATCTGATCTTACTGGAACTGCAGTACATGAGCCCTTTCTCCACAAACAGCACTTAGTAGCTGTCTTCTTTGATGCGGGGAAGGCATATGATACCACATGGCGCCATGGTATTCTGGAGACCTTGCACCAGTGGGGGCTCAGGGGTAATCTGCCTCTCTTCCTGCATAGCGTTTTGTCTGACCAGACCTTCAGAGTGCCTGTGGGTAACACCTACTCCTCAGCCTTTCAGCAGGAGAATGGTGTCACACAGGGGAGCGTCTTGAGTGTGACGCTCTTTCCTGTTGCAGTGCAAGGTTTACTGTCCTCAGTACACAACCCGGTACAGTCGTCCCTATTTGTTGACGACTTTTCTATCAGGTACCAGGCTGCCACTATGCACAGCATTGAGTGCCAGCTGCAACTCAATAGTGCCAATAAGTTTGCCACCTCACGTCGCTATATGTTCTCCCCCTGACAAAACAATAGTCATGCACTTCTGTCATAAGTGAGGGCTCCACCCTGAGCCTCAGCTTACCCTGAATGGCCGCCTCCTCCCAGTTGTAGAGGCGGACCGGTTTCTTTGTATCCGTTTCAATACCCGTCTGACATGGGTGCCACACTTGAAGGAGCTGAAGGCTAATTTCTTTCGCTCCCTGAATATTCTGCAGTGCCTGCAGGGAACTGGTTTTTTGGCACATCGAATGGTGATGCTTTGGTTCTACAGATCACTCGTTCGATTACGTCTGGATTATGGCTGCACGTTTACGGCCAGGCAGCTCTGTTTACTCTCTGGATGCTGGACAGTGTTTATCATGCTTGCATCCTGTTGTTTATTGGGGCGTTCCACACAAGCCCAGTACTCAGCCATTATGCTGAGACTGGTGAACCGCCACTCACTGTGTGGCAGCAGTAATTTGCAGCTGCATACATTTGGCAGCTGAAAGGTCAGCCACAGCACCCTACACACCCAGCCATCTTTAGTTGCATACTGAGACGGCCGTTTGACTGCCACCCAGGGGTTTCCCCTCCATTTGGTGTGTGGTGGATGGACGGTCTTTCTGGCCTGGGTGGGACTCTGCCTAGGGTGCAGCCTGCGCTGCCTGCCTCTGTGCTGCCCTGGACAGTGCCAGAGCCAACTTTTAATTTTGTGCTTGCAGCCTTTCCCAAAACCAGTACCGATATCTCAGTGTACCAACAAGAGTTTTGATGCCTCTCTCTGACCTATCGGGGCCATGTTTTTATTTACATGGGGCCATGTTTTACTCCTTGGTGGGTTGGTCAGTCTTTACAACTGGTCATCTCATAGGGGGCCACCTTCCAGGTGTCGCCAGTGTCTTAACTGCAGAGCTCACAGCTCTGCACAGGGCACTGCAACTCATCCAATTACTAAATGACAGACTTTGTTATTGCGACTGACTCCCTATCCTCCCTTTAGCTGTTGCACACCCTATATGGCAGACATGCCATTGTCCAGGGTGTGCACAGAGTGCTGCTTGTGATTTGTAAGCAGGGCAAGACAGTGTTGTTTATGTGGGTCCCAGGGCATCATGGCATCATGGGGAATGAGAGGGCGGATGCCCATGCCCATCAGGTGGCCCACTTGCCTGATATACCCAACACTGCTTTCCCCTCCTCTGATGCTCTCCTGATGGTGTGGTGGGCCATCCATGACCAATGGTGGCCCCAGTGGTTTGCAGAGACCAGAAACAAACTCTGCACACTGAAGGACACTGCAGAGCACGGGGTGTCCTCATGCCACCAATCAAGGAGGGAGGAAGTTGTGCTTGCTTGGCTTTGGATCGGTCACATGCTCCTAACCCACTCCTACATTCTATCTGATGAGGACCAACCATGGTGTGACTTCTGTTGGGAGCCTCTCACAGTGGCACACATCTTTAGTCACTGTGAGAGATATTGAGAACTTAGATGGCGACTGGGAGTGCATTGAGAGCTCTCTACCTCACTTGAGGATAACCCTCAGGGGGTTGAGAGCTCGGTTGTATTTGTGAAAGAGGCTGGCCTCTTTCACAAAATTTGATTTATACATGGTTACTTTTAAGCAGCTTTGCAATTATTTTTGTATTATTTTGGCTTTTGCCTTTTATTTCTGTCTGTTTTGGCTTTCACCACGTTTATTGTTCTCTGTGTTGGCTTTTGCTGCTTTTATTGTTATGCCCGTTTTGGCTTTTACCACTTTTATTGTTATGCCTGTTTTGGTTTTTGCCACTTTTATTGTTGTCTGTTTTGGCTTTTGCCACTTTTATTGTTATGTCTGTTTTGCCTTTTGCTGCTTTTACTTTTAATTTCTATTTTGACTTTTGCTGCTTTTACTTTTAATGTCTGTTTTGGCTTTTGCCTGTGCTTGTTTTTTATATTTATATGGCTATTGCCTTTTTGTTTGTTCTGAGTGGGCTTTTGCCTTCATTTATTGCCATCTGGGCCCTAATGACCATTGTAGTTGATGGGCCCTAAAACAAAAACAAACAAGAACAACTCCCATCAATACCCCATCCCCCAGCTGCACAGTGGACCTAATTATATCCTTCTTTCCCTCATCATCACATGGTCATACCACCTCAGCTGATTCTCTCATCTTCTCTTTGACGTTTCTCACCCAAAGCTGCATCTAATGTAATCAGTTTGAACTGTCAGTACATGACACCCCCCCACTGCATTTGCCCCTCAGCCACTTGCATTTCCTTTCATGGTTCTTCCTGGCTGCCCAACAATCTTAGCCACATAGCATAGTGGGCCTAACTACCGTTTGTAAACTTTGCTTTTCAACTTTATTGGGACCCAGTGGTAACACAGGACTCCAGTCATCCTGCATTAATCCTATGTGTCACTTCAGAGTCCATCTCTTTATTGCTCTGGAAAATGGATGCTTATTAATGAAACTTTTTCACTACTGGTATCACCTCATCCCCACCGGGAATCTCACCCCCATGCCCCTGGCTATTCCAATTGAAAGCTAGGTACCCTTGCTTCTTCATGTTCATCTCTATGCCCCATCTCTTTCCATTGCAGCTTTAATGCCTTGTAGGCCCCTTTGTGCATCTTCTCTGGACTCCTCAAGCCTTCCCACATCATCAGAAAATACCAGGCACTGAGGGGCCCATTCCCCTATTCTCATCAACAGCTCATCCATTACTAGAGTGAATAGATATCGGCTAAGTGCTGAGCCCTGATGCACACCAACCTGCACGTTCAGCATTCAGAATTTATCCATGCTGTCCTCACTAGCGATGGAACCCTCATACTGCACATATCCCACACTATCCCATTATGGCCTTCATCAACCCCTTTCTGTCTTAAAATGCTCCATACTATCTTTCAAGGGAACATTATAATATGCAAAGGTCCACTTTTTTAAAGAATGGTAAATTCCCTGGTATTTTATTTAACCCCCCTAATCGGTCCACCCCTCTGATGGGTCCACTTTTGTAAATCCCCAGGGTTGGACCGATTAGAGAAGTTTCGCTGTATTTGTAATTTTTACTGGTCTTGCAGCCCCTGTTTTTTGGGTTTCATTAAATTATATTTCAATTCATTTCTGTTGGTTTTGTATGTGCATTATTCGTCCTTCGTAAACGTCACAAAAAAATTAAAAAAAATGACGCGCACATCAACCGGGATTTGATCCCAAAGCACATCATGCAATAAATTTGTATTCAATAGCCTTACTAACCGCATAATCTTTTATGTTACGTATCGTGCTACGTAGTGAAGAATACGAAAATTGGTGTTCAAAAAAGCTACGTAGCAACTTCGTAGCGTGGGGATCGAGTTCTTTTAAAACTGTAGCCAAGACTTCGTATTGCAGTTATATTTCTACAAACGCTACGCCTTTTCGAGCAGGAATCTTTGCATAATGCAACATGGCCGCCCCCACATGTTTGTTTGTTTGTGTTTTAGGGCCCTTCAACTACAAGGTCATTAGAGCCCCGTCCACTGTGTAGTTCTGATGCAGGGACTGCATAGACACTACACTAATGCAACGATTTTTGGATACTAGCGGTACCCAGTTTTCCCAAGTGGCCACCGATGTCAGTACTAACTGGGATTGCGTTGCTTAACTTCAGTGATCAGACGAGAACTGGTGTGTCCAACGCAACTCGCCGCTCCCGCAGCCCCCACAGAAGATATTGCAATTGAATATGGTGGACTGCAATAGGGTAGTTATTGACAGTACCCAAAAATGAAGCAGAACAAATAAAAAATTGTATAGTTTTCAATTAAAGAAGTAATTGCATTTTAAGAACATCATCATCATACCCTTATCCCGCCTGTGGCAGACTTCGGTCTGAGGGTCCACTGAACATACTCTGACTGGGGTCACCCCAGCCAGGCGTCTGGAACCCGTAGGAGTATTGACAACGTTTGTCTGTGGGGGGTGCCAACATTAAGAACACATAATTTAATTAAAGAAATTGAAATAGTTTAGTAATCTAAGTAACATATATGGCAACATGGAGGCCTCCATCTTTGTAGCACTACACATGTTGTTTAACTTACAAATGATAGGGGATACCTGAAAGCAATGGAGGAAAACATCGTTTGTAAGCTGAAAACCAGAGAAGGATTAATAAGGAAACTGGCATTCGTTTCATTCTCAAGGTACGAATTGGTTAGGGGCCTATGAAAAGCTGTAGCAGTACCAGATTAACACATGGAAATGAGGTCCTATGCATTAGTAAAAAGGTAATGGACTGTATGGAAATACCCCAGAGAAGGTTAGGTAGGATGGCCTTAGGGGGAAATAGGTTTACAGCAGTGGAAGCAATACAGGGGGACATGGGGTGGTCTACATTTGAACAGAGAGAAATGATTAGTAAGTTGGTATACCTATGCAGGATATGGGGACTAGAGAAGGAAAATCCAGTATGGCAGGTAAATGCATGGGTAAACAACATGAGGGTATCTAAAAACTGGGAGAGGAGGGTAAACAGGATGTCGAAGAAGATAGGCATAACACTGCACCCCAGGGAGGGCAAGGACTCGTACAGGACAAAGTGAAGGAATGGGGGTTAGGGCAATGGCGACATGGAGGCCTCCATCTTTGTAGCACTACACATGTTGTTCAAATAGCTGCTACTGGTAGTGCTCTACATGAATCTTCATGACGTCACAGTATGCACTACCGGTTCGTCCCACGTGGTTTTTGTAGAAAAAAATAGCACTTTCAAACATGCTTTGCAGTTTAGTTCCAATACAAACCGCATAATCTTTTAAGCTACGGAAATACTTGTAGCTTCGCATACGTAGTGCATACGGTGACGTCATGAAAATTCATGTAGAGCACTACCTGTAGCAGCTATTTGAACAACATGTGTAGCGCTACAAAGATGGAGGCTTCCATGTTGCCATATAACGCACTTAAGAGGACTAAACTATTTCAATTCCTTTAACAAAATATTATGTTTTTAATGTTGGCACCCCCACAGACAAACTTTGTCAATACTCCTACGGGTTCCAGACGAATGGCTGGGGTGACCCCAGCCCCAGTCAGAGTTGTTCAGTGGACCCTCAGACCCGACCCTGCCACGGGCGGGATAAGGGTATGATGAAGATGTTCTTAATGTTCTTAAAATGAAATTAATTCTTTAATTAAAAACTATACAATTTTTTATTTGTTCCGCTTCATTTTTGGGTACTGTCAATAAGTATTGCAGTCCACCATATTCATTGCAATATCTACCGTGGAGGCCGCCATGTTGCGCTACGCAAAGAATCCTACTCGAAAAGGTGTAGCGTTTGTAGCACTACAACTGCACTACAGTTTTAAAAGACCGCATAATCTTTAATGCTACGTATCGCGCTACGTAGCGAAGAATACGAAAATTGCTGTTCAAAAAAGCTACGTAGCAACTTCGTAGCGTAGGGATCGAATTCTTTTAAAACTGTAGCCAAAAGCACTGCCTCCTTAACATCATCCGCATAATCTTTTAAGCTACGGAAATACTTGTAGCTTTGCATACGTAGTGCATACGGTGACGTCATGAAAATTCATGTAGAGCACTACCTGTAGCAGCTATTTGAACAACATGTGTAGCGCTACAAAGATGGAGGCTTCCATGTTGCCATGTGACGCACTTAAGAGGACTAAACTATTTCAATTCCTTTAATAAAATACTGTCATTAATGTTGGCACCCCAACAGACAAACTTTGTCAATACTCCTACGGGTTCCAGACGCCTGGCTGGGGTCACCCCAGCCCCAGTCAGAGTATGTTCAGTGGACCCTCAGACCCGACCCTGCCACGGGCGGGATAAGGGTATGATGAAGATATTCTTAATGAAATTAATTCTTTAATTAAAAACTATACAATTTTTTTATTTGTTCCGCTTCATTTTGGGTACTGTCAATAAGTATTGCAGTCCACCATATTCATTGCAATATCTTCCGTGGAGGCCGCCATGTTGCACTACGCAAAGAATCCTACTCGAAAAGGTGTAGCGTTTGTAGCACTACAACTGCACTACGAAGTTTTGGCTACAGTTTTAAAAGAATTCGATCCCTACGCTACGACGTTGCTACGTAGCTTTTTTGAACAGCAATTTTCGTATTCTTCGCTACGTAGCGCGATACGTAGCATTAAAGATTATGCGGCATCCTGCCTGCTCAATCGGTCACTTGACTTGGTTTTTGATTATGACACTACAAGGCGGTAGAGGGCGCCACTTACAATACTAGTGATATATGCATTATGTGTATTTCAATGGCATATTCAGAATATATTCAGTGATTTTCACTGAATTTCGGTAGTATTTATCAATGATGATTTCCATACTGGTAATATCCATGTTTGTAAAATTAAATTTATCCAGCATGCAGTCTGAAATATCCCTGATGCCAATTGTTATTGTGCACTTAGGTCAGACACCATACAACATTATAACCAACATCATCATCATCATCACACCCTTGTCCCGTCTATGGTGGGGTCGGGTCTGCAGGTTCTGATCCTCCACTCCTGTCTATCCCGACCAGGCTCTCATCTACCCCACATGCCACCATGTCCCTCTGTACCACCTGCTCCCATGTCTGCTTGGGTCCCCCTACTCCTGATGCCACCCACCACCTGTTGCCCCATAATATAATGCATGAGCTCCTCCTTCCCCCATTGCCTCACATGCCCATACCACTTCAACCTATATTCTCTCATCTTTTCTGCAATGTCTCCTACCCCCAAGCTGCCTCTAACATACTCGTTATTCACTCTGTCAGCACGTGACACACCACTCATGAAACGCAGCATTTGCCTCTTGGCCACTTGCATTCTCCTCTCGTGGTTCTTCCTTACTGCCCAACACTCAGATCCATACAGCATGGCGGGCCTAACTACAGATTTGTAAACCTTACCTTTCAACTTTATTGGGACTCTGTGGTCACACAGCACCCCGCTTGCCTGTCTCCTCTTTAGCCATCCAGCATTGATTCTGTGGGTAACATCAGAGTCACAACATTATAACCAACATGCATTAATTTGCCTGCCAAAATTTCTAGTTTGGTTGTGTACTGTGATTTTGGAACAAG
>JAAFCE010009125.1:11251484-11277187 GCA_013389805.1 Trigoniulus corallinus
GTACTGTGATTTTGGAACAAGTTCCATGTAATAAGAGGGGAGGAGGAACTCATCAGGGGCAATTCAGGAATGCAAGTGGTTGGAAGCACCTGGGACATCTTAGGATCATTCAGGATTCTTATGGTACACACCGACTTGGAATCAGAATTGATTCAGGCTAGAACCCACAGACACAATAATGATAATACCATATGATGATAATGATGTAAAATTAATTTTTTCAACATTTTAAAAACATTAAACTGTCATTTTCTTGTATTATTGCTTGCTTGTAGCATTTTTACTATCCTACGTAAGTAGCGCCACCACTGGTGATCGGCCGCACTAGCTTGTCCAGCGAATCCTTTGTTAAATTTTTCTTTGACTAGGCAGCATGTTAAGGAGGCAGTGCCAAAACTTTGTAGTGCAGTTGTAGTGCTACAAACGCTACACCTTTTTGAGTAGGATTCTTTGCATAGTGCAACATGGCGGCCTCCACGGAAGATATTGCAATGAATATGGTGGACTGCAGTACTTATTGACAGTACCCAAAAAGCGGAACAAATAAAAAATTGTATAGTTTTTAATTAAAGAATTAATTTCATTTTAAGAACATTAAGAACATCTTCATCATAGCCTTATCCCGCCCGTGGCATGGTCGGGTCTGAGGGTCCACTGAACATACTCTGACTGGGGCTGGGGTCACCCCAGCCAGGCGTCTGCAACCCGTAGGAGTATTGACAAAGTTTGTCTGTGGGGGTGCCAACATTAAGAACATAATATTTTATTAAAGGAATTGAAATAGTTTAGTCCTCTTAAGGCCGGTTTACACGCTACGTCTTAACGTACATTTTCTCCATCATATAAAATGGAAGACAAAATGTACGTTTTGTTGCGTGTTCACACGTAACGTCTTTTACTCCGTTTTCAATCACATTTCCAACTTGTGATTCTAGCGTTTGCATGATCGTTGGTTCGCTCCTTGGCGTTGCAGAATTCCCTAACGAACAGTAGACCGGCAATAAATAAGCAACCGGCTGGGGAAAAACACTGCCCAATATATTTTATTTTCAAAAGTACCAGGAGGCCCAGCTACACGGTGACATGACAATCCTTGAAAAGGTGTAATAAAAGTTTTAATTCAAGTATGACGCATGGTGCTACTGGTGTAGCCAGAATTTTTTGAAGGGGGGTACGATGGTTGATAGGGTCTATAGCACTTAACTATATTCGTTTTCAAAACGTTTTAAATATTTCAATCAAGGCCCAAGGGGGAATTTAACCCTCCCCCTTGGCTACCCCTTTCAACTGCAATCGGGGGCAACTGTCACCCTCTCTGAGTAGCAGACCAGATATGTAATAATACAGTACCTGGGTGATTGGTTGTAAACATTGGGTGCTGCTAATTGACTCTCTCCCAAATCCCCCACTCCAACCTCCCCCTCACCTGCAACCAGCCTCCACAGGATCCAGCCCGTTATGGCTGCTTGGCTGACTTCCCAACCCATTGCCATAACATACTATGGGCCTCATATCGATTGTGACGGCCACAATCTAGGCATAAAGGGCCGCATGTAGCTCACGGACCACCAATTTGACGTCTCTGGTGAAGTCCAACATTGAGTGAAATGCACTGAAAAGGGACGTCTTGCGTCTAAAAGGATGCCCCTTCCATCAGTTCTCCTTTGTGACCTTCAACTTGCTTCAGTTTCAATAAGACGTCCCTTTTGTGGTCTACACGCTCCCTCTTAACTGATACAATTTGTCGTTTACGACAAAACGTCCGTTAAGACGTAGCGTGTAAACCGGCCTTTAAGTGCGTTATATGGCAACATGGAAGCCTCCATCTTTGTAGCGCTACACATGTTGTTCAAATAGCTGCTACAGGTAGTGCTCTACATGAATTTTCATGACGTCACCGTATGCGAAGCTACAAGTATTTCCGTAGCTTAAAAGATTATACGGAGAATTCGATCCCTACGCTGCGAAGTTGCTACGTAGCTTTTTTGAACAGCAATTTTCGTATTCTTCGCTACGTAGCGCGATACGTAGCATTTAAGATTATGCGGTCAAACGTGGTGGCGCTTATTTTAGGTTCAATTTCTCAACCTTAGGTGTCGCTTCTGTGCTTGTCTGTCTCTTGTTTGGCTAAGAAGTTAGCGTTCCATTGACGATCACAAAATGTATATTAAATAACGGTTTTCAGATTTTCCCTTTCGGATTTTGTATATTTGGTTATTATTTCGAATTTAATCAGCTGAAGCGTTCCTTTGAAGATTGCGCACAATATGAAGAATAAGAAGCGACAGCGTGAAGAATCTTATGAGCCACAAACACACGT
This sequence comes from Trigoniulus corallinus, assembly GCA_013389805.1. Taxonomy (NCBI): domain Eukaryota; kingdom Metazoa; phylum Arthropoda; class Diplopoda; order Spirobolida; family Trigoniulidae; genus Trigoniulus; species Trigoniulus corallinus. The sequence goes on from JAAFCE010009125.1 coordinate 11,253,805, forward strand.
GGTAAGTCATTTTATTTTTCGTTGGAATTGGTAAAAACTTGTTGCGTTTCTGTAACATAACATTTGGTAATATTTGAATAGGGAATAAGTAATGTAGATATCCAACCGAGTAATTCGAATGGTGGCGATCGCGAGCCTCGACAAAGAGCAAATTTTGACACAGAAGAGGCCAACTTGAAAAGTGAAGATTGGAACCACGTGGATATCAATATGCCTTCTCCAAAAATTCTTAAGCCATCATATAATGAAGATGCATTATACGAACAACCTACTAGTGAAGAATTACATATGTTGAAGGAAACTTCGACTTTATTTCATTCGGCGTTGTTCAGATTACAGGTGGGTGACATTGCGGAAAAGATGAGGGAGGGTAGGCTGAGGTGGTATGGGCATGTGATGCGAAGGGGGGAGGAGGAGCTCATGCGGTATATTATGGGGCAGCAGGTGGTGGGTGGCATCAGGAGCAGGGGGAGACCCAAGCAGACGTGGGAGCAGGTTATACAAAGGGACATGTTTGCATGTGGGTTGGATGAAACTCTGTTTGGGGATAGACGGGAGTGGAAGATTAGAACCCGCAGACCCGACCCTGCCTTAGGAGGGGTAAGGGTGTAATGATGATGATGATGATGATGATGATGATGATGATGATGAAGATGATGATGAAGATGATGATGATGATGATGATACTTTTCAGGTTATGATGAAGTTCAGTAGGCAATAAGAGTTCTGTTAATTAAGTTAAAGTTGCTATACTCTTAAGGCTGATTTCGCCGTAGCTGAGATGCGATTTAAAAGCCGACAGAAATAGGGATGAGTATATGATAGATAGTTTAGGAGTGGGAGGAATCGCAGAAAAGCATGAAAGTCAAATTGTGGTGGCATGGACATGTAATAAGACGGGCGGAAGAGCTCGTTAGGTCAGCTATTGGAATGCAAGGGGCTAGAAGCACCGGAAGTAGGGGAAGACCAAAGCAAACGTGGAAGCAGGTTGTGTGTAAGGATATGATAGTATGTGGGGTGGTAGAAGTAAACGTGCTAATTTCGGACCAAACAAAATACAACGTCACCAACACGCAAAAGAACCCCGAACACCTTCAAACCTTTATACATTCCGGCAACAATTAATCACCTGGTCCATACATAGGAATAGTACTTTGCTGACCAAAATACAATTCTTCAAAATTTTGTTTCGGGAAACAGTTAAGGCGCATAGTAGATCTTAATGTCATATGTTCAAAACAATAACATGTGCAACAGGCCTTGGAACGTGCATTTCTAACATCTTTGACCTATGGCGTCTGCAAAGTATGACGAAATAATTCTGAACGCTAAAATGCACTTTTACCGCTGATTTCTATTTTCTTAAGATCCAAGAAATGTTGAATGAAGTTAAAGTAAAACCAAAGAAATCTTGGAGCGAGTGGATTGAGCAGTTAATAGCATTCTTGTCTTCTCTCCCAGATGATGGCGATAGCATTGTATGTATGCTTCTAATCTTGAGAAATAGTACGATGATGTTTAAGTGAACATTATTAAAAATAGTGTAACGATTTCAGCTAGTGAAAAAGGAACGGTTGCAACGTGCAGGATTTGAAATTCCAATTTTCAAGCCTGGCCCACTAACTGAAGGAGACAATTGCTTTATGACACCTACTTCCGTCAAAGTTATTGGTGGCTATTCTATTGGGCTTGTTTTAAAACGTCGTCTAATAATTGATTTGGCAGTTAAAATGCCAACGAAGTATTTTAACCACAGCGACATATTAAACCATACCTATCATACGATGAGGGCGTTATATTTGCTGTGTTTAGCTGAACATCTGCAAAAATGCGAGTGGATTTCCTCTTTAAACTACACATATTTTCATGGTGACTATTTGAAACCCGTTTTACTTGTAAGGCCAGGAGGTATGTATGTAATGCCATATTTAATTTACGCAATATACTGTAATGCTTATCGTAATGTTTATTAGGAAAGATGTCAAATAAATTTGCAGTTTATATATATCCGTATGTACAAGAAGATACATTTGAGCTTATTAGTTTAGCACCTTCTAGAAATAATGTCGAAACGTCTTGGGCGATGGAAGGATCAGTAGGTAGAGTAAATAATATTTGAAGGTAGCAGCCTCTAAATATTCTAAACTGTAATTTTTGATTTCAACTCAGAAAATGAAGACGTTCCAACTCCACGTTATAATTGTTCTATCCTTACGGATTTGTTATTGGAGCGAAATAATGAATTTATTCGAGATGGCATTGCTGGTATGGACAACATCATAGATGCTCTAATTCTATTACAAGTATGGATGGAACATCGTCAACTCGGCAAGGTAAGCTTCGTTGTTGTGCGATCTAGTCCTTAGTAGCATGTTTCTTCAATTATTTATATATCTTTACAGGGTTTTGGTGGGTTTTCACCCTTTATTCAGAAAATGTATGTTTTATACCTTTTACAACACCGTAAACTAAATAATTTAATGAGCAGTTATCAAATTGTGAGAAGTGTGTTGCTTAATCTGGGTAAGTATTTTTTGATACACAGCAAGTTTATAGTATATGACAGACGCAATACTGAAATGAATGTTTTTTAGCCACGAGAAGTTGGATTGAAAATGGCATTACTCTGGACCAGAGTTCTGAATGTGAGAAAACTCTAAAGAACTTCAAAGCACTATTTGAAGTACTATTTATCGACCCATCAGGAGTGTTAAATCTTACTGCAAACATGTCTTTGGCAACACTGGAACTGGTATGTTCTGTGTTTTTATAGTTTTGTGAAGGATGATAAATTTTTGCTTTCTCTAGATTCGGTATGAAGCTGAAATGGCAGTCAGCTGTCTTGATTATAAAGATAATTGTTTCGACTGCCTTTTTTTGCTATCAACGCCGTTTGTCAGTAGATTTGACCATCTCATTCAGTAAGTATGGATAAATGCAAATATTCGAATTGGCATATTTTTACAACTTTAATTTTTTTTTAGCATTGATGACTGTCCACACCTCACAAGTGCTTGTCATAAATTAAATATTGGATCTTCTTTAATTGATATTGGGAGTCCTGCTTTAGTAGTCTTGCCAAACATAATTGACTATCTTCGACTGGGTCTTGACGAAAGAATTCGTCTTATAGGTGTCCACTTGAAAGAACCTCCTATTGTAAGTGTTATGCTAACTTGCATGTTGAAGAAATATTAACGTTTTTGATTATGCAAAACAATTGAATTTTTCAGTGGTCTGTGAGTGACAAGCTGCCCAATGCTGATTATATGCGGTCCCTTCTGATAGGTCTTCTCCTTGATAACTGTAATAGTAAGAGTATTATGATAAAAGGACCATTTGCGGATACTTCAGACGTAAATACTTATTGACTGGTTTACAGTGAAAACATTTCCTAATCTCTCAAGATAGACGGACTCCTTTTTTGTTTTCGCTAATTACAAAATATTTTTTAGGCATTAAAATTCCGTGAATTCTGGGGAGAGTTATCGGAATTTCGTCACTTTCCTGACGGCACAATTTGTGAAGCTGTTGTATGGCCATGCAGCACAGCTGCTGAAATGCGACTTCTTTGCAAGTACATTGTGTGTCACATTCTGTCAAGGTAATTAGTGTTTCATATCATTTATTCAAAGAAAGCAGTGATTGCTGATGACAAATTTTCTTGTTTATTATCCTATAGACATTTGGGCATTTCCGGTGATAATATTCATTACTTCTGTGAAGAACTTGAAACAGTAATACGCTACCGATTTGTGGATAAAAAATATAGTACTGGAGAGGAGAATACACTTAAAATTTTATCTGGATTTGATAAGCTATCACATTGTCTAAGACATCTCAAACATCTTGTTCTGGCCGTCAACTCTGTTGTTGGAATCTCTCCTGTCTTTCGTTATACAGAAGTAATCGCCTAGCCAGTTATAATTTTTACTTTTGATTCTTTAATGTTTGGTAACACTTGGGATCTGTCGTGACTTTAGCCATTTCCTCCTCCACCTCACTGTTTTGGATCGAATCGGAAAATTATTAAGAAGCAATACACCTGCAAGCAAGCTTACCCACGTCTTGTTGAACCAATTGAAGGTAAGCACTTGTTATAATCTTAACTGGTGTTTGTCCAATTCTCGTCTGTAGTTAGGGGTGGATGTTTATTGATTCACATGTATTGTAGTTGTTGGTGGCTGCGGACTATACTCCTGGGCCGGCTGAAGTAATGCACCATAGGTTAATTTCTGAAAAGAATGACTGCTGCAATGCAATGGCTCTTATATGCTAACAAATATAGAACTAGCCTTCTTATATTACCTAATACCTACCTTTATTGTGACCAGAATGAGATGTATGTCAAAAATGATAAATTCAACAGTCAAATTTTCAAACATTAGTTTATTTTTATTGCAGTACTTGTGCAGTTGGAATCCAGTGGAAAATGGCCTAAAGATTTTGAGGCACAACGTCGTGTGAAGGCAGCCTTAAATATAGAATTGGGGAATTTACTAGGAAAAATGAATGACTACAAAACTAAAGTTCATGCTGATTATGTTGATGTTTTATGTAACGGATACGTGTTTAGGATTATAGTATTCAATCGACATGAAGTTGCAGCATTGATAACTATAGAGGAGAACGGAGTAATTAAGTATAGAGACACAGAGGAATCAAGAAACTTACGAATGAAAATGGTCTTTCTTCCCCAAATTACTGCAATTTTACACAGGTATGGCGACAATGTATTTTTTGATGAAAGCAAGACGTATTTGTTAATTGCCCAACATCTTTCATGTTTTAGTTTTCAGATGTTCAACGACTCGTATGGTGTGACATGTCAACTGGTTAAACGTTGGATATCTGGGCAATTGCTATATGGCTATATTTCTGAACTTGTAGTGGATTTAATAGTTGCGTATTTATATTTGGAACCACAGCCATTTGCCCCACCAAGGTTTGGAGAGAAAAATTGTAATGTTTTTGTTTGAGAAATACATTAATTTTTGACTTTCTATTTGTAGCTGTCCCCAAATAGGATTCTTAAGGTTTCTTCGCTTGGTTTCGAAATTTGATTGGAGAAATAGTCCCATGATTGTGAATTTCAATAATACACTATCAAGTAAAAAAGTTAAAAAATTTTTTCAAAGTGGATAACTTAGAATATATTGCAAGTGGATTTTTTTCTGCCTCTATCAACAGAAGACGTTATTACCGAAATAAATGAGAAATTTCTCACTTCAAGAATGGAATTGCCAGCAATGTTTATAGCCACTCCGCAGGAATATTTCACATCCTCATGGACTAAATCTAACCCCACTAAACCGATATTGAACAGACTAATTCTATTAGCAAAAGAAGCATATAAAGTATTTGAGGCCCAACTGACTAGTCCAGCGAAAGGATTTGATTATGAAGTAAGTTCGATACTTTACTTCTTTCACAATCTGTGGTCCAAGATTATAATTTAAGTTGGGTTGTTAAATAGGCCATTTTTCGTCCACCTCTTGAACCTTATGACGTCCTAATACATTTGGATTTGACTTACGTGATAAATAGACGCAGGGATGTGGAGAATGGTGGATGTAAAAAAACGTTGAAGTCAAAAAGCGTAATGCCAATTGTAAACTTTAGTCCTGTCACTGCTTATTTGGAGAGTCTTAGGGTAAATCCCTTGAGATTATATAGTGAAATTAGCATAATACATAGTAATAAGTTGTCATTGGTTATGTAGGAAGTATTTGGTGACTATGCCCTCTTCTTCTACGATTACTATGGAGGATCCTACATCGCCGTCATATGGAAGCCGTCTACCTTTGAGTGTCAACCGTTTAAAGTTAGTTTTTTGTTTTTTTCTTTTAATTTTATTCTTGTTAATTAATTAGTGGATCTTTTCCAGATGCTGAATATGTCATGTAGGATGTTTTCTTCACGCACTTCCAACGCTATTCTCAATATTCCTGCAATACTCGAGGACTTTTTGAAAATGGGAAAAGGCCTTGCTGCATTAGTTGAGCCTATCACTGACCGAACTAAAATATCTTTAAACTGAAAGAAAACCCCAGTTGTGAGGTGAATCAATGCAATTGAGTCACTTTATTATGAATCATTTGGAAATTCATTAGAACAGCGTTAAATAGATATTAAATGGTCAGATTCAGTTGCTACATGCTTTGATGGTGGCATCTTTATCTTTAGTCGCCAAAATGCCAGTGGAGTACAGCCATCTCAAACCATTTCAGCAGGACTGCTATATATAGTAATATTTTCTCTGTATGCTTTCAAGATCTATTTACTGTAAATTTCCTTTTAAAAGTTTGCTAAATGCAGAGAAGTCTAAGTTGTATTCTTGTAGACAAAATCCTCTCTGATTCTCCTTGTACAAGATGTTTACCTTCTGCTCTTAAAATATATATTGATCTTGAGTTAGGATTGGAAACATAATTGGTGTATTTTTGTGTTAAAAGTGTGAAAAGAAATTGATTTTTAATAAAATACAAATGCCTTTTCAGGTTGATTCCATCAGTGGGAAAGATTTTCTAGGTGATTAATGACAACGTTTTATAAGTGACAAAGATTAAATTTCTGTTGTAAATTTCAGTAATATGTTATATAGGAGAGAAAATATTGCACACAGTGTGTTTTCTAATTGATTTTAATGTAAAAAAAACTCCATTTTTTTATATATATCTCAATTTCTATTAAAGCAATAGCCATGCCGTTTTTCACCTGATTAGAGTACCTCATTCCCTACATTCTGTCCATTATTTGTGGTTCTATTAGGTATAGGACAGAGAATATCACACAAGGTGCAATTTTCCATTTACCTCAATAGAAAAACTTCATATTTCATTTTGCTATATCTCAATTTCTGTTAAAGCTACAGCCATGCTGTTTTGTGCATGTTTGGAGTACCTCATTCCCTTCATTCTTACAAAAATTTACAGTTGGATGTTGTATAGGAGAGAAAATATCACACAAAGTGCATTTCCCATTGATATCAATGTAAAAACTCCATATTTCATTTTTCTATATCTCAATTTCTATTAAAGTTACAGCCATGCCGCTTTGCACATTATTGGAGTACCTCATTCCCTACATTCTCACAAAAATTTACAGTTCTCTCTTTTATAGGAGAGAAAATATCGCACAAATAGTTTTTTCACATTGATTTCATTGTAAAAACTGCATTTCTTTTTTGCTATATCTCAATTTCTATTAAAGCTAAAGCCAAGCTGTTATGTATATTATTTGGGTACCTCTTTCACTACATTCCTGAAAAATTTACAGTTCTATGTGGTATTGGAGAGAAAATATCGTGCAAAGTTTTTTTTCTATTGATTTAAATGTGAACACTCCATTTTTCTTTTTACCATATCTAAATTTCTATTGAAGCTAGAGTCATGCCGTTTTGCACATGATTGGAGTACATCCTTTCCTAGATTTTCACAAATAATTACAGTTTTATGTTGTACAGGAGAAAAAATATTGCACAAAGTGTGTTTTCCTATTGCTTTAAAGATAAAAATTCCATTTTTTCTTTTTGCTATATCAATTTCTATTAAAGCTACAGCCATGCCATTTTGAAAATGATTGGAGTACCTCACATCATTTCTGCAAAAATATATAGATTTATGTTGTATTGGAGGGAGAATATCACACAAAGTGTGTTTTTCAATTGATTTTAATGTAAAAACTGAATTTTTCATTTTGCTATACCTCAATTTCTATTAAAGCTGCTGTCATGCGATTTTGCACATGATTTGAGTACCACATTCCCTACATTCTGTTTAAAATTTACAGTTCTATCATGTATAGGAGACAAAATGCACAAAGTTCGTTTTTCTATCGATTTCAATAGAAAAACTTCATTTCTCTTATTTCTATATTTTGATTTCTATTAAAGCTTCAGCCATTCCGTTTTGCACACGATTAGCGTACCACATTCCCTGCATTCCGACTAAAATTTGTGGTTCTATTAGGCATAGGAAAGAACATATTGCACAAAGTGTGTTTACTATTCATTTCAATGGAAAAATTTTATAGCTACAAGCATGCCGTTTTGCTCATGATTGGAGTACATCATTCCCTAAATTCTAACAAAAATTTAAAGTTATACTTTGTATAGGAGAGGTTATAATTTGCTATTCAAATTTTCCCGTGGAGTTCGTGGTGTCCATCAAAAAATGCATAAAAATTACTTATTTGAAATAATTTAGAATTCCAATGTGTAAGCTGGATCAGAATATTGCAGTATGTTTCACTGTGGAGGTCACTAGGTGGCGTTATCTGCTTGGCTGTGGTGCTTTCTGTGAGCAGGAATGCCGTCTGTATGGCGAGAGAGTTGGATCATTCCATTGTTCAAGGGCAAGGGGATGCACAGGACTGTGGAAACTATAGAGACATTAAGCTAATGAGCCATTCTATGAAGCTGTGAAACGAAGAAACCAGTTTGGGTTCATGCCTGGTATGTCAACAATGCAACCCATCTTTATGACAAATTGTTGAGAAGCATAGAGGTGTAAAGAAGGACCTGCATGCAATCTTTGGTGATCTTGAGAAGGCCTATGATAGTGTTCTATGACAGGTAGTATGGGATGTTTTAAGTAGTAAGGGAGTGCATGAAGGGCATATCAGAATAATACAGGATATGTATGATGGTTCCACCACTAGGTTGAGGACAGCATGGGGGAATACTGGTGGTTTCAAGGTGAAGGTAGGGCTTCATCAAGGATCAGTTCTCAGCCCATATCTATTTTCTTTGGCAATGGATGATCTGCTGACAGGAATAGATAAATGGGCCCCCAGTCCTTGGTGTTTGGTGACGATGTAGGAAGTCCCAAGTTGAGGATCAACAGCACTTACAGGACATTACAAAAGCAATAGCAAACGGGGGGCCTGAAGGTTAAAATGAAGAAAACAGAGTACTTTGCTTTCAATTGGAGTGACCAGGACCAAGGGGATGTAGTTCATGTTGGAGATGAGGTGCTATTAGCAGTGAGTGAGTTTAGGTAACTAGGATCAGTGATTCTGAGCAATGGGGAAATTGACTTCTATGTAACCCACAGAATAAATGCTGGATGGCTAAAGAGGAGACAGGCAAGTGAGGCACTGAATGACTGCATAGTCCCAATAATGATAATAGGTAAGGTTTACAAAACTGTAGTTAGGCCAGTCATGCTGAATGGATATGATAACTGGGCAGTGAGGAAGAACCACAAGAGGAGAATGCAAGTGGCCAAAATGCGAATGCAGCGTTACATGAGTAGGGTGTTAGAGGCAGCTTGAGGGTGGGAGACATTGTGAAGAAGATGAGAGGATATAGGTTGAGGTGGTATGGGCATGTGATGTGAAGGGGAGGAGGCGCTTATGCAGTATATTATGAGGCAACAGGTGGTGGGTGGCATCAGGAGAAGGGAGAGACCCAAGCAGATGTGGTAGCAGGTGGTACAGAGAGACATGATGGCATGTGGGGTGGATGGAAGCCTGGTTGGGGATAGACAGGAGTGGAGGAGTAGAACCCACAGACCCTACCCCATCATAGGCAGGACAAGGGTGTGATGATGATGTTGTATAGGAGAGAAAATATCACACTAAGTGTGTCTTCCTATTCATTTCAATGTAAAAATTCCACTTTTCTTTTTGTTATATCTCAATTTCTATTAAAGCTGCAGCCATGCCGTTTTGCAAATGGTTGGAGGACTAAATTCCTTTCGTTCTGGCTAACATTTGTAGTTCTATCATGTAGAGGAGACCAAATTCACAAAGTGCGTTTTCCCATTGATTTCAATGTAAAAACTAAATTTTTCTTCTTGCTATATCTCAATTTCTAATAAATCTGTAGCCATGCCGTTTTGCACATGATAAGAGTTCCACATTGACTACATTATAGCTAAAATTTGCTGTTCTATCATGCATAGGAGACAAAATGCACAAAGTGCATTTTCCCATTGATGTCAATGGAAAAACTTCATTTTTTGATTTTGCTATATCTCAATCTCTATTAAAGCTACAGCTATGCCGTTTTGCACATAATTGAAGGACCTCAATCCCTACCTTCTTAAGAAAATTTACAGCTCTATGTTGTATAGGAGAGAAAGTATCACACAAAGGGTGTTTTCTCATTAATTTCAATATAAAATTTCCATTTTTCTTTTTGCTGTATCTCAATTTCTTTAAAAGCTGCAGCTATGCAGTTTATCAGATGATTGAAGTACCTCATTCCCTACATTGTTGCAAAGATTTACAGTTCTATATTGTATAGGAGAGAAAATATCGCACAACATGTGTTTTTCCTTTGATTTCAATGTAAAATCTCCATTTTTCATTTTGCTATATCTCAATTTCTATTAAAGCTACAGCCATGCCGTTTTGCACGTGATTTGAGTACTTCATTCTCTACATTCTCACAAAAAAGTATAGTTCTATGCTATATAAGAGAGAAAATATCGCACAAAGTGTTTTACCATTGATTGAAATTCAAAAACCATTTTTGTTTTGGCTATATCACAATTTCTATTAAAGCTAAAACTATGCAATTTTGCAAATGATTGGAGCACCTCATCCCCTATATTCTCGAAAAAAATTTACAGTTCTAAGTTATATAAGAGAGAAAATGTCGCACAAAGTGTGTTTTTGAATTGAAAACTCCATTTTTATTTTTTCTATATATCTAATTCTATAAAAGCTATAGCCATGCCATTTTGCGCATGATTGGAGTACCACATTCCTAAAATTCTAAAAAAAATTTATGATTTTATTATGTATAGGAGGAAAATATTGCTTAAAGTGTGTTTAATTATTAATTTCAATGTAAAATCTCCATTTTTATTTTTGGTATACCTCATTTTCTATTAAAGCTACAGCCTTGCCGTTTTGCACATGATTGAAGTTCCACTTTCCCTACGTTCACTCTAATATTTACAGTTCTATGTTGCGTAGGTGAGAAAATATCGCACAAAGAGTTTTTCTACTGATTTCCATTCAAAAACCATTTTTCTTTGGCTTTATCTCAATTTCTATCAGAAAATAGCCATTGTGTTTTGCTCATGATTGGAGTAACTTATAACCTACATTCTCATAAAAATATACAGTTCTGTGTTGTATAGGAGAGAAATATGGCATAAAGTGTGTTTTCCAATTGATTTCAAATAAAAACTGCATTTTTCTTTTTGCTGAATGTCTATTTCTTTTAAAGCTAAAGCAGTGCCGTTTTGCACATGATTGGAGTACCTCATTCTGTACATTTTCATAAAAATTTACAGTTGTATGTTGTATTGGAGAGAAAATTTCTCATAAAGTGTGTCTTCCCATTAATTTTAATGTAAAACTCTATTTTTCTTTCAGCAATATCTCAATTTCTATTAAAGCCACAGCCATGTTGTTTTGCACATGATTGGATTACCTCATTTCCTAAATTCTTGCAAATATTTTCCATACCAAATTGTATAGGAGGGAAAATATTTCAGAAAGTGTGTTTTCATATTGAGTTCAAGTTAAAAACTCCATTTTTCTTTTTGGTATATCTCAATTTCTATGAAGCTGTTTTGCACATCACTGGAAAGAAAATATTGCACAGAGTGTTTTTCTATTAACTGCAATGTAAAAACTTCACATTTCTTTTTTGCTATATCTCAATTTTTAATAAAGTGTGTCTTCCCATTGATTATAATGTAAAACTCTATTTTTCTTTCAGCTATATCTCAATTTCTATTAAAGCCACAGCCATTTTGTTTTGCACTTGATTGGAGTACCTCATTTCCTACATTCTCGCAAAAATTTTCCGTTCTGAATTGTATAGGAGGGAAAATATTGCAGAAAGTGTGTTTTCATATTGATTTCAATTAAAAATCTCCAATTTTCTTTTTTCTATATCTCAATTTATATTAAAGCTACAGCCCTGCCGTTTTGCACATGATTGGAGTTCCCCATTCCCTACATTCTCGCAAAAATTTACAGTTCTATGTTTTATAGGAGAGCACATATTGCACAAAGTGTGTTATCCCCATGATTTCAATGTAAGAACTCTATTTTTCTTTTTTGCTATATCTCAATTTCTATTAAAGCAACAGCCAAGTCATGTTGCACATGATTGGAGTACCTCATTCGCTACATTCTCACAATTTTTACAGTTTTATGTTGTATAGGAGAGAAAATATCACACAGTGTGTTTTCCTATTGATTTCAATGAGAAAACTCCATTTTTCCTTTTGCTATATCTCAATTGGTATTAAAGCTAAAGCCATCCCGTTTTACCCATGGTTGGAGTACCACATTCCCAACATTCTGGATAAAAGTTATGATTCTATTATATACTGGATGGGAAATATCGCACAATGTGCCTTTTTCATTGATATAAATTTGAAAACTACATTTTACTTTTTGCTATATCTCAATTTCTATAAAAGCTACAACTATGCCGTTTTGCACATGATTGGAGTACTACATTCTCGTCATTCAGGATAAAACTTATGATTCTATTATGTATAGGAAAGAAAATTTTGCACAAAGTGTGTTTTCCGATATTTTTCAATATAAAACCTCCATTTTTCTTCTTGCTATATCTCAATATCTATTAAATCTACAGCCATGCCGTTTTGCACATAATTGGAGTACCTCATTCACTACATTTTGGAAAAAATTTACTGTTCTATGTTGTATAGGAGAGAAAATATCCCACAAATGGTGTTTTTGCATTGATTTAATTATTAAAAACTCTATTTTTCTTTTTGCTGTTCCTCAATTTCTATTAAAGCTACAGCCATTCCTTTTTGAAAATATTTTGAGTACCTCATTTCCTACATTCTTGCAAAAATTTACAGTTCTTTGTTGAATAGGAGAGAATATATCACACAAGGGTGTTTTCCCTTCGATTTGAATTTAAAAACTCCATATTTCAATTTTCTATACCTCAATTTTAATTAAGCTACAGCAATGCCGTTTTGCACATTATTGGAGTTCCTCATTTCCTAAATTCTCACAAAACTTTACAGTTATATGTGTTTTAGAAGAGAAATGTTTCAATGTTAAAACACCATTTTTCTTTTTCCTATATCTCAACTTCTATTAAAGCTACAGCCATGCCACTTTGAACTTGATTGGAGTACCTCATTCACTAAATTCTCCAAAAAATTTACAGTTCTATGTTGAATGGGAGAGAAAATATCGCACTGTGTGTTTTTCGATTGATTTTAATGTAAACACTCCATTTTTCTTTTTTCTATACCTCAATTTTAATTAAGCTACAGCAATGCCGTTTTTCACATGATTGGAGTACCAGATTGCCAACATTCTGGATAAAACTTTTGATTCTATTATGTATAGGAAAGAAAATATCACACAAAGTGTTTTCTCAGGTGCAATCTTTTTGCTATATCTCAGATTCTATTGAAGGTAGCCTCATACCATTTTTTACATGATTGGATTACCTCATTCCCTACATTCTTAAAACTTTACATTTCTACGTTGTGTAGGAGTTTAAATATTGCACAAAGTGTGTTTTCCCACTGATTTCAATGTAAAAACTCAATTTCTATTAAAGCTACAGCCATGCCACTTTGCACATGATTGGAGTTCCGCGTTTAAACATATTGGATGAAAGTAAAGGTTCTATTGTGTATAGGAACGAAAATATCGCACAAAGTTTATTTTCCTATTGATTTCAATGTAAACACTGTATTCTTTTTGCTACATTTCAATTTCTAATAAATATACAGCCATGCTGTTTAGAAAATGATTAGAGTACCTCATTCCCTACATTCTTGGAAAAATTTTCAGTTGTGTGTTGTATAGGAGAGAAAGTATCACACAAAGTGTTTTTTCCTGTTGATTTAATTGTAAAAACATTATTTTTCTTTTTGCAATATCTCAATTTCTATTAAAGCTGCAGCCATGTTGTGTTCTGGCCAAAATTTTCAGGTCAATCATGTGTAGGAGAGTAAATGCACAATGTGCATTTTCCCATTGATTTCAATGGAAAAACTTCATTTGTCTTATTTCTATATTCCAATTTCTATTAACGCTACAGCAATTCCGTTTTGCACATGATTGCAGTACCACATTCCAAACATTCTGGACAAAAGTTATGATTCTATTATGTAAAGGAATAAAAATTTTCCACAAAGTGTATTTTCCTATTGATGTCAATATAAAAACTCCAGTTTTCTTTTTTTCTATATCACAATTTCTATTAAAGCTACAGCCATCCCGCTTTGCACATGATTGATGCACCTCATTACCTACATTTTCTCAAAATTTTCGTTTTATGTTGCATAGGAGAGAAAATATCACTCAAGGTAAATTGATTTTGAGGTAAAAGCTCCATTTTTCTTTTTAATATATCTCAATTTCTATTAAATCTACAGCTATGCCGTTTTGCACCTTATAGGAGTACCTCATTCTCTACATTCTCACAAAAATTTAGTTCTATGTTATGTAGGAGAGAAAATATTGCAGAAAGTGGGTTTTCCCTTTGCTTTCAATGTATAAACTCCACTTTTCGTTTTTCTATATCTCAATATCTATTAATGCTCTGCCAAGCCATTTTGTATATGATAGGAGTACCACATTCCCAACATTCTGGATGAAAGTTATAATTCTATTATGTATAGAAGAGAAAATATGGCACAAAGTGTGTTTTCCCTTTGATTTCAATGTAAAAACTCTATTTCTTCTTTATGCCATATTTCAATTTCAATTAAAGCTACAGCCATGCCGTTTTGCACATGATTGCAGCACCTCATTCTCTACATTCTCTCAAAAATTTACAGTTCTATGTTGAATAGGAGAAAAAATATTGCACAAAGTGTGTTTTCCCATTGATTTCAATGTAAAAACTCCATTTTTTTGGAATATTTCTCAATTTCTATTGAAGCTTCAGCCATGCCATTTTGCACAGGATTGCAATACCTCACTCCCTATATTCTAGGAAAAATTTACAGTTCTATGATGCATAGAAGAGAAAATGTCACACAAAGTGTTTTTTTCTAATTGATTTCAATGTAAAATCTCCATTTTTATTTTTGCTATATCTGAATTTCTATTAATGCTACAGCCATGTTGTTTTGCACATGAGTAGAGTACCTCATTCCCTACATTCTGGCGAAAATTTACATTTCTATGTTGTATAGGAGAGAAAATATTGCCCAAAGTTTTTTTTCTCATTGATTTCAATGTAAAATCTCCATTTTTTGTTTAGCTATATCTCAATTACCATTATAGGCAACACTATGCCATTTTGCACATGATTGAAATACCTCATTCCCTACATTCTCACAAAAATTTACAGTTCTATGTTGTACAGGAGAGGGAATATCGCACAGCATGTTTTACCATTGACTTCAATGTAAAAACTCCATTTTTCTTTTTACTATAAATCAAATTATATTAATGCAAAAGCCATGCCGTTTTGCACATGATTGGAGTACCACATTCCCAACATTCTGGATAAAACTTTTAATTCTGTTATTTGAAAGAAAGAAATATCACACAAAGTGTATTTTGCTATTGATTTAAATGTAAAAACTCCATTTTTCTTTTTCCTATTTCTCAATTTCTATTAAAGCTACAGCCATGCCATTTTGCCCATGATTGGGGTACCAGATTCCCAACATTCTGGATAAAACTTATGATTCTGTTATTTGAAAGAAATAAATATTGCACAAATTGTGTTTTCCTATTGATTTCAATGTAACAACCTCATTTTTCTTTTTCCTATATCTCAATTTCTATTAAAGCTACAGCCATTCTTTTTTGCACATGATTGGAGTATTACATTCCCTACAGTCTGTTCAAAATTTGTTTTTCTCTTATGTATAGGAAAAAAACATCACACAAAGTGTGTTTCCCTATTGATTTCAATGGAAAACTTTATATGTTTACAGTTCTATGTTGTATAGAAGAGAAAATGTCCCACAAAGTGATTTTTCCAATTAACTTCAATGTAAAAACTCCATTTTTCGTTTTGCTATATCTCAATTTCTATTAAAGCGAAGATAAAAATGATCCAGGGCATGGTAACGCCAAGGATTGTTGCACCAAAATCGTTGTGGCAGAGCAGCACTGAGGGTTGGACATTAAGCCTAACCTCGTGGATGTTCCTAGCACTCTCATCAAACTCCAGTGTGGTGTGGGCGTCGTCTGCACAGGCGACCATGATGCTCCATGTAGTGCAAGGTGCCAACTTCACCCAGCAAAAAGTTTTCCTATATCTATATATACAGTTTATCCCCAAATATCTGGCATCCTTGGGACCAACCATGTGTCAGACAACTAAAGTTTGTGGGTAACTGCAGCACTCATATATTGAAGGGGGTATCAAATGTACAGTGTTTCAAAAAGGATGAATACTCTTTATCTGTACTACAAAATGAGCAAAAAATCCACATTTATCTCAACTTTTTTAAAAACACATCAACAAATGCACCTACTATACATGACTTTTACAGATACAACACAATAGTCTTAATAACTAGTGTTGAAAGGTTTGAGTACAGACGAAGTTATTTATATTAGTTTGATTCCAATTCATGTCACATTTGCACAATTTCCAACCTTTTATCCTCCTCATCATGCTGTAACTATTTCATGGTCATTGAGCATAAAAAATTGTTAGAAAGATTTTTTTACAAAGTTATTAATGATGAGCCTACTCACAGTCAAGGAATTTGAGCTGCCTGTTAGGAGGTGCCAGCATGAACTTTTGGCAGCCACGTTTAAAGAGTATTTTGCAGGGCCTTCTGTAGGAAAAAAATCATTTTACATTTTAATACATTTTCATAAAGCCTGTTCATTAGGCAAGTTGCAGAAAACGCACTGCAGAGAGCCGCTTAAGTTGGCATACTGCATATATTTTTTGAAAGGTTGTGATAAATTTGAAGTTCTGACTCAATTTCCAAAAAAGAATTGATAATGCATTCCCAGTATTTCAAAGCACTATTTGCATTTTATACATACACCTTGATTAAAGTGAAACCTAGTATGTTTTGCACTGTATGTTATTTTATAAATATTAAGAGTAGTCATATATGGGAGCACATTAAACAGAACCCATATCATTGGAAACATCTTGAATATCAGTTTGCTTTAATAATTTGATTTGTCTCACTTTGTAAATGCATTGCAATATACCGTATTATCTTGTGTATAATACACACAAAGTCTGGGTGCATATTATTCATAGGTGGAAAATTCTCAGCCATTATCAGAGAAAACTAAACATGCATAAAGAACACTGGATCATCCATTGAAAGGAAGAAGAGACATGTTTGCTTATTAACCTCATTTAACTTCTATTAGATGCTTATTGAGTTACTTTTATAAATATAATATGCTGTTTTACTACCTAAACTTTATTTACCTTCATACCATAGATACAAGTGTATCCATAGATATAATAATACTAGCGTACTATTATAAAAAATTAACAAGTCCTGTAATAGAATGCCTAAGAATTTTTTTACAATCGTCATCTGAAATAATTGGGAACTGGCAAACTTAACCTGTGTATTATACATAGGCATTAATATTTTCCTATAACTAAGTCTAAAAACTTGGGGTGCATATTTTAACAGGTGCATATTATACACAAGATAATATGGTAATTGCAAAACGATTCCCACTTGATGTACCATGAATTTTATAACAGTTTGGAAAAATTTATTGCCATATAGGAAAGGTAGGCCAAAAGATTTAATGTCTCCCTATTATGTAAGGGTACCATTTCCCATTGCTGGATAAATGGTAATGCCGGGTATTTGGATGCCTGGATAATGGGGTTTATATATATATATATATAAACCCAGGTAAATCAGGTAAATTTTATTAGTTTATTTTTATATTATTATTGATATTACTAGGCAACAGTATTAATATTAGTAATACTTGCATGTTTTATAGTATATAGAAATAATATTTAAAATATCATTTGCATGGCTGCATGGTATGTTTAAATAGCAGCCTGCAGTGTCATAGGGGTCAGGACATCGGTCCCTGTGGTTGACAGCACGTCAAGTGTCCTCCATGTGGTAAGCTGGCATTCCCCCATGGCAAGAAGCACCAATGTTCCTGTGGGTTCTCAATGCGTGGCTGGGGTGGCCCCAGTCAAAGGATGTACCAACAAGAGAGAAAGGCTTTGGTCTTTCAGGTGGAATGTGGGGATCCTTACTGGTAAAACACTGGAGTTGGTGAATACCCTAAAGCATAGGAGGATCCAGGTAGCCTTTTTACAGGAAACCTGATGAAAGGGAAAAAGGACAAGGGCCCTGGGTGAGTGTTACAAGCTTATATATTCAACTAGAGAAGAGGGACGAAATTGGGTGGGCATAGTATTAGATATGGAGCTGCATACAGGAGTCACCCTGGTTAAGTGAGCAAATAGCAGGCTATTGATAGTTACAGTGATGTGGCAAGGAGTTGTACCCCACGTTATCAGTGACTATGCCCCTCAGGAAGGTCTGGAAAAACCCACAAAGGTGGGCATCTGGACAGATTTTGAGGACCTGGTGCACTCACTAGAGGCTGAGGCAGGGAAGCTCTGTGGGAATGAGCACACAGTTATTGGTGGGGACTTTAAAAGTCATGTAGGGAAGGATAACCAGGGTTACGGGGTGGTCCATGGGGGATAGGGTTATTGCACAGCTAGCTTAGATGGGCAGTGCATCCTTGACACACCAAATGCACCTGGACTTGCACTGACAAACACATGGTTTAGGAAGAGGGACAAGCACCTAATCACATTCCAGTCACCCCAAAGAATGTCACAGCTATATTTCTTCATGGTTAGAGGACAGCATAGATCAGAGGTTCGTGATTGCTGGGCTATCCCCAGTGAACATTTTCAAAAAGAAAGTGGCCATAGATTCCTCATGTTAGAAATCCAAGTGAAGGTAGCAGGCAAGGCATATTCAGGGAAAAGGGAACAGGTCATCAGGTGGTGAAAACTGCCCACAAATACAGAGGAATTTTCTGACGAAATGCACAGGCAGGTAGACTGGGTGTGGGAAGGGACAGCAAAAGCCATGTGGAATAGGGTTGCCAGCAAAATTAGATCTTGTGGGAAAGCCATTTTAGGGCAGGGCAGAGTAGGAGGCACAGGCCAAGGATAAAGGGAGACATGGTGGTGGAGTGAGGAAGTAGAAGAAGCCATCAAACAATAGAAAGCTGTTTGCCAGAGGTGGAGGGAGGTAAAGGAAAATGAGTCTAAGACTCAATATCGATAGTCGAAGTCCAACGCAAGTAGGACAATTGCCCGGGCCAAGCACCAGAAGTATGAGGCCCTCTATGATCAGCTAGGGACAAAGGAGGGAGATTTTCAAACTGGCTAAGGCTAGGGATAGGGCAGCTAAGGACATACCCATGGCCATCACAGTTAAGGATAGTGAAGGTGGGGTCCAGCTGTCCCCATCTGAGGTGAACGGTAATTAAAAAATCTCTTGAATTCTGCTGATGGAGATGGGGACTCCACCATATATCCTGCTTTAGTATGGGCAGTGCATTGTGTAACAGAGGAGGAAGTTACTTGGGCACTCCAGAAGATGAAAAGCCGAAAAGTGGTGGGTCCCAATGGAATCCCCATCACAGTATGGCACGGCTTAGGTGTAACAGGTACCAAGTGGCTAGGAAAACTCTTCAGAGGGATAGCTAGGGGAGATAGAATGCCACCTGAATGGCATGAGAGTTGATTAGTGCCACTCATCAAGGGCAAAGGGGACGTCCAAGATTGTGGTAACTATAGAGGTATAAAGCTTATGAGACACTCCATAAAACTCTGGGAGAGAGTAACGGAATGTCGTCTCAGGGATAGAACCAGTATCCTGGGAAATCAGTTTTTAATCATGCCAGGGAGGTCCACATTGGAGCCAGTCTTCATCCTTAGACATGATAGAGAAGTATAGGGATGCTAAGAAAGATCATCCTTATCGACCTAGAGAAGGCCTATGACAGTGTCCCATGGCCAGTCGTTTGGGAGGTTTTATGGAAAAGTGGGTATATCAAAGGCTTATCCAAATAGTTCAGGATATGTATGAAGGCTCCAAAGCCAGGGTAAGGACACCCGGGGGTGCAAGAGGTAAGTTACGTAGGATATACTTTCCAAAGCAATAGGGAGATAAATGCTGATGTGACCCACAGAATCAATGGTGGTTGGTAGAAGTTGAGACAGGCAAGAGGGGTACTGCGTGATGGTCCCAATCAAGTAGAAAGAGAGGTTCTACAAAGAAGTGGTTAGGCCAGCTATGCTATATGGGTCAGAGTGTTGGGTAGTTAGAAAGAGCCACGACAATACAATGAAGGTTGCTGAGATGTGAATGCTGTGGTATATGAGTGGCATGTCGAGAGCTTATAGAATAAGGAATGAGTATGTTAGAGTCATCCTGGGGGTGGTAGACATTGACAAAAGGATGAGGGAGAGTAGACTGAGATTGTGAGGACGGGTGATGAGAAGAGCAGACGACGACCTGGTTAGGGCAATACCAGGAATGCAGGTGGTAGGTAGTACCCGGGGCAGGGGGAGACCAAAGATGACGTGAGAACAGGTTGAATGAAAGGATATGGCAGTGTGTAGAGTGCATGGCGGCCTGGTAGGAGATAGACAAGAGATAGCCAGAAACTGCAGAACCGACCCTGCCTCTGGCTGGATAAGGGTATGATGATAATGATGATGTTCTATAGGAGAGAAAATATTGCACAATGTGTGTTTTCCAACTGATTTCAATGTGGAGATTTTTCCATTGATTACAATGTAAAAATTCCATTTTTCTTTTTGCTATATCTCAATTTCTAGTAAAGTTACATTCATGCCATTTTGCACATGATTTGAGTACGTCATTCCCTACACTCTCACAAAAATTTACAGTTTTATGCTGTATAGAAGAGAAAATATTGAACAAAGTGTGTTTTTCCATTGATTTAAATTAAAAAACTCCATTTTTCTTTTTACTATATCTCAATCTCTATTAATGCTACAGCGATTCCATTCTACACACGAGAGGAGTACCTCATTCCCTACATTCTCCCAAAAATTGAAAGTGCTACGTTGTATAGAAGAGAAAATATAACTTAAGTGCGTTTCTCCATTGATCTCAATGGAAAATCTTTATATTTTTTTTTGCTATATCTCAATTTCTATTAAATTCAATTCCAATTTCATTATCTCAATTTCTATTTTGCACATGATTGGACCGCCATATTCCCAACATTCTGAATAAATGTTATGATTTTATTATGTATACGAAACAAAATATCACACACACTGTGTTTTCCCATTGATTTCAATTTACAAACTCCGTTTTTCTTTTTGCTATATCTAAATTTCTATTATTTTAAGAGCCATGCCGTTTTGCACATGATTGGAGTACTGCATTCCCTACATTCTTGCAAAAATTTACTTTTCTATGCCATATAGGAGAGAAAATATTGCACAATGTGTGTTTCCTCATAGATTTCAATATAAAAACTTCTCAATTTCTATTGAAGCTACAGCCTTGCCGTTTTGCACATGTTTAGAGTACCAGATTTCCTATATTCAGCACAAAATTTGTCATTCTATTATGAATAGAAAAGAAAATATTGCACAAAGTGTGCTTTTCCATTGACATCAATGGAAAAACTTCATATTTCTTTGTGCTATATCTCAATTTCTATTAGAGCAATAGCGATGTCATTTTGCACATGATTGAAGTACCTCATTCCCTACAATCTTGCAAAAATTTACATTTCTATGTTGCATAGGAGAGAAAATATCGCACAAACTGTGTTTCACCATTGATTTAAATGTAAAAACTTGATTTTTAAAGTGCTATATCTCAATTTCTATTAGAGCTAGAGCCATGCAGTTTTGCACATGATTGGAGTACCTTTTCCCTAAATTCTCACAAAATTTACAGTTAAATGTATGTTTTTCAAATGATTTCAATGTAAAAACTCAATTTTGATATAACTCAATTTCTACTAAAGCTACAGCCATGCCGTTTTGCACATGATTGCAGTACGTTATTACACACATTCTCACTAAAATTTAGTTTTACGTTTTATAGAAGAGAAAATGTCGAACAAAATGTGTTTTCCTGTTGATCTCAATGTAAAAACTCTATTTTTCCTTTTGCTATATATCAATTTCTATTAAAGCTACAGCCACGCCGTTTTGCACATGATTGGAGTACCTCATACCTTACATTATTAAAAAAAATGACAGTTCTATGTTGTATTGGACAGAAAATGTCTCACAAAGTGGGTTTCTGCATTGATTTTAATGTAAAAACCATTTTTCTTTTTGCTATATCTCAATTTCTATTAAGCCTACAGCCTTAACGTTATGCACCAGATTGGATAATCTTTTTCCCTACCTTCTCACAAAAATTTTCTGTTCTATGTTATATTGAAGAGGAAATATCGCACAAAGTGTGTTTTCCAATTGATTTCAATGTAAAAACCATTTTTCTTTTCACAATATCTCAATTTCCATTAAAGCTACAGCCATGATGTTTTGCACATGTTTGGAGTACCTCATTCCCTACATTCTTGCAAAAATTTACAGTTTTATGTTGTGTAGAGGAAAAATATAGCACAAAGTGTATTTTCCCATTTTTGTTGTATCTCCATTTGTATTAAAGCTACAGGCAAGCCGTTTTGCACATGTTTGGTGTACCTGATTCCCTTCATTGTCACAACAATTTACAGTTCCATGTTTTATAGGAGAGAAAATATCGCAAAAAGTGTGTATTCCCATATTTCAATTTAAAAACTCATTTTTTTATTTTCCTATATCTCAATTTCTATTAGAGCTACAGCCAGTCTGCATTGAACACGTTTGGATTACCTCATTCCCTACATTCTTGCAAAAATTTCCAGTTATATGTTGTATAGGAGAGAAAATATCACACGTAGTGTTTTCCTATTGATTTCAATGAAAAAACCCCAATTTTTCTTCGGGCTATATCTCAACTTCTTTAAAAGCTACAGCCATGCCTGGTTAACCATGATTGGAGAACCTTATTCCCAACATTCTTGTTAAAACTTACATTTCTATTTTGTATAGGAGAAGAGATATCGCAAAAAGTTTGTTTTCCTGTTGATTTCAATTTGAAAACTTTATTTTTTTATTTTTGCTGTGTCTCAATTTCTATTTAAGGTTCTTGTTGCTATATCTCAATATCTGTGAAAGTTACAGCAATGCCACTTTGCACATGATTGGAGTACCCCATTCCCCACATTCAGAAAAAAGTTCTAATTCTATTCTATATAGGAATAAAAATATAGCAAAAAGAGAGTTTTACTATTGATCTCAATTTCTATTAAAGCTAGAGCCATGCAGTTTTGCACATGATTGGAGTACCTTTTCCCTACATTCTCACAAAATTTACAGTTAAATGTTGTATAGGAGAGAATATATTGCACAAAG
>JAAFCE010009125.1:11277197-11293639 GCA_013389805.1 Trigoniulus corallinus
GGAGTACCACATTTCCAACATTCTGAATAAAAGTTTTGATTCTATTACATATGGGAAAGAAAATATTGCAGAAAGTGTGTTTTCCCATTGATTTAATTGTAAAACTCAATTTTTATTTTTGCTGTATTTTAATTTCTATTAAAGTTTCAGTCATGTCTTTTTTACACATAATTGGAGTACATTATTCCCTACGTTCTTGCAAAAATTTACAGTCTGATTTTGCAAAATTTTACAGTTCTATGTGATATTGGAGAGAAAATATTATGCAAAGAGTGTGTTTCCCGTTCATTTCAATGTAAAAACTCCATTTTTCTTTTTGCTATGTCTCAATTTCCAATAAAGCTACAGCCATGCCGTTAAGCACATGATTGGAATACCTCATGCCTTATATTCTCACAAACATTTAAAATTTTATGTTGCATAGGAGAGAAAATATCACACAAAGTGTGTTTTCTATTGATATCAATGTAAAAACTCCATTTTTCTTATTGTTATATCTCAATTTCTATTAAAGCTACAGCCATGCCGTTTTGCACATTATTAGAGTACCTCAATCCCTACATTCTCGCAAAAATTTACAGTTTAATTTTGCATAGGATAGAAAATATCGCACAAAGTGGTTTTTCCCATTGATTTCAATCTAAAAACTCCATTATTTTCTTTCTGCTAAATCTCAATTTCAATTAAAGCTACAGCCATTTCGTTTTTCACATGATTAGAGTACCACATTCCCAACATTCTGGATAAAAGTAATAAATCTATTACGTGTAGGCAAGATAATTTTTCACAAAGTGAGTTTTCTGATTGATTGCAATGTATAAACTCTTTTCTTCTTTTTGCTGTATCTCAATTTCCATTAAAGCTACAGTCATTCCGTTTTCTACATGATCGGAGTACCTCATTCCCTACATTCTCCAAAAGATTTATGTTCTATGTTGTATAGGAGAAAAAATATCGCACAAAGTGTGTTTTCCTGATTGATTTCAATTTAAAAACTCCATTTTCCCTTTTTGCTAAATCTCAAATTCTATTTTGTATAGGAGAAGAGATATCGCAAAAAGTGTGTTTTCCTGTTGATTTCAATTTGAAAACTTTATTTTTTTATTTTTGCTGTGTCTGATTTCTATTTAATCTACAGCAATGCCATTTTTGAGATGATTGGATTACCTCATTCCCTACATTTTAGGAAAAATTTGCAGTTCTAATTTTTGTAGGAGAGGAAATATCGCACAAAGGGTGTTTTCTTATTGATTTCAATGCAAAAACTCCATTTTTCTTGTTGTATATATCTCAATATCTGTGAAAGTTACAGCAATGCCACTTTGCACATGATTAGATACCCCATTCCCCACTTTCTGGATAAAAGTTATAATTCTATTCTATATAGGAATAAAAATATCACAAAAAGAGAGTTTTACTATTGATTTCAATTTAAAAACCATTCTTCATTTTGCTATATCTCAATTTCTATTAAAGCTACATCCATTCCGTTTTGCACATGATTGGAGTACCACATTTCCAACATTCTGAATAAAAGTTTTGATTCTATTATATATGGGAAACAAAATATTGCACAAAGTGTGTTTTCCCATTGATTTAATTGTAAAACTCAATTTTTATTTTTGCTGTGTTTTAATTTCTATTAAAGCTTCAGCCATGTCTTTTTTACACATATTTGGAGTACATTATTCCCTACGTTCTTGCAAAAATTTACAGTCTGATTTTGTATAGGAGAGAAAACATCGCACAAAGTGTGCTTTCTTATTGGTTGCAATATAAAAACTCTTTTTTTCTTTTTGCCATATTTCAATTTCTATTAATGCTGCAGCCATGTCACTTTGCACATGATTAGAGTACCTCATTCCCTACATTCTCACAAATCTTTACAGTTCTATGTTGTATAAGAAAGAAAATATCACACAAAGTGTGTTCTCCCATTTATTTCAATGTAAAAACTCTATTTTTCGTATTCCTGTATCTCAATTTCTATTAAAGCTATAGCCATTCCCTTCTGCTCATTGATGGATTACCACATTCCCAACATTCTGGATAAAAGTTATGATTCTATTATGTATAGAAAAGAAAATATCACACAAATTGTGTTTTTAATGTAAAATCTCCATTTTTCTTTTTCCTATATCTTAATTTCTATTATTTCTTCAGCCTTCCTGATTTGCACATGATTGGAGTACATAATTCCCTACATTCTCGCAATGTTGTATAGGTGAGAAAATATTGCACAACTTGCGATTTTCCATTGATTTTGATGGAAAAACTTCATTTTTCTTCTTGCTATATCTCAGTTTCTCTTAAAGCTACAGCCATTCCATTTAGCACATGATTGGGGTACCCAATTCTCCACATTCTTGCAAAAATTTACAGTTCTAAATTTTATATGACAGAAAATATCTCACAAAGTTTTATCCAATTGATTTCAATGTAAGCTACAGCCATGATGCTTTGCACATGATTGGAGTACAAAATTCCCACATTCTGGATAAAAGTTATTATTCTATAATATATATTTAAGAAAATATCGCAAAACGTGTGTTTTCCTATTCATTTCAATTCAAAAACTCAATTTATCTTTTTGCTATACCTCAATTTCAATTAAAGCTACAACCATGCCGTTTAGTGCATGACTGGAGTAACTCATTTGCCTACATTTTCACAAAAATTTGCTGTTCTATGTTGTATAGGATAGAAAATTTCGCACAAAGTGTGTTTTCCTATTGATTGCAAGGTAAAAACTCTATTTTTCATTTTGCTATATATCAATATCTATCAAAGCTACAGCTTTGCCACTTTGCATATGATTGGAGTACCTCATTCCCTACATTCTTTTAAAAATTTAAATTCCCTACAGCTGCACACCTTGAAATTGTGGGAGGTAATGGTGTGGGGTGCAGGTCGGACCCATCCATGGAAAGGTGACCAGTCATTAGGTGGTGTAAGTTGCCACTTAATTCACAAGAATTTCAGCAAGAGATTATTAGTCAGGTCAACTGGGATTGGGAAGGGTCAGCTGAGTCTATGTGGGACAGGGTGGCCAGGAAGATTACACCATGTAAAAATGCTATGTTTGGCACAGCTAGAATGGGAGGCTCATACTCAGGGAGACAGACTTTGTGGTGGATTGAGGAGGTATAAGCAGCCATTCATCAGAAAAGGCAGCATTTCATAGGTGGAAGGAGATGGGGGACCATGGTTTGAAGACAGTATATACTGGCAAAGAAGCATGCCAGGAGGACAATTGCCCATGGAAATTTTAAAAGTATGAGGCTTTTTATGAGAGCTTAGGGACTAAAGAGGGTGAGTGGGAAGGTTTTTGACTAGCCAATACCTGGGATAGAAGTAGTAAGCATGTCTCCAGAGCCATAACGATCAAGGATTGGGATGGTGGGGGTCTTATTCCAGCCAGAGGAGGTAAGGAGGAGATGGGAGGAGTATTACAACAATCTCTTAAACACAGATACCAGTGAAATGGTCATCAACAGCATCCTTGCCACCACAGCACAATTGAACTTGGTGAGTGCGGAAGAAATAGTCAGGCCCCTTGACAAGATGAAAGGACACAAAGCTGTAGGTCCTGATAAGATTCCCATTGTCATTTGGCATAGCTTGGGGACCACAGAAATTACATGGCTGGGGAAGCTTTTGAATAAAATAGCCAGTGGGGACCAAATGCCATCTGCATGGCAGGAGAGTTGGATTGTCCCACTGTCCAAGGGCAAATTGTGATGCCCAGGACTGTGGGAACTATAGAGGCATTAAGCTAATGAGCCATTCTATTAGGCTGGGAGAGAGGGTCATAGAATGTCGCCTCAGAATTTGTACTAGTGTATGAAGAAACCAGTTTGGGTTTTTGCCTGTTATGTCAACAATGCAACCCATCTTTATTCAATGACAAATGGTTGAGAAGCAAAGAGAAGTAAAGAAGGACCTGCATGCAATCTTTGTGGATCTTGAGGAGTCCTTTGATAGTGTCCCACGACAGGTTATATGGGATGTTTTAAGAAGTAAGGGAGTGCATGAAGGGCATATCAGAATAATACGGGATATGTATGATGGTTCCACCACTAGGTTGAGGATGGCATTGGGGAAATACTGGTGGTTTCAAGGTGAAGGTAGGGCTTCATCAAGGATCAGCTCTCAACCCATATCTATTTGCTTTGGCAATGGATGATCTGCTGACAGGAATAGAGGAATGGGCCACCGGTCCTTGGTTTTTGCTGACAATGTAGGAAGGTTATAGGAGTCCCAAGTTGAGGTTCAACAGTGCTTACCTGACATTACAACAGCAATAACCAGTGAAGGGTCTGAATTTGAACATAAAGAAAACAGAGTACTTAGCTTTCAATTCGAGTGGCCAGGACCAAGGGGATGTAGTTCATTGTGGAGATGAGGTGCTACCAGCAGTGAGTGAGTTTAGGTATCTAGGATCAGTGATTCAGAGCAATGTGTAAATTGACTCCGATGTAACCCACAGAATCAATGCTGGATGGCTAAAGTGCAGACAGGCAAGCGAGGTACTTTGTGTACCTGTGTGTTCCCAGGGTAGAATTGGCACACTGCATACCAAGCATGTTGAGGCGACTAAAGAGGCGACGAAACGGGGTGACCTTTCTTTGCCCCTGATTGGAGGACACCAATATCATCATTGGCCATTACTTATGTCCTGGACGGGACAATACCATCATGGTTGTTGTCATTGTCCTTGCATCCTTTACTGGATGACTGACTTGATCTTGGTCTATGTAGGTCCTCACTGATGGGACCGTAAACAAACGCCTACCCGCGTGTTTCCCATGCATGGAGACCTGCACCCCTGGGAATAGCAGATCCTGGTGGTTGAGGAGGCATATGCCCTACGATGTCTCTTGGCCACTCCCACTGGTGAGGTGGCTGACAGACATCAGGGACTTAGGTAGTGACCCACAGTCTCCAAAACATCACTTTGGCTACAGCTTCCTGGGAAAACAGGAGGCCAAGGCAGTAGCTTGGTCTTAGTCAATCAGCTGGGGGCACATAAGTGGATATGCCTCCTGGGGTGACTAAGTGGACCGGCAGTCAACCCCCGATGCCAATGTCCCATACTCGGGGATTATGCCACCCTAATGGTATTCTGTCCGAGTAGTCTCAACGACCCAAATGAGCATCTGCATGTTGGGATCTGTGTGGTGAGTAAGACCTGTGGGCAGCAAAAACATAATTATTTAAAATTATAGCAACTATAAAACAGAGGCTGGGGGCCTCTACAAATAACCCCACCCTCTTCTTTACTTTTATTGACTTCTGTTGAGATGGAAGATGGGGGCTCGATCCCACCCAACTGAGTGGGCCAGCTGCCACTGAGCTGATGGAGACATGTACTTCTCCAACAAAGAGGCCACATTCCCCCAGTAAGCCAACTGGATCAGGGAACGAACCTGTGGCGTCTATATCATCGGCACCTGCCCTTAACAAGAGGGAATGACCTCTTAGTTTTAAGGTGCAGGGTTCCACCACTGATGCACAGCATGTTCCTGCATCTAAGATTTTAGGTGCAGTCAAACAACCATCCATACCTTCTTCCTATCCCCCTCAGTCTATTTCCATCTCTGGGGAGAATGGTGCAGCCTTGGGGAAGGCGTCGCTCTTCGTTTTTGCTGAAGCCATCAAGTGCATTGCTAGGGATGTCACCTCAGTAAAGAAACTGCACAATGGCACCTTGTTGGTGGAGGCATCTGCCCCCACCAGACAAACGCATTATTAAGAATGTGGAAGCTCGGTGACATCCCTGTGGTGGTCGAACCCCATCACACCTTAAACACCAGTAGAGGTGTGTGCGGTGCCCTGACTTACGTGGGGTATCAGAAGAGCAAATAGTGGAGGAGCTTTGGGACCACAGTGTGGTGGTTGTCCACTGCACCTCAGTCTGACGGGATGCAGAGTCCCACCCTTCTGACACCTTGGTGCTGACCTTTGGTAGGCCCAAGGTACCAGAGCACATCATGGCTGGCTACCTCTGCTTGCCTGTATGTGCCTTCATCCTGAGCCCACTCCAGTGATTCAAGTGCCAGTGATATGGCCATGGACAGAATTTTTTGTTCTGCCAAGGCCATGTGTGGCACTAGTGGACAGGGTGACCACTCCTCTGAGTCTTGTAAGACTGCTCCGTCTTCTATATAAACTGTAAGGGCAACAACCCCGCCTCCTCTCAGGATTGCCCCCCCCCCCTGTGTGCCCAGGGTAGAATAGGCACACTGCATACCTGCATGTCGTAAGAGGCGACTAATGGGGGTGACCTTTTCTGGCCCCTGACTGGACAACACCACTATCGTCTTTGCCCATGACTTGTGTTCTGGACATGATGATACCATCATTGTGGTTGTTCGTGTCCTATCTGTGTCAGTTACTTGATAACTGTCTGACTTGTTTGCAGTCGATGTAGGTTCCTTACTGAGGTGACCGTAAACAAACGCCTACCTGCATGTTTGCCGTGCGTGGAGACCCGTGCCCCTAGGAAAAGCGGATCCTGGTGGTTGAGGAGGCGCATGCCCTGCGATGTCTCCGAGCCACTTCACACTTGTGTTTTGGCTGACAGACATCGGGGACTAGGGTTGTGACTCACAGTCTCCAAAACATCACTTTGGCCACAGCTTCCAGGGAAAACGGGAGGCCAAGGCAGTAGCCCGGTCTTGGTCAATCGGCCAGGGGCGCATAAGTGGTTATGCCTCCTAGCGTTACTGTAAGTGGACCGGCAGTCAACCCCGATGCCAATGGTCCGGTACTCGGGGATTATGCCACCATAATGGTATCGTCATGTCCAGAACACAAGTCATGGGCAAAGACGATAGTGGTGTTGTCCAGTCAGGGGCCAGAAAAGGTCACCCCCATTAGTCGCCTCTTACGACATGCAGGTATGCAGTGTGCCTATTCTACCCTGGGCACACAGGGGGGGGCAATCCTGAGAGGAGGCAGGGTTGTTGCCCTTACAGTTTATATAGAAGATGGAGCAGTCTTACAAGACTCAGGGGAGTGGTCACCCTGTCCACTAGTGCCACACATGGCCTTGGCAGAACAAAAAATTCTGTCCATGGCATCGGGGTTGAGGCTGGCCTCTTTCACAAAATCTAATACAAATGCTTTTACGTTTTCCTTTTGTGTGTTTTGGCTTTTGCCTCTTTATGTTTGTATCCGCTTTGGCTTTTGCTTTTTATCTCTCTGTTTGTTTTGTTTTTCCTGTTTTATCTTTGTCCTTTTTTGGCTTTTGCCTTCCTTGTATTTTTGTCTTTTTAGGCTTTTGCCTACTTTTTTGTGTTTTTTGTGGGCCTTTGCCCTTACTTTTTGTCATTTATTTGTTTGGCTGTTGCCTTTTGTTTTGTTAATTTTATTGGGCTTTTGCCCTTATTTATTTTCACCATGGTGGGATGGCCACTTACACCCCACACCATGGTGATTGTCTTTCTGGGCCCTAATGACCATTGAAGTTGATGGGCCCTAAAACACAAACGAACTAAAATCAGGATTGCCCCACTTGGCTGCAGGAACATGTGATCCAGGAGTGTCATGTCCAGAAGGGTATTAGCTTTCAGGATGCATGGCGGCTGCTAGCCTTGCCAGAGACCCCCAGTCGTGGGGTGGCCTTTGCATATGCTGCCAAGGCAGCCACTGTGCTCTCTGTCTGTACCCAGACGGACACCCTACCTCAGCCATCCCCTCTCTTATGATTAACGACCTCTCAGGCCCGCGGGGTCCATTTGGTGTGGGTCTGTGCAAGCATTGGCTGCCAGATGGACCCCACCCCATTTCCATGGCTTCTTCCAGCTCCACCACCGTCTCTGGCCCATACATGGGCCCCCCCAATAATGGCGGTGGCAGCTTATTTGGAGGCCCCAGATGCCACTCATCAAAGAGAGCCATCTCCCTTGAAGGCCACTCTCCCTGTCCCAGCCCAGCCAACCTCCTCCACAAATAAGGTGGTGGGTGAGACAGGAGGAAAGAAAGTATGGACACCCCCCACTACTGCCATGGGGCGGGTATCCTTGGTTCATCCACCCAAGCTCTCTGGCCAATGGAAGAGAGCACAGGGTGGTTTCATGCCCAAACTAGGGCACAATGGGGATTCCTCCTTCAAGATAGAGGAGGATGAACCAATTGAAGGCGTCCCTCCCTTTTCTGCAGTGGGACGGAGAAAAGGGAGGAATAGAAACCAGTATCCTAAGTCCACTTAATGGTAAATTTTTTACAATAGAACTGTCGAGGGTTTTCGTCTTGTCGAGAGAATGAGATTGCTCTGCTGATCTCAAGGCAAAACCCTCTCTGCATCTCCCTCCAGGAGATCCTGTGTTGCAGTGATGCCCCTATTTCATTACGGGGGTACTCTGTATATGAAGACACCTGGCAGCAAGGAAGCCACCCTTTGGTAGGGGTGGCTATCCTTATTCATGTGCCAGTGGCGGTCTCATTGCAACTCGATGTGCTTACCACTCTATGTTCTTTCTATGTGCCAACTGGGATTGATGTCCCATGGCCAGACCTTGACTCCATCAGTGCCCAGCTTCCAAGACCCTTCTTGATAATGGGTGATTTTTATGCCCATAATCCCCAATCGGGTTCAGACAGCCATAACCCCTGAAGGCAACTTGTGGAACAATGGGTTTCACACAATGGCCTCATTGTTCTAAGCACAGGTGCCTCCACACATGTCATGACTGCCACTGGTGGTCTCTCATGTATAGACCTATCCATCTACTCTACTGGGTTGATACCAGCTTTGCAGTGGGAGGTCTTGTCAGACACTTGTGGAAGTGATCACTTCCCTATCATTATCCCAACATCCACAATGGTGGTGTCTGCATCATGTGGACTGGGAGGAGTTCGCCTGCTGTATCTGCTTTTGCCCACATTGTGATTTTGATGGGCTCAACGACCTAGTAAGTCACTTCACAGAAGAGGTGGTCAGGGCGGCATTGGCATCCATCCCCCAGAGATCATGCAACCCACCACGAGCACAGGTGCCATGGTGGATGGAGGATTGTCAGAGTGTGATTTGGGCTTGCTGACAAGCCCTTTGCTGCTTCCAATCTCATCCTACCGACGCTAATCGCATCGACTATCTCTGAGCACAGGCATATGCACGATGGGTGATCAGGGAGGCCAAACGCTCTTCATGGAGTCAGTACATCTCCTCACTCACCCATCACACGCCCTCCAATAAAGTCTGGGAAATGCTGAGGAAGATCCAAGGCAAATGTTTAACATCATGTGGCTCCGGTCTCCATGTACCCGGGAGACATTGCCTTCTGCCGTGTGAAGTGGCTGAGGAACAGGCAAGGACGTTTGCAGCCATCTCCAGTTCCCAGCACTACATGGCATCATTTCTTCAAAAGAAGCAGGCTGCAGAACGCCATCCACTGAATTTCGCTGGTGCTGTCACCGAGGGGTATAACAATCCATTTATCCCTTGGGAGCTGCAGGCAGCTCTAGCAAGAGCCAGGGACACCGCCCCTGGACCTGATAGCATACACTATCATATGCTACAACACCTACCAGAAAATGGCGTTAGTTACTTCCTTGTGGTACTGAATTATATCTGGCAGTAGCATGAAACCCCTGCAGGTTGGCGAGATTCTACTATAATCCCACTGCAAAAACCTGGGAAGGATAGTAGCCTTCCAAAAAATTACAGACCCATTTCATTGATGAGCTGTGTTTGCAAAACCATGGAAAACATGGTGAACTGGTGCCTGGTGTGGTATCAGGAATGGCACAACCTTCTCGCAAATGCCCAATGTGGCTTTTGTGCTGGCAGGTCTCAAGTGGATCACTTGATCTCCCAGGAGACCGCAGTGCATGAGGCCTTTCTCCACAAACATGACTTAGTGGTTGTCTTCTTTGATGTGGAGAAGGCATATGATACAACGTCACGCCATGGTATATTGGAGACCTTGCTTTTTGTCTGAACAGACCTTCAGAGTGTGTGTTTGTAACACACACAAAGGCTAAATGCCTTTGCTCTCTGATTATTCTGCATTACCTGCAGGGAACTGGTTTTTGGGCAGATCGAACGGTGATGCTTCGGCTCTACAGATCACTCGTTCGATCACGTCTGGATAATGGCTGTGGCGAGTATGGCCTGGCTGCTCCATGAACTCTCCAGATGCTGGACAGTATTCATCATGCTAGCCTGCGATTGTCTATTGGGGCGTTCTGCAAAAGTCCAGTACTCAGCCTTTATGCTGAGGCTAGTGAACCACCACTGGCTGTGTGGTTGCAGTACTTGGCAGCAGCATACATTTTGCAGCTGAAAGGTCAGCCACAGCACCCTACACACCCATTTAGTAACACTGTGAGATGGCCATTCGTCCCCCACCCTGGGGTTCCCCCATTCGGTGTTCGGTGGATGGATGGCTTTAGTGGCCTGGGTGTGACTCTGCCTAGGGTGCAGCCTGTACTGCCAGCCTCTGGGCCACCCTGGACAGTGCCAGAGCCAAAATTTGATTTATCGCTTGCAGCCTTACCCAAAACCAGTACCGATAGGTCAGTATACAACAAGAGTATGGACGCCTCTCTTTGACCTATCGAGGGCATGTTTTTATTTACACGGATGGGTTGAAGGATGGCTCTTCAGTGGGTTGTTCGGTCTTTACAAGTGGTCATCTCATAGGGTGCCGCCATCCAGGCGTTGCCAGTGTCTTAACTTAACAGGGCACTGGAACTCAACCAAGTATTGCTCCCTTCAGCTGTTGCACACCGTATATGGCAAACATGCCGTCGTCCAGGGTGTGTACAGATTGCTGCTTGTGATTCATAAGCAGAACAAGACAGTGTTGTTCATGTGGGTCCCAGGGCATGCTGGCATCATGGGCAATGAGAGGGCGGATGCCCATGCCCATCAGGTGGCCTACTTGCCGGATATACCAAACACTGCTGTCCCCTCCTCTGATGCTCTCCCGATGGTGAACATTTGTACATGGAACATGTGAACATGAACATTGGCGGTCCCAGTGGTTTGCAGAGACCACCAACAAAATCTGCAAACTTAAGGACACTCCAGAGCACTGGGTGTCCTCATGCC
Organism: Trigoniulus corallinus; assembly: GCA_013389805.1. Classification (NCBI taxonomy): domain Eukaryota; kingdom Metazoa; phylum Arthropoda; class Diplopoda; order Spirobolida; family Trigoniulidae; genus Trigoniulus; species Trigoniulus corallinus. Next base: position 11,288,260 of record JAAFCE010009125.1, read on the forward strand.
AGCAGTCATCGAGAGGGGAGGTTGTGCTTGCTCGGCTGCAAATTGGTGACACGTTCCTCACACTCTCCTACATTCTATGGGGTGAGGAACTACCATGGTGTGACTTCTGTTGGGAGCCTCTCACAGTGGCACACATCTTTAGTCACTGTGAGAGATACTGTGAAATATGATACCGTCTGGGAGTCAGTAATGAGCTCTCCACCTCACGTGGGGATAACCCTCAGGGGGGTGGAGAGCTCGCTTGTATTTGTGAAAGAGGCTGGCCTCTTTCACCAAATCTTATATATTTATTGTATTCTTGTATGATTATGGCTCCTGCCGTTTATGTCTGTGTTTGTTTTCACTTTTGCCTTTTTATCTCTGTGTTGTTTTGGCTTTTGCCACTTTTATTGTTGTGTCCTTATTGGCTTTTGCCACTTTTATTGCTATGTCTGCTTTGGCTTTTGCCACTTTTATTGTTAAGTCCGTTTTGGCTTTTCCCACTCTTATTGTTATGTCTGTTTTGGATTTTGCTGCTTTACTTTTATGTCTGTTTTTACTTTTGCCTTTTCATATGTCTGTTTTTACTTTTGCCTTTTCATATGTCTGTTTTGGCTTTTGCCTTTATATATGTCTGTTTTGGCTTTTGCCTTTTTATATGTCTGTTTTGGCTTTTGCCTTTTTATATGTCTGTTTTGGCTTTTGCCTTTATTTCTTTTCTGAATATTTTTTAGGCTATAGCCTTTTTATTCCAACAATCTTTAGTATTTGTATAGGAGAGAAAATATTGCACATTGTGTTTTCCCGGGGAGCAGCAAATTGCATTGGACATACCAATTCTCGTCTAATCCCTGAACTTAGGCAACGCTAGCCCAGTTAGTACTGAAATAGGTTGTCGCTCAGGAAAGCTGGTTACTGCTAATACCCAATAATCGTCACATTTGTGTAGTGTCTGTGCAGTCTCTGCATCGAAACTGCACTGTGGACGGGGCTCTAATGACCTTGTAGTTGAAGGGCGTTAAAACACTAATAAAAAAACAAATAACAACAAACAAATGTGTTTTCCCATTGATTTAAATTAAAAAAAAACAATTTTCCTTCATGCTATATCTCAAATTTCTATAAGGGCTACAGCCATGCCGTTTTGCACAAGATTGGAATACCTCATTCCCTACATTCTTGCAATAATTCATAGTTGTATATTGTATACGAGAGAAAATATTGCACAAACTGTGTTTTCCCATTGATATCAATATAAAAACTCCATTTTTCTTTTTGCTATATCTCAATTTCTACTAAAGCTGCAGCCATGCGGTTTTGCACATGATTGGAGTACCACATTCCCTACATTTTGGAGAAAATTTTCAGTTCTATCATGTATAGGAGACAAAACGCACAAAGTGCGTTTTCCCATTCACTTAAATTGGAATTCTCCCATTCACCCAGGCCATTTGTCACATGATTGGAGAACCACATTCCCTACATTCTGTCCAAAATTTTTTTGGTTCTATTATTTATAGGAAAGGAAATATAAAACAAATTGTGTTTTCTTTTTGATTTCAATGGAAAAACTTCATATTTCTTTTTGCGATATCTCAATTTCAATTATAGCTACAGCCATGCCGTTTTGCAAATGTTTGGAGTACCTCATTCCCAAAATTCTCATTAAAATTTACAGTTCTATGTAGTATCAGAGAAAAAATATTGCACAAAGTTTTTTTCCCAATGATTTCAATGTAAAAACTCCATTTTTCTCTTTTGACTTATCTCAATTTCTATTAAAGCCTCAGCTCTACCGTTTTGCACATGATTGGAGTACAACATTCCCTACATTCTGGCCAAAATTTGCAATTTTTTCATGCATTGGAGACAAAAGCACAAATTGCGTTTCCTATTGATTTCAATGGAAAAACTATTTTTCCTTTTTGCTACATCTCAATTTCTATTAAAGCTACACCAAGGCCGTTTTGCACAGGATTAGAGTACCATATTCCCAACATTCTAGGTAAAAGTTATGATTGTATTATGCATATGAAAGTAAATATCACACAAAGTGTGTTTTCTCATTGATTGTAATTTAAAACTACATTTTTCTGTTTGAAATATCTCAATTTCTATTAATTCTACACCCATGCAGTTTTTCACATCATTGGATTACCTCTTTCTCTACATACTCACAAAAATTTACAGTTCTATATATCAATTTCTATTAAAGCAACAGCCATGCCATGTTTCACAATACTTTTGCATCATTTTCGCAAAAAATTACAGTTCAACGTAGTATAGGAGAGAAAATATCACACAAAGTGTGTTTTAAATGATTTTAATTTAAAAACTTCATTTTTCTTTTTGCTAAATCTCAATTTCTATTAAAGCTACAGCTATGCTTTTTGCAAACGATTGGAGTACCTCATTCACGACATTCTTACAAATATTTACAGTTCTATGTTGTACAGGAGATAAAATATCACACAAAGGCTGTTTTGCTATTGATTTCAATGTAAAAAGTCAATTTTGCTTTTTGCTATATCTCAATTTTCATTAAAGCTGCAGCCATGCAGTTTTGCACATGATTGGAGAACCTTACGTTGTATAGGAGAAAAAATATCGCACGAAGTGTAATTTCCCAGTGATTTCAATGTAAAAATTCCATTTTTCTGTTTGCTATATCACACTTTCCATTAGAGCTAGAGCCATGCTGTTTTGCACATGCTTGGAGTACCACATTCGGAACATTCTGAATAAAAGTTATGAATCTATTATGTATAGGAAAGAAAATATCACACAAAGTGTGTCTTCCCATTCATTTCAATGTAAAAAGTCCATTTTTCTGTTTGAAATATCTCAATTTCTATTAATTCTACACCCATGCCGTTTTCCACATCATTGGATTACCTCATTCCCTACATACTCGCAAGAATTTACAGTTCTACATTGTATAGGAGAGAAAATCTCGCACAAATGGAAAAACTATATTTTTTCTTTTACTATATCTCAATTTCTTTAAAAGCTACAGCCATTTCGTTTTGCACATGACTTAGGTACAACATACCCAACATTCTGAATTAAAGTTAATATTGTATTATGTATAGGTTAAAAATTATCAAACAAAGTGTGATTTCCAATTAATTTCAATGCAAAAACTCCATTTTTCTTTTTGCTATATCTTAATTTCTATTAAAGCTACTGTCCTGCCGTTTTGCACATGAATGGAGTACCACATTCCCAACATTCTTAATAAAAGTTGTAATTTTATTATGTATAGGAAAGAAAATCTCAAACAAATTGTGTTTTCTCGTTGATTTGAATTAAGAAATTTTTTTTCATTTTGCTACAGTATATCTAAATATTTGTTAAAGCAACTGCCATGCAATTTTGCACATGATTGGCATACCTTATTCCCTACATTCTCAAAAAATTTAAAGTTCTATATTCTGAAGAAGGGAAAATACTGCACAAAGTGTATTTTCCCATTGATTTCAATGAAAAACTTCATTTTTCTTTATGCTATATCTCAAATTCTGTTAAAGCTACAGCCATGCCATTTTACACATGATTGGAGTGCCTCATTTCCTACATTCCTGCAAAAGTTTACAGATGTATGTGGTATAGGACATTAATTATTGAACAAAGTGTGTTTTGCTATTGATTTCAATGTAAAAACTCCATTTTTCATTTACCTATATCTCAATTTCTATTAAAGCTACAGCCATGCCGTTTTGCAAATGATTGGAGTACCTCATTCCCTACATTTTCACAAAAATTTATAGTTCTATTTTCTATTGGAGAGAAAATATTGCAAAAAGTTTGTTTTTTAATGATTTTAATGTAAAATCTTCATTTTTCTATTTTGCTATGTCTCAATTTCTATTAAAGCTACACCCATGTCATTTTGTACATGATTGCATTCTCGCAAAACATTTACAGGTCTATGTTGCATAGGAGAGAAAGTATCGCACAAAGTGTTTTCCCCCAATTTCAATTCAAAGACTCCATTTTCCTTTTTGATTTATCCAAATTTCTATTAAAGCTACAGCCATGCCGTTTTGCACATGATTGGGGTACCACATTCTCAACATATCGGATAAAAGTTATAATTCTTTTATGTATGGGGAAAAAAATATCGCACAAATTTTGCTTTCCTATTGATTTCATTAGAAAAACCCCATTTTTCTTTTTGCTATATCTTAATTTCTATTAAAGCGACAGCAATGCCGTTTTGCATATAATTGGAATACCTCATTCCCTACATTCTCACAAAGATTTGCAGTTCTATGTTTTGTCAACTACCCCCTGTAACTTCCTCCACATCCCCCTTAACCCCCATTATAAATCATCAGCTACCCCTTGTGGCTCCCTCAGAATACCCCTCAACCCCACTCAAACTATCAGTTACCCCCTGCAACTTCCCCCAGTATAACTCTCAAAAACCCAGACAATTAAAATTAAATAAATTAACTACCCCCCCCATAACTTACCCCAATTTAAATGTCACAATAAATATCAAGCAATTTTAGAACATTGAAAACCCCACCAAAATTGTGAGGATTAATAAATTAACTTAAAAAGAATGTCAAACCCACAATACCCCTCTAAATGAAGAATTATTGCCCAGATGACTCCAAGTCCATACAGATAAAATAAGAATTATGGTTCTTTCATGTTCCCATCCAAGATGAATAGCCACCCTGATAATGATCAATTTGAGGGGAGTTGAAGAACCTTTTCATGGAAAACATCTGCCCCATTTTTGAGTATCAGCCATATTCTATGCAGGGCCCTGTCATTGTATTCCTTGAAAATTGTATTTTATTATCCTGTCACCCAAGATTAATGGCCACCCTGATAACAACCCATTTGAGGGGAGTTAAAATACTTTTCAGAGAAAAACATCTGCAAACCACCCCAAATAAAACTCCCTCTCTGAAACCAATGGAGGAGGAATACCAGAACTATAAAAACGCATGCTAGGAAGGAAGAAGGACACACACACACAGACAGAGAGAGAGAGAGAAGATGCTGGCAAAGAGAAGATCCAATGCCAGAAGTGATGCCAACATGCCAAGGAGAACTGAACATTAATAAAAACTGGATCCACATCAAGTGCCAGCCCTAGGAGGACACCACTCCAGAAGACTTTAAAGAAGACCTCTTGTGCCAACCCTGGACATCCACTATAGGAAGGAAGATTCATCAAGAAGATCCTGGCAGATAAGAATACTGTGTTGAATTTTTTATTCAGGGTTTCCTTAGAAAAAGCAATTGTGTTTTGAGCATGCATATCAGGATTAAATATTATTAGCCAAATGATAGCGTTTTTAAGAACCAATTTAGGGTTATTCATTTTGAGATTTGTTAGGTCTTTTTATCTTCAATAAATAAACATATACATTATAACTTT
>JAAFCE010009125.1:11293649-11333331 GCA_013389805.1 Trigoniulus corallinus
ATATACATTATAACTTTTGTGTTTTGAGCATGCATATTAGGATTAAACATTTTTAGCCAAATGATAGCGTTTTTTAAGAACCAATTTAGGTTTATTCGTTTTTAGATTTGTTGTGTCTCTTTATCTACAGTAATTGAATGTATACATTACAGCCTAGGTGTTTAGGGTATGCATGTTAGAATTGAATATCCTTTGTCAAATTGTAGCGTTTTTTTTTTGAAGAATTTTTTTGAAAGAAAGTGAAAAAGAAAATTGTATTTTTATAACATTGAAAGGAAAATTGTTAAAGCCTTTTATTAAATATAACTTTTTCTTCAAAAATAAATTATTATTGTAAAACGGAGAAAAGGCCTAAGAATTTTTTTCTATTATGCCCACATTGGCAATGAACCTAAGGAGGGAAATTGATAGGGAATAAACACAAAACATAATAAGAAAAAATTATACGTAAAACTTACAGTTTTATAGGAGAGAAAATATCGCACAAACTGTATTTTCCTATTGATTTCAATTCTAAAACTCCATTTTTCATTTTCCTGATTCTCAATTTCTATTAAAGCTGCAGTTATGCCATTTTGCACATGATTGAAGTACCTCATTACCTAAATTCTTGAAAATAATAATGGTTCTGTGTTGTATAGGAGAGAAAATGTCGGACAATGTTTGTTTTCCCATTAATTTCAATGTAAAAACTCCATTTTTAATTTTGCAATATCTTAATTTCAGTTTAATCTACAGCAATGCCATTTTTCACATGATTGGAGTAATTCATTCCCTACATTTTTGCAAAATGTCACAGTTCTATGTTATATAGCAGAGAAAATATCACACATTCCCCACATTCTCATAAAAATGTACAGTTATATGTTGTATTGGAGAGAAAATATGGCACAAAGTGTGTTTTCCCATTGATTTCAATGTAAAAGCTCCATTTTTCTTTTTGCTATATCTCAATTTCTACTAAACCTATAGCCATGTCGTTTTGTATATGATCGAAGTACCTCATTTTAATTCTAATTTGTGACACCACCAGCAGCCTTATTTGGCCAATATGGCAGTTGAGGGACCAACTCTCATCTTACATACATTACAAAAAAGATGTTAAAACACTAAGCTTAAATTCCTGTGATCCTCTACAACACTAGTAATGGTAGGGTTAGCTTTTTGTTAGGCCCTACACCTTGTCCTTTCCAAGGCTATTCCACAGTCAAATGGTCCTTGGTAAGAATGGTCTGTAATATCAGTCTGTCTGTGCCCTGATATCCTTCAATTTATACAAATGATCCTTTCTTCCTTAGTACTTAGCAGGTGACACATCCCACCAGAGGTCCTTTACACCCCAGCAGGTGCAGTCTGATAAACAGACTTTTGCTGTGAGATGTTCACCACTGGATAAGTGTTTCCCAATCTAATTCCCTGATCATGTTAGACACACTAGCCCTGAGAGAAAATCTGTGGAATACAATTCTTGCTGCCCTCCTCTCTGCCCTTCTATTATGTATGCATAATAGAATTATAACTTCATTTCCTAAATTCTCGCAAAAATATACAGTTCTATCTTGTATAGGAGAGAAAACATTGCACAAAGTTTTTTTCCATTTGATATCAATGGAAATACTTCATTTATGTTTTTGCTATATCTCAATTACTTTGAAAGCTGCAGCCATGCCGTTTTGCACATGATTGGAGTACTACATTCCCTAAATTCTGGCCAAAAATTTGCAGTTCCATTATTCATTGGCGGCAAAATGCACAAAATTTAACTTGATTTTAAAGTGAAAAACTTCCTTTTCTCTTTGCTTTATCTCAATTTGTTTTAAAGATACAGCCATGCTGTTCTCCATGTTCCCTATATTCTAGCCAAAACTTGCAGTTCTATCATGTCTTTTTGTTCTGTTCTGTTGCTCTTTTGCTTAACATCCCCTAAACAAGCGAACCCTTAGGTAAGGGATGGTGTGCTATGTATAAATTAGGACCAGTACCCAGCGAGCTGACAGTAAAAAATTATGTGGAATGCTGAAATCAAATGTGAACTGCACAAAGTTTAGTAGCTAACAAGCACAATAGAGTGTGTTGACATAGAAAATTATCAATAAATTTCATAATGTATGTCACACACATAATGACAGTATACATACATACTAATAGAACAAAGTGACCAAAAATCCTCGAATGTTCCCTAAACCCTTAAAATACAAAATATTACCAAAAGGCTTAAAGTGTTAAAAATCCAAAGTAGAGCAAAAAAAGGCTAAATGTACTAAATAAAGCCAATAGAGGCTAAAAATACAAAACAATTCGAAGAAAGGCTAAAAATAAACAATTTCAGGATAGCTTAAATAGTTAACAGTTATGATATTTGCCATGAATCCTCATTACTAACTCTCGATAGTAGATGGCAATCAACTTCTTCTTTAGTCTTATGAATGGCAACAACAGATCATCCAGTGTCAACTTAAACCTATTAAAGTCCTTTTGTGCCAGGTAGGCTGGGTTATTAGTGTCCCCAGCATATGCAAGCAAATATCTTTGTCACTCAATGGCGAGGGAAGAAAATTTCCAGAGAGCTGAGCAGCTGTGTACAGTCAATCAGGTTATTAAATAAGCGATGTAGTCAAATTATTCTACTGTAGCATATAAACAACATTAGAGGTAATGCATGGACACCATTATTATTCAGCCCCAATGTCTTTGTATTTGGAACCCCCAACATTTAGAACTTTATCGTGCAGTCTCACCAACTTGCTTAGGTGAGAGAGACTGCAACCTGACCAGCAAATAAAGCAGTAGGATATAATTGGCTTGATCGGTGATTCGAAAAGGAGAGTTACCAAAGCTTGGAATCTCTGCATGCTCTTCATATAAATAAAAGCATGGTAAGCTCTCTTTACTTTTAAGTAAATGTGGTGAACATGACTTGAAAATAACAATTTTGTGGCAAGAAATACTCCAAGATCCCACACCACATCACTACAGGGTATCAGCACTCCATTATTAAATACATATGGATACAGAATAGGAGACCGATTCAAATAAAAAAACATAACCTGAGTATTACTGTAATTCAAAGCTAAATTATTATGGTGAAGCTGAAGAATTATTATGGTAACATCTTTGGAAGCTTTAGGTCATCTGCAAATGCTAGGTTGATACCTTCTTGTGGGATATTAAAGTAAAGATCGTTCATAACGATATTTAACAAAATAGGGCTTAGGGCACTGCCCTGTTGTAAGCCCACCCCCTGAAGATAGTATTTACTGCTTACAACTTGTCCAATTATGACAAAATTATATCTAAGGCATAGGTAATTTTAAAGGAAACCTAGAAGATTACCAGAAAGACCATAAGCTGTGAATTTCCATAGATAAGGGAGATTGGGATCTGATAAAAAGCATTAGATAAGTCCAGATATATACTATCCACCTGGCGTCGCTGCTTAAATGCCTTAAAATGCCATAAAAATGAATTAACAGATTTGTTTATGTCGATCATCCTTTTCTAAAGCAATGCTGATCCTCACTTAAAAATGGAATACACAATAAGACAAGTTTCGTTGTAATAATTCTTTCGAATATCTTAGCTACTGGAGATAGCAGGGAAATTGGCCTGTAGCAAGATACATTAGATTTAGCGCCCTTTTTAAATATAGGGCATACATAAGCAGTCCTCCAGATAGCTGGGACAAAGCAGTTGTGCAAACAAAGAATTAATAATCAAGCTATTACAGGCGCCAAAATATCCTGGTATGCCTTGATGATGAGTGGTGGAACTCCATTTGGCCAACTATCGCATAAAGTGTGTTTTCCTATTTATTTCAAAGTAAAAACTTCATTTCTCATTTTGCTATATCTCAATTTCTAATAAAGCTACAACCATGCCATTTTTCACATGACTGGAGTACCAAATTCCCAAGATTCTGGATAAAACTTATGATTCTATTATGTATATGAAATAAAAAATGGCATAAGGTGTGTATTCCCATTGACTTTGTTGGAAAAACTTCATTTTTTTTTGCTAAATTTAATATGATAATTAAGCTACAGCCATGCCGTTTTGCACTTGAATTGAGTACTTCTTTCCCTAAGTTTTCAAAAAAAAAAAATGGTGAATAGGAGAGAAAATATTGCACAAAGTGTGTTTTCCTAATGATTTTAATATAAAAACTTCACTTTTTTTGCTATACCTCAATTTCTATTAAAGCTATAGCCATGCCGTTTTGCACGTGGTTGGAAAAGCTCATTAACTACATTCTTGCAAAAATTTACAGTTCTATTTTGTATAGAAGAGAAAGTATTGCACAAAGTGTGTTTTCCCTTTGATTTCAATGTAAAAAAACCATTTTTTTTAGGGGTGTCTCAATTTCTATTAAAGCTACAGCCATGTTGCTTTTCACATGATTGGAGTACCTCATTTCCTACATTGTGAAAAACATTTACAGTTCTATATGGTATAGAAGAAAAAATATCGCACAAAGCATGTTTTCCTAAAGATTTCAAAGTAGAAACTCCATTTTTCTGTTTGCTATATCTCAATTTCTATTAAAGTGACAGCCGTGCCGTTTTCCACATGATAGAAGTACCTCATTCCCTACATTCTTGCAAAAATTTAATGTTCTATGTTGTGAAGTAGAGAAAATATCACACAAAGTGATTTTCCATTTGATATCAATGTTAAAACCATTTTTCTTTTTGCTACATCTAAATTTCTATTAAAGTTACAGCCATGAGGTTTTGCACATGATTGAAGTACCACATTGACTACATTTAAACCAAAATTTGCTATTCTATCATACATAGGAGACAAGTTTTTTCAATGAAGGCTACAGCTATGCCGTTTTGCACATGATTGGAGTATCTCATTCCCTACATTTTCGCTAAAATTTACAGTCTGTTGCTATATCTCAATGTCTATTAAAGCTACAGCCATGCAGTTTTGCACATGATTGGAGTACCAGATTCCCAACATTCTTGATGAAAGTTATAATTCTATTATCTATGGGAAAGAAAATATCACGCAGTGATTTTTCTTATTGAATTCAAATGAAAAACACTATTTTTCTTTTTGATATATCTCAATTGCTATTAATGCTACAGCCAAGCCATTTTGCACATGATTGCAGTACAACATTCACAACACTCTAGATATAAGTTATGATTCTATTATATATAAGAAAGAAAGTATCGCACAAAGTGTGATTTTCCATTGACTTTATTCTATAAACTCCATTTTTCTTTTTGCTATATCCCAATTTCTATTAATGCAACAGCCATCCCGTTTTGCAACTTATTGGAGTACCTCATTCCCTACATTCTAGGAGAGAAAATATCCCACAAAGTGAGGTTTCCATTTAATTGATTGCAATGAAAAAACGCCATTTTCTTTTTCCTACATCTCAATTTCTATTTAAGCTACAGCCATGTTGTTTTTCACATGATTGTAGTACCTCATTCACTACATTCTCACAAAAACTTACAGTGCTATGTTCTATAGGAGAGAAAATATCGCAAAACGTGTGTTTTCACATTGATTTTAATGTAATAACTGCATTTTTCTATTTGCCATATCTCAATTTCATGCATTTTGCACATGATTTCAGTGCCACATTCACAACGTTTTGGATAAAAGTTATGATTCTTATATGTATAGGAAAGAAAGTGTCACACAGTTTTTTTTTTGCCATTGATTTCAATGTAAAAACTACATTTTTCTTTTTGCTATATCTCAATAGCTATTAAAGCTACAGCCATGCCGTTTTACTCATGACTGGAGTACCTCATTTCCTACATTCTTGCCTAAATTTAGAGTTCCATGTTTTACGGGAGAAAAAATATTGAACTAAGTGTGTTTTCCTATTGATTTCAGTATAAAAACTCTATTTTTCCTTTTTGCTGTATCTCAATTTCATTGAAGCTACAGACATGCCATTTGACACAGGAGTTAAGTTCCTCATTCCCTACATTCTCACAAAAATTTACTTTTCTATGTGGTATAGGAGAGAAAATATCACACAAAGTGTGTTTCCCTATTGATTTCAATTAAAAAACTCTGTTCTTCTTTTTTGCAATACCCCAATTTCTGTAAAAGCTACAGCTATGCCGTTTTGCACAAGATTGGTGTACCTCATTCCCTACATTCTTGAAAAAATTTATAGTTCTATGTGGTAAAGGAGAGAAAATATCAAACAAATTATGATTAGCAATTCATTAGGATGTAAAAACTCCATTTTTTTTCTTTGCTATATCTCAATTACTACTAATCGAACAGCCATCTCATTTTGCAAATGATTGGACTAGCTCATTCCCTACAATCACACAAAAATTTACAGTTCTATGTTGTATAGGAGTGAAAATATCGCAAAAATTGAGCTTTCCTATTGATTTCAATGTAAGAACTTCATTTTTTTGCTGTATCTCAATTGCTATTAAAGCTTCAGCCATGCCGTTTTGCAGATGATTGGATTACCTCATTTCCTACATTATCGCCAAATTTCATTTCTATGTTGAGTAGGAGAGAACGTATCACACAAAGTGTGTTTTCCTGTTTATTTTAATGGAAAAACTTAATATTTCTCTTTGCTCTATCTCAATTTCTTTTGAAGCTACAGCTATATCCTTTTGCACATGATTGGGGTACCTCATTCCCCCCATTTTTGCAGAAATTTACAGTTCTATGTCACATGAAGTGTGTTTTCATATTGATTTAAATGTAAAAACTCCACTTTTTCTTTTGCAATATCTCAATTTCTATTAAATTTAAAGCCATGCCGTTTTGCACATTATTGGAGTACCTCATTCCCTACATTCTTGCAAAAATCAGCAGTTCTAAGTTGCATAGAAGGGAAAATATCGCCCAAAGTGTGTTTTCCCATTAATTTAAATGTAAAAATTCCATTTTTTTATTGCTATATCTAAATTTCTATGAAACCTACAGCCATGCTGTTTTGCATATGATTGGAGTACCACATTCCCAACATTCTGAATAAAGGTATTGATTCTATTGTTGATAGGAAAGAAAGTATTGCACAAAGTGTGTTTCCCCATTGATTTCAATGTAACAACTCTATTTTTATTTTTGCAATTTATATATTACTTTCTATTAAAGCTGCAGCCATGTCGTTATGCACATGATTGGAGTACATAATTCCCTGCACTCTCGCAAAAAGTTACAGTATTATGTTGTATAGAAGAAAAATATCAAACAAAGGTGTATCCCTTTGATTTCAATGTAAAAGCTTATTTCTTTTTGCAAGATCTCAATTTCTATTAAAGTCATAGCCATGCCGTTTTTTACATGATTGGAGAACATCATTCCTTACATTTAGCAAAAGTTTAAAGTTCTATTTGGTATGAGGGAGAAAAATCGCACAAAGAGTGTTTACCCAGCTTTTTCAACGTAAAAACTCCATTCTTCTTTTTGCTATATATCAATTTCTATAAAAGCTACAGCCATGCCGGTTTGAACATGATTGGAGTACCTCCTTACCTACATTCTCCCAAAAATTTATTTTTCTATGTTGTATTGGAGAGAAAGTATTGCACAAAGTATGATTTGTCATTCATTGCAATGTAAAAACTCCATTTTTTCTTTGCTATATATCAATTTCTATTAAAGCTACAGCCATGCCGTTTTGCTCATGATTGGAGTACCACATTCACAACATTCTGGGTAAAAGTTATGATTCTCTTATTTTTGGGAAAGAAAATATTGCACAAAGAGTGTTTTCCCATTTATTTCAATGTAAAAACTCCATTTTTCTTTTTGCTATGCTGTTTTGCACATGATTGGAGAACCTCATTTCCTACATTTTCACAGAATTTTACAGTTCTATGTTATATAGGAGACAAAATATAGCACCAAATGTGTTTTTCCACTGATTTAAATTTAAAAACTCCATTATCCTATTTACTATATCTAAATTTCTATTAAAGCTACAGGCGTGCCGTTTTGAACATGATTGGAGAAACACATTCTTAACATTCTGGATAAAAATTATCATTCTATTATTTATAGGAATGAAAATATAATACTAAGTATACTTCCCACTTATTTAAATGTAAAAACTCCATTTTTCTTTTAGTTATATGTCAATTTCTTTTAAAGCTGCAGCCATGCAATTTTACACATGATTAGAGTACCACATTCCCTACATTCTCTTAAATATTTACAGTTTTATGTTGTATAGGATAGAAAAAATTTTTTGGAGAAAGTGTTTTCTCATTGATTTCATTGTAAAACATCCATTTCTCTTTTTGCTTTACATCAATTTCTTCTAAAGCTATAGCTATAAAGCTATTCCGCATTCCTTACATTTTCCAAAAACTTACTGTTCTATGTTGTGTAAGAGAGAAAATATGAAACTAAGTGTGTTTCCCCATTGTATTCAATGTGAAAACTCCATTTTTCTTTTTTCTGTATCTTAATTTCTTTAAAAACTACAGCCATGCCGGTTTGTACATGATTGAGTACCCCATACCCTATATTCTTGCAAAAATTTACATTTCTATGTTGTATAGGAGAGAAAATATCGCTCAAAGTGTGTTTTCTTAATTGATTTCTATGTAAGAACTCCATTTTTCTTTATGCTATAATAAAATTCCCATTAAAGCTACAGCCATGCCGTTTTGTGCATGATTGGAGTACCACATTTCCAACATTCTGGAAAATGTTATGATTCTGTTATGTATAGGATAGGAAATATCGTACAAATTGCGTTTTCCGATTGACTTCAACATAAAATCTCCATTTTTCATTTATCTATACCTCAATTTCTATTAAAGCTACAGCCATGATGTTTTGCACATGATTGAAATACCTCATTCCCTACATATTCTCAAAAAATTTCAGTTCAATGTTGTATAGGAGTGAAAATATGTCACATTGAAATTTCCTATTAATTTCAATGTAAAAGCTGATAGGATAATACTGTATCTGAAACTATGCCCAAATCATTTAACGGATATATATCTATGGAACAGGTACCCTGTTAAAACGGAATAGGGGTATAGTATAGGGGAACGTGTCCAGTGAAAGGTTTTAATTACAGATTTGTTACAGATTAATGACGAGTTATTTGACAACAGCCATTGCTCAACTACTTTAAGGAAATCATTTAGGACTTTTGCAGTATCCACATCATCCATCTATTTAAAACGCTTCAGATCATCAACAAATGCAAATGGAATGACCTGAGAGCTAAATTGTTCCAAAAGATCATTAATATAAGTATTAAATAGCAACAGGATTAAGATACTGCCCCGAGGAAGAGCCTAAACTTTTTGGTAATGATTCTGGCTGAAAACGCCCCCAATTTTAACATAGATGTAACGCTCTGATAAATAATGTTCTATGAAACTATGTAAATCCCTTGATAAACCCTACCACTCTAATTTTTTCAATAGTAATGGAATGGAGAGTGTATCAAAGGCTCTAGAAATTTCTGAATATAGTGAATCAAACTGGTGCCTTTTTTGAAATTCGTTTGTTATATTGTCGTTTGTGCATCAATAAATTATATTCAGTTGAATTATTGGATTGAAAAACCTGTTGGGCAGGGTTTAAAAATCTTCTACTTTAAGGAACTAATTCAACCTAAATAATCTTTTCTAAGATCTTTGCAAAAGGTGATAAAATTGAAATTGGGTGTTAATTGACCATACTTGCCCTCATTCCACTTTTAAAAAAAGGCAATACATGGACGGTCCTTCAAATCTGAGGAACAGTCTGAGTTTGTAAGCATAAGGGAAAGATCTCTGCTAGGATAGGTGATATTAAATCCTGGTAAGCCTTGATTAGAACTGAAGGAATACCACACTGATTTAAATGTAAAAACCATTGATTTCAATGTTAAAACTCCATTTTTCTTTTTGCAATTTCTCAATTTCTATTAAATCTACAGCCATTCCATTTTGTACATGATTGAAGTACCTCATTCCCTAAATTCTCACAAAATTTTACAGTTCTATGTTGTAAATGAGAGAAAATAATGCACCAAGTGTGTTTTCCCATTGATTTCAATGTAAAACCTCCATTTTTCTTTTTGCTTTATCTCAGTTTCTATTAAAGCTACAGCCATCCCGTTTTGAACATTACTTTCGTAGCACATTCTCAACATTTAGGATAAAAGTTATGATTCTATTATGTATAGGAAAGAAAATATCACACAAAGTGTGTTTCCCATTGATTTCAAAGTAAAAACTCTATTTTTCTTTTTGCTATATCCTTATTTCTATTAAAGCTACAGCCATGCCGTTTTGCACATGATTGGAGTACATCATTCCCTACATTCTCTTGAGAATTTACCATTCTATGTTGTATCGGAGCGAAAATATCACACAAAGTGTGTTTCCCAATGATTTCAATGTAAAAACTCCATTTTTCTTTTTTGCTATATCTCAATTTCTATTAAAGACTCAGCCCTGACGTTTTGTACATGGTTAAAGTACCACATTCCCTACATTCTGGCCAAAATTTGAAGTTCTATAATGTATAGGTGACAAAATGCACAAATTGCATTGTCCAATTGATTTCAATGGAAAAACTTCATATTTCTTTTTGCTGTATCTCAATTTCTATTAAAACTACAGCAATGCCGTTTTTCACATTTTTGAAGTATGTCATTTCCTACATTTTTGCTAAAATTTACAGTTCTATGTTGTATAGATTAGAAAATACAGCACAAAGTGTGTTTTCCCATTGATTTCAAAGGGAAAAATCCATTTTTCTTTTTGCTATATCTAAATTTCTATTCAAGCTACAGCCATGATGTTTTACAAAGGATTGGAGTACCTCATTCCCTACATTTTCACAAATATTTACATTTCTATTTTATTTAGGAGAGAAAATATCGCCCAAAGTGTGTTTTCGCATTGATTATAATGTAAAAACTCCATTTTTCTTTTAGCTGTATCTCAATTTCTATATAAGCTACAACCATGTTGTTTTGCAATAATTGAAGTACCTCATTCCTTACATTCTCACAAAAAGTTTTTGTTCCAAGTTGTATGGGAGGGAAAATATCAAACAAAGTGTGTTTTCTCATTAATTTAAATGAAAAACAACTTATTTATTATTTTTCTTTTATTTCAATTTCCATTAAAGCTTCAGCCATGCCATTTTGCACATGATTGGAGTACCACATCCTAAAACATTCTGGATAAAAGTTATGATTCTATTATGTGAAGGAAAAAAATATTGCAGAAAGTGTGTTTTCCCATTGCCTTCAATGTAAAAACTGCATTTTTCTTTTTGCTATATCACAATCTCTATTAAAGCTACAGCCATGCCGATTTGCACATGATTTACATACCGCAATACCTACATTCTTGCCATCATTCACAGTTCAATGTTCTATAGGAGAGAAAATATCACACAAAGTGTGTTTTCCAATTGATTTCAATAAAAACTCCATTTTTTTGCTATATTTAAACTTGTATGAAAGCTGCAGCCATGCTATTTTGCACATTATTGGAGTTCCACATTCCATACATTCCAGTCAAAATTTGCAGTTCTATCATGTATAGGAGACAAAATGCACATATTGCGTTTTCCCATTAAAAAATCCCACTAGGTGGCATAAATCTCAGTTGTAACGTTTTTTAGCTCTCTGTATTAAGTATTATTTAACAAGTACTTTTAATTTACCAGTTTGTTAGGTTGGGTGTGTAACTATATAAGACATTCAAGAGTATTTTAGCCCAAGGGCCACCTTTGGAAGGCCTGGGTAATCTTGTTTTGGGCTGTTTGAGAATTAGTAACTTAAGCCTTTTCACCTATTTAAGTCAGTTGTTTGCATTTGTAGAAGCTTAGTAGTTGGAGCGCTTTTCATATCTGAACTAGCCGAGTAGAAGGAGCGATTCTGGAAGTTAGTGGAGCTACTTAGCAAGAGCGCTTTTGGCTGCAATTATTGTTATCTGCTGTCGCTTTGTCAGGGGGTTTACCAGGAGAATTTGCTGTTCTGTTGAACGGGTTAAATTCTGTACTAGTGGAGAACTATGGCCCCCCTCCAAGGCACTACATAATGCCTAACTTGTGGAAAAGATAATTTTCCACAGAATGTGGTACTGAAATCTTTGGTTTGTTTGAGGAAAACCCATATCGATTGTGTTAATGTGACCTCTAGCGATGCTCCATTATTGGCGCCAAATTTTAAATGTTGCGCTTGCTTGCTTTCATGGAATGATAATACCCCATTTAAGTCAGGAGGTTCTGGGGATCTAGGTATTAGCCATCAGGAGGAAGGGCTAACTTTGCCCAGAAAATTTGAATCACTATTAATATCAGTAGTATCGAAAACTATTGCAGAAAGTATGGCTTCACTCTCTAGTCTTACCCAAGTTCTAATGGATTACCTTGCCTCAAATAATACTATTGTGAAGATGGCCTCCTTGTCATCACTTCATGGGACAAGGGGCTCATATGCTTCTGCCGTTTCTAAGGGAGCAACTGTCACTAAGGCTGAACAGGATTCTGGCCATGTGACTACTCATTCTAATGAAGATGATATCCCTCCTTGTAAGGATACTCATAAGTTCAGTAATGTGAAGCCTAGTGCTAGTTCAACAACATTAAATACAGTCAGAGATATTAATAAACTTTCCGTCCTTATCAGGTGTACAGGTGCATCTTCCTATTTTCAAGCACAACGAAGAGTTCCAGTATTAAGATTCTTTTAATCTCGCCTTAAGGTAGATACATCGTGTGAGACAATTCACGACCATCTCTTGGAGCTTAGGAAGGATTGTCAGGGGTTTATTGCCCAATTAAAGACTAAGCATAATACCTATACTTCCTTTTATATTCATTATGTGGGCACAGACCCTGATTAACTAATCTCAGCTGATATGTGCCCAGAAAATGCACTAATTAAGAAGTTTGTTGGCATCTTGCATGATTAAATGGTACAGGAAAAAAATGGTGATAGGGGCTGCCTTGAACACTGTATCCAGATCATACAGTTCAGATCATTCTAGGGTTTGAGAGGTAAACCCTATAGACACTTCTCCTTGATGGATTTAACACAAATCTCCATATATTATCAAAATGTGAGAACTATTCACTCTAAGGGTGATGCACTCTTGGTGAATATTATTCTGGTGCAATATGATATTTTTGTGCTCTCTGAAACTTGGCTGTCTAAAGAAATTAGCTCAAATGCTTATTTCCCACTTAATTATGTGGTTTTTCGACAGGATAAGTTAAATTCTTACTTTGATGGTGGCCTGTTAGTGGCTATAAACCAGACATTGCTAGGGAGTTATTGTGGTGTTATCCCCAATCTCTGTTTCCAAGACCATGTCCTAGGTATTTTGATATCTCTGTCAGAGCAATGCCATTTGACAGTAGTGGCTTGTTACTTGTCTCAAGCCCTCTCTATGGATACATTTTTCTTCTGTGATTGACTCTTTGTCAGTAAAATTATCAGGATTGTCCCCAATGTTTTTGATAGGGTACTTGAATGTCCCTCTTATAGATTTGTCAGTTGATATACCATATTATAATGGGTTGACACAGGGGTCAAAAGCTAAATCACTGTTTGCACTATCCCTGCTCACAAAACTACCCCAACTTAATCAGATTCAAAATTCTATGGGGTGGTTATTAGATTTGTGTTTTTCAGATATCCATGGGGTATTAATTGAGGAAGTTGATACTCTTTCTAAATTAGACTTATATCACCCTGCTATATTATTTAGGTTTCAATGGGCTAGTCAGAAGGTAAGACAGGGTGGACAGGATATGGAAGAACTATATCATTATAATTGGTACCAGGGAAACTATATAAAACTATATCATTGCCTTGCAAAAGCTCCAGTAGAGATGGTTGCCTCGAATTCTGATGCTAATGCAGCTGCAGCTTCATTCTACAGATTATTATGGTCTGCTACAGCGAAATGTATTCCTGTTAGGACAGGTAGGCGCCTGAGTGAATATCCACACTGGTTTAATCCTGAATTGATCAAATTAATCAAGTTAAAGAGGCGGCTGTATTCACAAAATGAAAAACGTCCTTCTCCAACAACGAGGAGTCGCTACTCCAATGCATGAGCTGTGGTAAAAGTACTTTTGACCCAAGTATGGCATGAATACTTGGCAAAGTTAATGCAAAGTTAATGTCCTTTTGGTGGGGGTACAAGCGTAAGACTGATGAAAGGAGCAGGAATGTAACTGTGTTCCAAAATGACCACTTGGTCTATCACTTGCAGGAAGTCCGTAATGCCATTGTGGATCACTTTGGAAGATTATTGGAGTCATTCGTCCCCACTAATAGATACCTTCAGTACCCTTACACTTTACCAGAAGGAGGGGATGCATTGGACATCAATGAAATTTCATGTGTTGAAGTCCTTATAGCTGTTAAGAAGTTAAAGCCCTCCTTTTCCCCAGGTCCTAATGGAGTGCCTCCCTTATTAATTAAGGACTATAAGGACTTATTGGCACCTGTATTAGCTGAATTGTTCACTAAATGCCTGCAGAATCACTGTGTCCCTATGATCTGGAAAACAGCCTATGTGCACCCAATTTTTAAGAAGGGGGCACACTTAGATGTGTCAAGTTATTGGCCAATTTCCATACTCTCTCCTTTTGTCAAGGTGCTGGAGCGCATTATTACTTCTAAACTTGTGCTATGGTCTACCTCCTTTTTGTGTACTGAGCAACATGGGTTATGTAAGGGGTATTCCACTGAGACCAACTTACTGATGGACTTGGATATGATCAACAGGTCATTCAAACAGCAACGACAGGTTGACATGATATACCTTTGTCTTTCCAATGCGTTTCATTGTGTACCATTAAGTCTGCTATTATGGAAATTGGCTGAGTATGGACTAGCAGGCAATCTGTTAGGTCTGTTAGGATAAATTTGGTTCGAATTGGACAGTGTTGTAGTAGCCATCATTATATGCAAGAGGTGGGCTTGCTACAGGGTTGTGCCCTTAGTCCAATTCTATTTAATATTTTTGTGAACGATCTTTATTCCCATATGCCTCCCAAGGTAACATGTCTGGGTTTTGCTGATGATCTGAAGATCTCAAAGATCGTTTTGAATCAGCAGTCAGCAGAACTGTTGAATGAGTCCCTAAGGCTGGTGGAACAATGGCTGACCTTTAATAATTTAGTTGTGAACCAAGGGAAAACTCTAGTAATAACATTTCTTTGGATTCACACACCTATGATATTTCCATATAAATTTGTAGATGGGTCATAGTTGCCCTTTTGTGGAATTGTGCATGATTTAGGTATAATCCTAGTTTCCAAGGTGACATTTACAAGTCATTTGCATTAGTTATATTTAAAAGTGAAGAGAGCATACCACACTATTGTATATATAAAAGGTATGAAAAACACTCCTAGATTGCTTACTCTGCTTTTTCAATCATTAATAAAACCAGCTTTCACCTATTGCATTATGTGTTTGTCTGGTTGTTGACCTTCTCATATTAGCAATTTGGCATGATTACACAATAAGTTCTTAAACAGTAGTGAATATAAACAAATTAATAGTGGGTGTATGAGGTGTACTTCTTCTGTTTTACCCTTGATGAAGTTTATAATTTATTCTCAGATTATGTGGCTGCATCTACTATTTTCACACAGTGCTTATCTGCTTAATACACTTGCATTCTTTGCTCCAGGTCGAAACTCGAAAAAAATATTTATTTGCAATGGCTGGGAAAACTAATAACCCAGTATATTTAGCTAAAAGAGCTTTCAGTAATCTTGAGTTCACATTGGACGAGTTGTTGTCATCATCTCAAAACTTAAAATCTAAAGTAATTATGCTACTTAATCGGATGTAAATTATTATTAGAATATAAGTTCCATCAATTATAGTGTATGTATAAGTGCATTATAATTGCTACAAGGAGCGTGATTAATTGTCATACCTGTGGTTCATTGTTTATTTGGTTTTATATTTTAATTATTCAAATTTTAAATAATTAAGTCAGATCATTGTAGCTTGTTCTTAGCATATTTTTAAATTGACGTATTTTACATTATATTGTTGTATTTTATTCACTCACCATCCCCTACCTAAGTGTTCGCCTGTTTAGGGGATGTAAAGCTCAGTACATTAAAATTAACATTAACATACCTGAATTTCTATCAAAGATACAGCCATTCATTTCAATGGAAAAACTTCATTTTTTTCTTGCTACATCTCAACTTCTATTAAAGCTACAGCCAAGCTGTTTTTCACATCATTGGAGTACCACATTCCCTACATTTGTGGTTCTACTGTGTATAGAAAAGAAAATATTGCACAGTGTGTTTTCCCATTAATTTCAATGGAAAATCTTCATATTTCTTTTTTCATATATATCTCAATTTCAATTAAAGCAACAGCCATGCCATTTTGCACATTTCCCTACATTCTCACAAAAATTTACTGTTCTATGTTGTATAGCAGAAAAAATATCTCACAAAGTGTGTATTCCTAGTGATTTCAATGCCAAAACACCATTTTTCTTCTTACTATATATCAATTTCTTTTAAAGCTACAGCCATGCCGTTTTGCACATGATCGGAGTACCACATTACCAACATTCTTAATAAAAGTTATGATTCTATTATATATAGGAAAGACAATGTCACAGAAAGTGTGCATTTCATTGATTTCAATGTAAAAACTCCATTTTTTCCTTTTTTGCTATATCTTAATTTCTATTAAAGCTATACCCTTGCCGTTTTGCACATGATTGGAGTGCCTCATTCCCTACATTCTTGCAAAAATTTACAGTTCTGTGTTGTAAAGGAGAGATAATATCACACAAAGTGTGTTTTCCCATTGATTTTAATGTAAAACCTCTATTTTTCTTTTTCCTATATCTAAATTTCTATTAAAGCTACAGCCATGCCATTTTGAACATCATTTGAGTATCACAATCCCAACATTCTGGATAAAAGTTATGATTCTATTATGTATAGGAGAGAGAATATAACAGAAAGTGTGTTTTCCCGTTGATTTCAATGTAAAAACTCCATTTCTCTTTTTGCTCTATTAAATTTTTAATAAAGCTACAGACTTAACTTTTTGCACATGATTGGAGTAGCACATTCCCAACATTCTGGATAAAAGTTATGGTTCTATTATGTATAGGAAAGAAAACCTCACACAATGTGTGCTTTCCATTGATTTCAATGTGAAAACTCCATTTTTCATTTAGCTATATATCAATTTATATTATAGAGTTATAGCCAAGCCATTTTGCACATCATTGGAGTACCATATTCCCAACATTCTGAATAAAAGTTATGATTCTATTATGCATAGGAGAGAAAATACCACACAAAGTGTGTTTCCCATTGATTTCAATGTAAAAACTATTTTTTTTGCTATATCTTAATTTCTATTAAATCTACAGCCATGCTGTTTTGCATATGATTGGAGTACATTCTCACAAAAATTTACAGTTTTATCTTGCATTAGAGAGAAAATATCACAGAAAGGGTATTTTCCCATTGATTTCAAAATAAAAATTTCATTTTTCTTTTTGCTATATCTGAATTTCTATTAAAGCTATAGCCATGCCTTTTTCCACAATATTTGAGTATTTTATTCCCTACATTCTTGCAAAAATTTACATCTCTATGTTGTATAGGAGAGAAAATAACGCACAAAGTGTGTTTTCCCATTGATTTTAGTGTCAAAACTCCATTTTTTTTTTGCTATATCTCAATTTCTATTAAAGATACAGCCATGCCTTTTCACAAATGATTGGAGTACCATATTCCCAACATTCTGAATAAATTTTATGATTCTATTATGTAAAGGAAAGAAAATATCACACAAAGTGTATTTTCCCATTAATTTCATTTTAAAAACTCCATTTTTCTTTTTGCTATATCTGAATTTCCATTAAAGATACACCCATGCCGTTTTGAACATGATTAGAGTACCTAATTCACTACATTTTTGCAATAATTTACAGCGCTATGTTGTATAGGAGAGAAAATATCACACATAGTGTTTTTTCCGATTTATCTCAATGAAAAAACTCCATTTTAATTTTCGCAATATCTAACTTTCTATTAAAGCGGCAGTTATGCCGTTTCGCACATGATCGGAGTACCTCACTCCCTACATTCTCGAAAAATTTACAGTTTTATGTTGTATAGGAGAGAAAATATCTCACAAAGTGTGTTTTCCTATTGATTTCAATATAAAAACTCCATTTTTCTTTTGGCTATCTCTCAATTTTTATTAAAGCTACAGCCATGCTGTTTTGCAAATGATTGAATTACCACATTCCTCAAATTCTGTAGAAAAGTTATGATTCTATTATGTATAGGAATAAAAATTTCACACATAGTGCATTTTACCATTGATATCAATGTGAAAACGCCATTTTTCTTTTAACTTTATCTAAATTTCTATTCAAACCACAGCTATGCCATTTCTCACATGAGGGGAGTACCTCATTCCCTACATTCTCACAAAAATTGTCAATTCTATGTTGTATAGCAGAGAAAATATGGCACAAAGTGTATTTTCCCATTGATTTAAATGTAAAACCTTTATTTTTCTGTATTGTAATTTTTTTAAATCTTCAGCCATGCCATTTTGCACATGATTGGAGTACCACATTCTTAACATTCTATTCTGTTCTGTTGCTTGACATCCCCTAAACAGGCAAACCCGTAGGTAAGGGATATTGTGTTATGTATGAATTGGGACCAGTACCCAGTGAGTGGACAGCAAAAAATAATGTGGAAAGCTGAAATCAAATGTGAACTGCGCAAAGTTTAGTAGCTAACCAGTGCAATAGATTGTGTTGCCATAGAAAATTATCTATAAATTTCATAAAGTATTTTAGACACGTAATGACAGTATACATACTAATAGAAAAAAGTGAAAAGAAAATGCTAGAATGTTCCCTAAACTCTTAAAATACAAAATATTACCAAAAGGCTTAAAATGTTAAAAATCCAAAGTAAAGCAAAAAAAGGCTAAAAGTACTAAATAAATCCAATAGAGGTTAAAAATACAAAACAATGCCAAGAAAGGCTAAAAATAAACAATTTCAGGATAGCTAAAGTAGTTAAGAGTTAATATATTGGTCATGAATCCTCACTACTTCCTCTTGATAGTAGATGGGCAATCAACTTCTTCTGTAGTCTTATGAATGGCAACAACAGATCATCCTGAGTCAACTCAAACCTATTAAAGTGCCATTGTGCCAGTTAGACTGGGTTATTGATGTCTGCAGCATATGCAAACAAATATCTTTGTTTCAAGTGATGGCTAGGGACGAAAATTTCCAGAGAGCAGAGCAGCTGTGTACTGTCAATCATTTTACTGTAACATGGTAATGCATGGAAACCATTATTCATCAACCCCAAAGTCTTGGTAGTTTGAACCCCCCCATCTTTAGAACCTTATTGTGCAGTCTCACCAACTTTCTTATGTGAGAGAGACTTCAACCTGACCAGCAAATAATGCAGTAGGATATAATTGGCATGATGTGTGATTGGAAAAGGAGAGTAACCAAAGCTGGGAATCTCTGCATGCCCTTCATATGAATAATAGCATGGTAAGCTCTCTTTACTTTTAAGTAAATGTGGTGAACATGAGTCGAAAATAAGAATTTTATGTCAAGAAATACTTAAGATCCTGCACCACATCACTTTGGGGTATCAGTGCTCCATTACTAAATACATATGAATACAGAATAGGAGACCGATTCGAATAAAAGGCTATAACCTGAGTCCTACTATAATTCAAAGTTAAATTATTATGGTGGAGCCAATGCTCAACCTTAATCAAGCACGCATTCAGTTGCACAGCAGATTGATGATTCACAAACATCTTTAAATGCTTTAGGTCATCTGGAATTGCTAGGTTGATACCCTTTCAAGGGATATTAGAATAAAGATCGTTCATAAAGATATTAAAGAATATAGGGCTGAGGGCACTGCCCTGTGGTAAGCCCACTCCCTGAAGATAGTATTGACTGCTAAACACTTGTCCAATTTTGCAAAATTATATCTAAGTCATAGTTAATTTTCAAGGAAACCTAGCAGATTACCAGAAAGACCATAAGCTACCAATTCCCATTGGAGAATGCAGATTTGGATCTGATCAAAAGCATTAGATAAGTCAAGATATATACTATCCACCTGGCATTGCTGCTTAAATGCCTTAAAGATGCTGTCCAAATGAATTAACAGATTTTTTTCTGTGGATCGTCCTTTTCTAAAACCATGTGGATCCTCACCTAAAAGTGGAGTACACCATAAGACAAGTTTGAGTGTAATAATTCTTTCGAATATCTTACGGTAATAATTCTTTCGAATATCTTAACGTAATAATTCTTTCGAATATCTTAACGTAATAATTCTTTCGAATATCCTCACCTAAAAATGGAGTGCACCATAAGACAAGTTTTGGTGTAATAATTCTTTCGACTATCTTAGCTACTGGAGATAGCAGGGAAATTGGCCTGTTGTTAGATAGATTAGATTTAGCACTCCTTTTAAATATAGGGCATACATAAGCTGTCCTCCAGATAGCTTGGACAAAACGGTTGTGCAAACAAAGATTAAATAATTCTGCTATTACTAGTGCCAAAATATCCCGGTGTGCCTTGATGATGAGTGGGAACTCCATCCAGCCCTGGTGATAATGAGGGTTTCAATTTCCCAATTGCTAACGTCACCTCTGCACTTGTGACAGATGACAGATCCAATGAATCACCTCCAAATGATAGAGACATTGGTACCTTATAAGCTAAGTAGGAGGGGTAAAAACCTCCTGGAGATTAGCATAGTAATGAATAAAAGCATTGCCCACCTCAACTGGATCAGAGATCAGACTATTATTATGCAACAGGGTAATACCCCCATCAAAATCATCTTTCAAATGCTTAAATTACCCCAAAATGACTGGGATGAATTCCACTTAGATAAGAGTTTTTTCAAGTAATCTTGCCATGAACAAACCAACAGTCATCAAATCATGGCCCATGCCTCACAATAGCGTCCCCACAAAATGGGTGAGGGGCGCTTCTTTTTCAAAGAAAAGAGTCACCTCTTTAGCTTAATTAAGTGAATAAGTTCAGGACTAAACCAATGTGGAAATGCCTAGCACCTCTTTTTATTGGTATACAAGCTGATATTGCTGACCCAAAAACGTGATAAAAGCCCTCCACTGCCACCCCTGGGTCTACGTTTGTAAGTACAGCATCCCATGAAGCATTGGCCAAGCAGTGATATAGTTCTACATAATTCCCCTATACCAGTCATATTGTGGCTGACCCACCACGGGCTGTGCACCTGTCATAATTACATAACGAAAGACAAATACTTTGGCTGGATGAAACGAATCTTATTTAGAAAGGGGATCAACCACCTCATTTAGGACACCCTTTAAATCAGAGAAGCCCAGATCCAACAATCGACCCATGGAGTTGCCAATGAGGTTAAGTTGAGGTAAGTTATTGAATGTTTTCAGAGCAATCAAAGACTATGCCTTGGAAGTCTGGGACGATCCATAATAGTATGGAACCTTTGTATACCAATCGATAAACAGGACATAAAAGTCCCCTACAACAAATTTTGGGGACATGCCGGCTAATTTCACTGAAAGTGAGTCCAGCACTGAAGTAAATGTGGCTGTAGTTAAAGCTGGGGATAGATAGCAGGAAATTAATGTAAGATTGCCATGCTCTGCCAAATTTATTAAGACTCCCAAGACGTGATCGGGAAAACAAAGGCCTGGGATCAACCCACAGTTGCAACCCAAGGATGTTTGATTTATGGCAACAGGTAATCCAACACCATGATACGTAGATGATTTATCCTGATGTAACACTATTTAATTGGGTGGAAAATAAGTATGAGAAGAGATTTTGCCAGACAGCAAGGTTTCAGACAGCACAATAGTATTATAGGGTGTCAAAAGTAGATTGGACAGAAAAGAGTTGCCCTTAGAAGGGAAGCTCCTAACATTTTGATAATATATGCTGATATAGCTTGAATCCATTAGGGGGTGCTATTAATTGTGTTTACCTCTCTCACCCTGAAATTATCAACCCCTTCAATTCCTGCCAAATTATCCTTGGATAAGTCCATGACTAGTTTAGATTGGATCATCAAAGCTTTAGATGGCCACAGGTCAGGTGTCACCAATGAGTCTGGATCGGACCCATTGTAATTAATACAGAAAGAGGGGAAGCGATTATATTTTGTTTTCATCTAGGCAATAAAGCTGTGACATCCTTGTCTAAGATCTTGCAAATGGTCATAAATGCTTTGGCAGGAAGTAACGGATTCAAACATGAGATGAAAATTCATAGAGCTGGCAACTTAGGTATTGCCTCAAAAAAAAAGAGGATTTTCCTGTATAGTTGGTAGGTGGAGAATGCAATCTACGATCTCTACGTGCTTTCCCAAAAGAGTTAGTGCCAGAAACACCTGGATAATCTCAACGATCCAACCCTCCTATCAGAATTCTCAGAGATTAACTTATGGGGCTGAGATGTAAGAATAGCCATGTCAGGTTGTCTGGCAATGACAATTGGGGATCCGCCAACCTGCCCCATTGTAGACTGAGATGCAACAGCTGCATAAGTGTATTTCAAGCCATGAATGAAGGAAGAAGAGGAAATCTCAAATGTGAAAGTTGAAAGTTTAGAGTGCAATTGCTGTAATTCAGATATGATGGCATTGTTAGAAGTAAGAGAATCTTTAAATACTTGAATCAGCTCAGGAAAAAAATAGGGCCAAGCTCTCTGTAATAGTCTTGGATACAACTGAAATTAGAAGAGATTTAAAGTCCCTGGATATAGAATGCCCATCAATGGGAGGAATTGTGTCAGGGTAAGAAGGCAACACTTGCTTAATCGGAGTATTCTTTCCATGCAGAAGTAAACAATCCTGACATATCCTTCCCAAAAGTCAGACAAGGTGTAGTACCTAGAACCTACAGCCATCCTGTTTTGTATATGATTGGAATACCTCATTCCCTACATTCTCACAAAAATTTACAGTTGTATGTTCTATAGGAGAGAAAATATCGCACAACGTGTGTTTCCCCATTGATATCAATTTAAAAACTCCATTTTTCTTTTTGATGTATCTCAATTTCAATTAAAGCTACAGTAATGCAGTTTTGCACATGATTGAAGTACCACATTCCCAAAATTCTGGATGAAAGTTAAGATTCTATTATGTATAGGAAATAAAATATCGCACAAAATGTGATTTTTTAATTGATTTTATTGGAAAAACTCAATTTTTCTTTTTGCTATATCTCAATTTCTATTAAAACTACAGCCATGCCGTTTTGCACTTGATGGGAGTACCTCATTCCCTACATTCTCACAAAATTTTACAGCTCAATGTTCTATAGGAGAGAAAATATTCCACAAAGTGTGTTTTCCTATTGATTTCAATGTAAAAACTCCATTTTTCTTTTTGCAATATCTCAATTTCTATTCAAGCTACAGCGATGCCACATTTTACATGATTGGAGTACCATATTCCACACATTCAGGATTCAAGTTGTGATTCTGTTATATATAGGAATGAAAATAATGCACAAAGTGTGTTTTACCATTGATTTCAATGTAAAAACTCCATTTTTCTTCTTGCTATATCTCAATTTCTATTAAAGCTACAGCCATGACGTTTTGCACATGATTGGAGTACCACATTCCCTTCATTCTGGTCAAAACTTGCAGTTCTATCATGTATAGCAGACAAAATGTGCAAAGTGGGTTTTCCCAATTAATTTCAATGGAAAAACTTCATTTTTCTATTTGCTATATCTGAAATTTCTATTAAAGCTACAGTTTTGCCGTTTTGCACATAATTGGAGTACAATATTCCCTACAATGTGTCCAAAAGTTGTGGTTCTTGTATGTATAGGACGGAAAATATCACACAAAGTGTGTTTTCCCATTGATTTCCATAGGAAAACTGTATATTTCTTTTTGTTATATCTCAATTTCTATTAAAGCTACACCCATGCCGTTTTGCACATGGTTGGAGCAACTCATTCCCTACATTCTTGTAAAAATCTGCTGTTTTATGCTGTAAAGGAGAGAAAATATCGCACAAATTATGTTTTTCCATTGATTTTAAAGAAAAAACTCTATTTTTCTTTTTTCTATATCTCAATTTCTATTTAAGCTACAGCCATGCCGTTTTGCACATGATTGAAGTAACTCATTTCTTACATTCTCGAAAAGATTTTCTCTCATATGCTCACCACTGAAAATTCTAGGTATGCTTGGGACAAAGGTGAGTATATAGTTATACATTTATTTAAATTCTATAAATTGGACGACACTTTTTGTTTCTTCCCATCCATTAAGTGCAATAAATTTGTTTTATACTACAATTCATAGAGCAATGGATAACTCTATCCCAGCTAAGAATGCCAGTAGACGTTTCCCCCAGTATCTGGTCTGTTTTAGCTCAGAAGTGAGACCCCTGATAAAGCTAAAATGAAGAGCCTTTACAGTAAAGAACCGCCACCCAACTAGTGCTAATTCGAAGACATTTTCAGTCATCCACACTACGGTTAAACAGCTACTAGCACAGGACCGTTTAAAATATCTCCAAAATCTCTTGGCACAGCATAGGTCACCCGAGACATTTTGGCAATAATATAAACGCCTTGTGAATTGAAATTCATCTAGAATATCCTTGGTAGAACATAAATGACCTCATTACTGATACAATAGAGGTAGGTGAGAGGTTCTGCTCTCATTACTCTGTTACATCAGAGGCCTATAATCCTTTATTAGATACAGGGACATACCCTTTCATCCTACTAAATAGTGGGGAGGCATTCACAATAAGCAGAATCACATCATCAGAGGTTATTTGGTCCATTAATAAATTGAAATGCTCATTTGTTCCTGGACCAGACAATTTCGCCCCAAATATTTTAAAGACGTACCGGGACATTCTGGCACCTGGCTTGGCCCATTTATTTTCATTAAGCTTGGCTCAGCATGTGGTTCTTGAAATCTGGAAAACCGCCCGTATCATACCCATTTATAAAAGTGAGTAACGTCATAACATGTTCAATTATCATCCCATTTCAGTCCTTCCAAATCTGGCCAAGGTTTTGGAACGAATAATCAATCATAAATCATATAACTGGTGTGGCACATTCCTGCACTCAGCCTAACATGACTTCCGACAGGGTCATTCCACTGAGACAAATTTAATGCTACATATGAATAAGATTTTTAGAGCATTCCAGAATAAACATCAGGTGGATACATTGTATCTAGACCTGTCAGAGGCATTCGATCAGGTTTCCATACCACTGCTTTTGAAAAAGTTAAGGGCATATGGTCTAGCAGATAGAACATTGAGGTTCCTAGGATCTTATCTCACCCCCCGTCATAATAGTGTGAGGATAGGACATACATTAAGCAATTCCTACTATACTCAAGTAGGTAGTGCACTGAGTCCACTATTATTTAATTTATATATAAATGATTTTTATATTTATATTCCATCTGTTGTATCTACACTTGCATCCACTGATGATCAAAAACTTTCAAACAAGATAATAGGCCTAAACTCAGCATCTATTCTACAGGAATCTTTAATGGCTGAGTAAAGGTGGCTTAAGGAGAATAACCTATCTTTAAATAACAAAAAGACAATGGTCATTTCTTTCTTCTGGATTAGATTGTCTATCATATATCCCTATAAATATATGGATGGCACATTAGTCCTCAGAACATCAGAAGTGAGGGACCTGAGGGTCTTCCTGGACACCAATTTGACTTTCCAGGCCCACCACCACCAACTATATCTGAAAGCACTGAGAGCATACAACATTATTAGGTATAATAAAGGAATATGTCAATTGCCCTGGCTAAGAGCACATCTATTTCAGAGCCTGGTTAAACCTCTATTAACCTATGCCTTAATATGTTGGTCATCATGTAGTCCCTCTCATTACATTAAACTTAGAAAGCTACATGATAAAGCTATGATGCTTGGGCAGCAGCCAGTTAATTCATGTTCTTATGCCAGGAGCTGCTTACTACAATTAGACCTATACATAAAACATATATGCATGCTGTAGATCTACTGAGTATGGACACATAAAATCGACTCTCCAGCACTGTTACTGTCTAAATTTTTATGTCCCTGGTCGACAAATGAGACAGAGAAACTTTTTCACTTTTGTAGGCTATACTTACAATCCAATTGTCCATGTACAACGTGAATTCAATTCACTTTATCTGACAAATGAAGACCTAAGTTTACCCATTTCTGCATATCAGAGGAAAGTGACAACCATTTTATTAGGGGGACACAAAAGAAAGCATTAACCTCCCAGTTGCCAATGGGTCACAAGGTATATGTCGTTTATGTGTAAGGGTATGTGTAAGGGTAAATGTGTAAGGGTATGTGTAAGGGTAAATGTGTAAGGGTATATGTGTAAGATCAAGGGCATTGGCTAAATGATAAATGCTTCTTTATTAAGTAATTAATTACCAGTTACATTTGATCCATTGCTAATGTGGTACTTGAGGGCCACAGAGCAACCTCAACCTTCCCTGTTCATCCCTTCGAGGAGTACCTGGTTAATCATTACATCCACTATCATAAGGGTTACTATACCTGTTATAGTGGATGTAAACTTCTGCTACAAACAAACAAACAAAGTGTGATTTCCTGTTGATTTCAATGTGAAAACTATTTATCTTTTTGCTATATCTGAATTTCTATTAATGCTACAGCAATGCAGTTTTGCACATGATCAGAGTACCACATTTCCAACATTCTTGATAAAAGTTAAGATTCTATTATGAATATAAAAGATAAAATCACACGAAGTGTGTTTTCCCATTGATTTTAATTTTAAAAACAATATTTTTCTTTTTGCTTTTTGTCACTTTCTATTAAAGCTACAGCAATGCAATTTTTCCCATTATTGCAGTACTGCATTCCCTACATTCTGACAAAAATTTACAGTTCTATGTTGTATAGGAAAGAAAGTATCACACAATGTGTGTTTTCCAATTGATTTCAATGTAAAACCTCCATTATTTGCTGCATCTCAATTTCTTTTAAACCTACAGCAATGCCGTTTTGCACATGTTTGCAGTACCTCATTCCTAAGAGTATGACTTTTGCTACATTCTCACAAAAATTTACATTTCTATGTTGTAATGGAGAGAAAATATTGCCGAAGTGTTTTTCCCATTGATTTCAATATAAAAATTCCATTTTTCTTTTATCTACAGCTCAATTTCTATTATAGCTACAGCCATGCTGTTTTGCACATGATTTGAGTACCACATTCCTAACATTCTGGATAAAAGTTATGATTCTATTATGTATAGGAATAAAAATATCACAGATAGTGTATCTTACCATTGATTTTAATAGAAAAACTCCATTTTTCTTTTTGTTATATCTGAATTTCTACTAAAGCTGCAGTCGTGCCGTTTTGCACATGATTGGAGTACCACATTCCCTACATTTTAGCCAAAATTTGCAGTTCTATCATGTATTTCTATGGAAAAACTCCATTTTTCTTTTTCCAATATCTCAATTTGTATCAAAGCTACAGCCATGCCGCTTTGTACATGATTAGGGTACCTCATTCCTTACATTCTTGCAAATATTAACAGTTCTATGATTTATGGGATAAAGAACATTGCACAAAGTGTGTTTTTCTATTGATTTCATTGTAAAAACTGCATACTTTACTGCTATATCTCAATTTCAATTATAGCTACAGGCATGTATTTTTGCACATTCTAATTCTAATTCTAATTCACAACACTGCAAGCAGTCTTATTTGGCCAATATGGCAGTGGAGAGACCAACTCTCATTCTTACATATATTACCAAAAAGCTCCCAAAACCCTGGGATTAAATTCCTGTGATCCCACTACAACACTAGTAATGGTAGGGTGGCTTTTTATTAGGCCCTCCACCTTATCCTTTCCGAGGCCATTCCATTGTCGAATGGTCCTTGGTAAGAAAGACCAGTAATATGTGTCTCTCTGTGCCCTAATCTCCTTGAATTTATACAAATGATCCTTTTTAATTAGCAGGGGACACACATCCCACCAGAGGTCCATCACTTGAGTATGACATTCCAAAATTTCTGGATGAAACTTATAATTCTATTACGTATATAAAATAAATATCTCACAATGTGTGT
Organism: Trigoniulus corallinus; assembly: GCA_013389805.1. NCBI lineage: Eukaryota > Metazoa > Arthropoda > Diplopoda > Spirobolida > Trigoniulidae > Trigoniulus > Trigoniulus corallinus. Next base: position 11,321,803 of record JAAFCE010009125.1, read on the forward strand.
TTTCTTATTGATTTCAATGCAAAAACTCCATTTTCTATATCTCAATTTCTATTAAAGCTACATCCATGCCATTTTGCACACGATTGGAGTACCTCATTCTCTACCTTTTTGGGAAAAACTTACAGCTATATGGTTTATAGGAGAGAAAATATCGCAAAAAGTGTTTTGATTATAGATTTGAATGGAAAAACTTCATTTCTTTGCTATGTCTCAATTACTATTAAAGCTACAGCCAGGCCGTTTTGCACGTGATAAGAGTACCACATTCCCTACATTCTCCTTAAAATTTACAGTTCAATGTTGTATGGGAGGGAAAATATCGAACAAAGTGTTTTTTCCTATTCTTGAAAAAAAACTTTATACTTCTGTGTTGTATAGGAGAGAAAATATCGCACAAAGTTTGATTTTCTATTGATTTCGATGTAAAATCTCCATTTTTCTTTTTGCTATATCTCAATTTCTATTAAAGCTACAGCCTTGCCGTTTTTCACTTGATTAGAGTATGACTTTCACTACATTCTCACCAAAATTTACAGTTCTATGTTGTAATAGAGAGAAAATATCACCAAAGTGTTTTCTCTCATTGATTTCAATATAAGAACTCCATTTTTCTTTTTGCTACATCTCAATTTCTATTAAAGCTACAGCCATGCTGTTTAGCACATGATTTGAGTACCACATTCCTAACATTCACGATAAAAGTTATGATTCTATTATGTATAGGAATAAAAATATCACACAAAGTGTATCATCCCATTGATTTTAATATAAAAACTCCATTTTTCTTTTTGCTATGTCTCAATTTCTGCTAAAACTGCAGTACTATTGAAGTACCACTATCCCTACATTTTAGCCAATATTTGCAGTTCTAGCATGTGTAGCCAACAAAATGCACAAAGTGCGTTTTCCCATTGATTTCAATGGAAAAACATCATTTTTCTTTTTGCTATACCTCAATTTCTATTTAAGCTGCAGCCATTTTATTTTGCACATAATTGCAGTACCTCATTCCCCACATTCTAAAAGAATTTATAGTTCTATGTTGCATAGGAGTGAGAATATCTAACAAAGTGTGATTTCCCTTGGATTTCAATGTAAAAACTCTATTTTTCTTTTTGTTATATTTCAATTTCTATAAAAGCCACAGCCATGCTGTTTACCACAGGATTGGAGTCCCACATTCCCAACATTCTGAATAAAAGATATGATTCTATTTGCAACGGAGAGACAATATCGCTAAAAGTGTGTTTTCCTACTGATTTCAATGTAAAAACTCCATCTTTCCCTTTGCGATATCTGAATTTCTACTAAAGCTACAGCCATGCCGTTTTGCACATAATTGGAGTTATTCATTCCCTACATTCTCAAAAAATTTACAGTTCTATGTTGTATTGGAAATAAAATGTCACACAAAGTGTTTTTTGCCATTGATTTCAATGTAAAACTTCACTTTTCTTTTTGCTATATCTGAATTCCTCTTAAAGCTACAGCCATGCCGTTTTGCACAAAATTTGGAGTACCTCATTCCCTACATTCTGGCTAAAGTTTACATATCTATGTTGCATGTCAGAGAAAATATCACACAAAGTGTGTTTCCTACTGATTTCAATGTAAAAGCTCCATTTTTCTTTTTGCTATATCTCTATTTCTATCAAAGCTTCAGCCATGCCGTTTTGCGAATGATAGGGGTAACTCATTCCCAACTTTATTGCAAAAATTGACTGTTCTATTGGAGAGAAAATATTGCACAAAAGGTGTTTTTCCTTTGATTTAAATGTAAAAACTCCATTTTTCGTTTTGCAATATCTCAATTTCTATTAATGCTAAAGCCATGCTTTTTTCGGCATGATTAGAGTATCTTATTCCCTACATTCTCACAAAAATTTACAGTTTTCTCCTTCATTTTAATCTAAAAACTCCATGTTTCTTTTTGCTGTATCTCAATTTCTATTTAAGCTACAGCCATGCCGTTTTGCACATGATTGGAGCACCTCATTTACATCATCATCATCATCATCATCTCACCCTTCTCCTGCCTATGGTAGGGTAGGGTCTGTGGGTTCTATTCCTCCACTCCCGCCTATCCCCAACCAAGTCCAGCCCCACCCCACACCTCCATGTCCCTCATCACCACCTGCTCCCACGTCTGTTTTGGTCTTCCCCTACCCCTGGTGCCCCCAATTACCTGCAGTCCCACAATGGACCTAGTAAGCTCCTCTTCTCCCCTCCTCATCACATGCCTATACCACCTTAACCTACTCTCTCTCATGTTCTCCACAATATCTCCCACCCCCGAGCTACCTCTAACGTAATCGTTTCTAATTCTGTCAGATCTTGACACCCCACACATGTAGCGCAGCATTCGTATATCTGCCACTTGCATTTGCTTTTCATGGTTCTTCCTAACTGCCCAGCACTCTGAGCCATATAGCATAGTGGGCCTATCGACGGTTCTGTATGCCTTACCCTTCAACTTAACTGGGACCCGGTGGTTGCACAGAACTCCACTTGCGGGCTTCCACTTCAGCCATCCTGCATTAATTCTATGGGTCACATCAGAATCTATTTCCTCATTGCTCTGGAAGACTGATCCTAAATAACGAAGCACTTGCACTGCTGGATTTCCCTCTCCCCAACGTCGAATCTTTCCCCCTTGCCCCTGGTCACTGAAATTGAAAGCTAAGTACTCAGTCTTCTTCATGTTCACCTTATGGCCCCCTCTTTCCACTGCTGACTTAAGGTCTTGTAGGCCTTTTTGTGCATCCTCTTTGGACTCCTCCACCCTCCCACACATCATCGGCAAACACCAGGCACTGAGGCGCCCATTCTCCCACTCCCGTCAGCAGCTAATCCATTACTAAAGTGAAGAGATATGGACTAAGTGCTGACCCTTTATGCACACCCACCTGCACATTGAAACCAGGAGTGTTTCCCTATGCTGTCCTAACTCTAGCAATGGAACCCTCATACATATCCTGCACTATCCTAATATGGCCCTTGTCTACCCCTTTGTTTCTTAAAACGCTCCACAGTACCTGTCTCGGGACACTATCATAGGGCTTTTCCAAGTTAATAAATACTGCATGGAGGTCCTTTTTTGCTGCTCTATGCTTCTCTATCACCTGTCATAGAATAAAGATTGGTTCCATGGTGGACCTACCAGGCATAAATCCAAATTGGTTTCTACGGACATTTGTTTGGTCTCTGAGGCGACATTCTATGACATGCTCCCACAGCTTCATAGAATGGCTCATTAGCTGTTAGGCTCAAATGCCTCAGTCCTGTGCATCACCTTTGCCCTTGGACAATGGAACTATCCAACTCTCTCTCCATGCAGATGGCATCCTATCACCATTTACTAACTTATTAAATAACTTCCCTAGCCATGTAATTCCTGTGGCCCCCAGGGTATGCCAAACATCCATAGGGATCTTATCTGGGCCAACAGCTTTGTGACCTTTAATTTTTTGAAGGGCTCTGACAATTTCAGCCTCACTCACCCTATCCACTGCCTGAGGAGTGATTGGGTTGCCTTCTGTGGCTGTAGCACAGGTGGCTGCATTTAAGAGGCCATGGTAGTATTCATCCCACCTTTTGATTACCTCTGCTGGCTGGAACAGGACCCTACCATTAGTATTCTTGACCGTTCTAGCCCTGGTAACATCCTTACTCATTCTATCCTGGGGTCTTAGCTCGTCTAAAAACTGCGTTCTCCCCTACCCTTGTCCCCAACTTTTCATATAAGGCTGCATAATTCTGGTACTTGGCCAGGGCAATGGTCCTCCTGGAATTTTTCTTTGCCTGGACATAGTTCATCTTTGAAACCTGATCTCCTATTTCCCTCCACTTATTGAAAGCTACCTTCTTTAGTTTGATGGCAGCTTCCACCTCCTCATTCCACCACCATGTCTGCCTACCCTGATAACTTCCTCCTATTCTGCCTGACCTTACAGTGCCTCTCCACACTGCCTAATCTTCCTAGCAACCCTGTCCCACATGGCATTGGCTGACCCATCCCAGTCCTAGTCAACCTGACTGAGAACCTCCTGCTGGAATTCCACTGCCTTGGTGGGCAACTTCCACCACCTAACAACTGATTCTCCCTTCCAGGTATGTTGCCTAACTGTCCTCTCCATTTGTAATTCCATCATATGCAGTTATGGCCACTGTCCTTCTGAAAATCCTCACTGGGTAGCACCCAGCAGTCCCAAATCTCTGCCTTGTGCTGCTTCCTAACCATGAAAAAGTCTATCTGGGACCTCCCTTGTGGTGACTGGAAAGTGATTAAGTGCTTTTCCCTCTTCTTGAACCATGTATTGGCTAATGAAAGGCCATGTGCTCTTGCTGTCTCTAGGACCTTCTGCCCCTCAGGGTTGATCATGCCATACCCCCACCCTCCATGTACCTCCTTATACCCTGAACCATTCCTGCCCACATGGGCATTAAAGTCACCCCCAAAAACTAAGTGCTCATTTCCCTTGCCCTGTCTAATTATGCTGTTTACTTAGTGTACTACTTCATCAAAGTCACTCCAAAAACCTCATTCCTTACATTCTCCCAAAAATTTACAGTTATACGTTGGATAGGAGAGAAAATTTTGCACAACGTCTGTTTTTTTATTTATTTTAATGTAAAATCTCCATTTTTCTTGTTGCTATATTTCAGTTTGTATTAAAAGCTACAGCCATGCCGTTTTGCACATGTTTGGAGTACCACATTCCCAACATTCTGGATAAAAGTTATGATTCTACTATGAATAGGAAAGAAATCATTACACAAAGGGTTGTAACCTATATATTTCAATGGAAATACTTCATAATTCACATTGCTATATCTCAATTTCTATTAAAGCTACAGCCATGCCATTTTGCACATGATACATTTACCTCATACCCTACCTGATTAAAAAAAAATTTAAAGTTCTATGTTGTATAGGAGAGAAAATATCGCCCAAAGTGTAATTTGCCATTTATTTCAATGAAACACTTAATTTTTCTTTTTCCTATACCTCAATTTTTATTAAAGCTACAGCCATGCTGCTTTGCAAGTGACTGGAGTACCGCATTCCCAACATTCTCACAAAAATTTACAGTTATACGTTGTTTAGGAGAGAGAATATCGCACATCATTTTTTACCATTGATTTCAAAGCAAAAACTCCATTTTCATTTTGCTATTATTAAATTTCTATTAAAGCTAAAGCCATGCTGTTTTGCACATGATTGGAGTACCACATTCCCAGCATTTTGAATGAAAAGTTATGATCCTGTTATGTTTAGTATAGAAAATATTGCACAAAGTGTGTTTTCCCAGTGATTTTAATGTAAAATCTCGATTTTTCTTTTAGCTATATTTCAATTTCTATGGAAGCTACAGCCATGCGTTTTGCACATAATTGAAGTCCCTCATTCTCTACATTCCCAAACAAATTTACAGCTCTATGTTGTATAGGAGAGAAAATAATGCACAAATTGTGCTTTCCCATTGATTTCATTGTAAAAACTCCATTGTTCTTTTTTGCTATTTCTTAATTTATATTAAAGCTTCAGCCATGCCATTTAGCACGTAATTGGAGTACCTCATTTCCTACATTTCCACAAAAATTTGCAGTTCTATGTTGTATAGGCGTGAGAATATCATGCAGTGTATTTTCCATTGATTTCAATGTAAAAACTCCATTTTTCTTTTTGATGTAAGTTAATTTCTATTATTGCCATGCCGTTTTGCACATTATTGGATCCCACTATTCTGAGTAAACGTTTTTATTCTATTATGTAACGGAAAGAAAATATTGCACAAAGTGTTTTTTTCCATTGATTTCAATGTAAAACTCCATTTCTTTTTTTGCTATATCTCAATTTCGTTTAAAGCTACAGCCATGCTGTTTTGCACATGATTGCAGTACCTTATTCCCTACTGTCTCACAAAAATGTAAGGTTCTCTGTTGTATAGGATAGAAAATGCCGTACAAATTGTGTTTTCCCATTGATTTCAATGTAAAACCCATTTTTCTTTTTGCAATATCTCAAGTTCTATTAAACTTTCAGCCATGTCGGTTTGCAGATGATTGGAGTACCTCATTCCCTACATTCTCACAACAATTTACAGTTCAATGTTGTATAGGAGAGAAAATACAACAAAAAGTGATTTTATCATTTGATTAAAATGTAAAAACTCCTTTTTTCTTTTTGCTACATCTCCATTTCTATTAAAGCTACAGCCACAGCGTTTTGCACATAATTGGGGTACCTGATTCCCTACATTCTAGCAAAAATTTACAGTTCTATGTAAATTGTAAAAACTCCATTTTCATTTTGCTATTACTTAATTTCTACTAAAGCTAACGCCATGCTGTTTTGCACCTGATTGGAGTGCAACATTTCCAACATTCTGAAAAAAAGTTTTGATTCTGTTATGTATAAAAAAGAAAATGATGCACAGTGTGTTTTCCCAGTGATTTTAATGCCAAATCTCGATTTTTTTTGCTATATCTCAATTTCTATTAATTTTCCATGGCATTTTGCACATAATTACACTCCCTCATCCCTACATTCTCACAAAAATTTACAGCTCTATGTTGTATAGGAAAGAAAATAACGCACAAAGTGTGTTTTTCTATTGATTTCATTGATTTCTATATCTCAATTTCTATTAATGCCACAGCGACGTCGGTTTGCACATGATTGGTGTACTCCATTTCCAACCTTGTGGATGAAAGTTATCATTCTATTATATATAGGAAATAATAGAGCACAACGTGTGTTTTTCCATTGATTATAATGTAAAATATCCATTTCTCCTTTTGCTATATCTCGATTTTTATTACAGCTACAGCCATGCCGTTTTGCACATGATTGGAGTATTTCATTCCCTACATTCTTGCCAAAATTTATAGTTATATGTTGTATAGTACAGAAAGTATCCCACAAAGTGTGTTTTCCAATTGATTTCAATGTAAAAACTCCATTTTTCTTTTTGCTATATCTCAATTTCCATAAAAGCTACAGCTTTGCCATTTTGCACATGATTGGAGTACCACATTCCCAACATTCTGGATAAAAATTGTGATTCTAATATGTATAGGAAAGAGAGTATTGCAGAATGTATGTTTTCCCATTGATTTTCATGTAAAAACTTCATTTTGCTTTTTCCTTTATCTGAATTTCTATGAAAGCTACAGCCATGCCGCTTAGCACACACTTATAGTACGTTATTCCTTAAATCCTCACAGACATTTAAAGTTCTGTGTTGTATGGGAGAGAAAGTACCCCGCAAATTTATTTTTCCTTTTTTAATTTTAATGTAAAAACCTTATTTTTCATTTTGCTATATCTAAATTTCTACTAAAGCTTCAGCCATGCCGTTTTGCAAATGATTGGAGTATTGCATTCCCTACATTCTTGCCAAAATTTGCAGTTTTATCATGTAATTGAGACAAAATGCACAACGTGCGTTTTCCCATTGATTACAATGGATGAACTTCATATTTCATTTGGCTACATCTCAATTTCTATTAAAGCTATTGCCATGCCGTTTTGCATATTATTGGAGTACCTCATTCCCAACATTGGGGTAAAAATTTACAGTTTTATGTAATATAGGAGTGAAAATATCGCACAAAGTTTTTTTTCTTTTGATTTCAATGTTAAAACATTATTTTTCTTTTTGCGATATCTCAATTTCTATTTAAGCTAGAGCCATGCTGTTTTGCACATGATTGAAATACAGTGAAACTTCTCTAATCAGCATTTCCTAGGGATTTACAAAAGTGGACCCATCAGAGGGGTGGAACAATAAGGGGGGTTAACCCAAATTCCATGGAAGTTTCCATTTTTTAGAGAAGTGGACCTTTGCATATGATAGTATCCCTAGACAGGTAGTATGGATCATTTTATGATATCAAGGGGTTGTTTAAGGCCATTTTGGGATAGTGCAGGATATGTACATTATGATGGTTTCATTGCCTGTGTGAATATGGCATCAGGAAATAGTGATGCTTAGCATGCAGGTTAGTGTGCATCAAAGAGCAGCACTTAGCCCATATATTTTCACTCTAGTAATGGGTGAGCTGCTGACAGGAATAGAGGAATCAGCCCCTTATTGCCTGGTATTTGCTGATGATGTGGATAGGCTTGCTGAGTCCCAATTAGATGCACAAAAGAGCCTACAAGACATTAAAACTCTAATGGAAAGAGAGGGGGGTCTAAAGATGAACATGAAAAAGACAAGAGTAACTAGCTTTCAATTAAAGTGGCAAGGGCCATGGTAGTGAGATTCACTGTGGTGATAAGTGGATGAGTGGAGATGAGTGGCATGAGAGTTTTGTTATTTATGATCTGCGTTCCAGAGCAATGAGGAGATAGACTCTGATGTGACACATAGGATTAATGCAGGTTGACTGAAGTGGAGTCCTATGTGACCATTGGGTCCCAATAAAGTTGAAAGGCAAAGTTTACATAATGGTAGTTAGGCCCACTGTGCTGTATGGCTCATAGAATTGGGCAGCTAGGAAGAACCATGAAAAGAGAATGCAAGTGGCTGAGGTGCAAATGATGTGCTACATAAGTGGGGATGTCATGTGCTGACAGTTCAAAGCGAGTACATTAGCTGTATCTTTGGGTGGTCAACATCGCAGAGAAGATGAGAGAATCAGCTGAGGTGGTATGGGCATGTGATGAGGAGAAGAAGAAGAAACTTATAAGGACTATTGTGGGACTGTGCATGATTGGGGGTGCCTGGGGTAGGGGAAGACCAAAACGGACATGGAAGAAAATTGTGCAAAGGGTCATGGAGGAGTGCGGAGTGGAAGGTGACTTGGTAGGGAATAGGTAATAGTGGTGGATGAGAAACTGCAGACCCGACTCTGCCGCAGGCATAATGAGGGTGAGATGATGATGATATTGATAAAAAGTGGACTTTTGTGGGGGAGAACTAATTACAGAGGTTCCCCTATATAGAGTTTTCACTGTTTAGCAAACTCAGTATTAGGTGACAGTTGAACCCGTTAAAAGGGTTGGAGGTGGGTGTCAGGAGTGGACCTATTAGTGGGGTAAAAAGTACTGCACATCTATGAGATAATTTTCAGTCCTTTAATAAAGTGGATCTTTCTATGAGGTAGACCGATTAAAGAAGTGGACTGACAGAGAGGTTTCACTGTACTGCATTTCCAACATTCTGAATAAAAGTTATAATTATATTATGTATAGGAAAGAAAATATTTTATAAAGTGTTTTCCCATGGATTTCAATTGTAAAATCTCCATTTTTCCTTTTGCTATATCTAATTTTCTATTAATGTAACAGTCATGCTTTTTGCACATGATTGGAGTACCTAATTCCCTACATTCTTGCAAAAATCTGCAGTTATATGTTTTATAGGAGAAAAAATATCTCACAAAGTGTGTTTTCTGATTGATTTAAATTTTAAAATTCCCTTTTTGTTGCTATATCTCAATTTCTATCAAAGCTACAGCAATGCCGTTTTAAACATGATTGAAGTACCACATTCCCAAAATTCTGAATAATAGTTATGATTCTATTATGTATATTCAAAAAAGTTTTAAACAAAGTGTTTTTTCCCATTGAATTTAATGTAAAAACTCCATTTTTCTTTTTGCTATATCTCATTTTCTGTTAAGGCTATAGCTATGTCGTTTTGCACATGATTGGAGTACCTCATTCCCCACATTATCACAAAAATTTACAGTTTTATGTTGTATAGGAGAGAATATATCGCACACAATGTGATTTCTCATTAATTTGAAATTAAGAACTCCATTTTTCTTTTGCTATATCTCAATTTCTAATATAGCTAAAGCCATGCCGTTTTGCACATGATCAGAGTAATACTTTCCCAACATTCTGAATAAAAGTTATGATTTTATTATGTATAGGAAAGAAAATATTGCACAATGTGTGTTTTTCCATTGATTTCAATGTGAAAGCTCCATTTTTCATTTTGCTATATATCATTTCTTATTAAAGCTACAAGCATGCCATTTTGCACGTAATTCGAGTACCTCATTCCCTACATAGGAGAGAAAATATCCAACAAAATTTGTTTTCTTATTCATTTCAACGTAAAAACACCATTTTTCTTTTTGATATATTTCAATTTCTATTTAAGCTTAAGCCTCGCCGTTTTGCACATGATTCGAGCACCTCATCCCCTACATTTTTAAAACATTTACGGTTATATGTTGTATATTAGAGAAAATAGCGCACAAAGCGTGTTTTCTGATTGATTTCAATGTTCCCTTTTTTTTTGCTATATCTCAATTTCTATCAAAGCTACAGCAATGCCCGTTTGCACAATATTTGGAGTATGTCATTCCCTACATTCTGGCAAAATGTTTTTCCCATTGATTTTAATGCAAAAAGTCCCTTTGTCTTTTTGCTATATCTCAATTTCTATTAAAGCTATAGACATGCCGTTTTGCACATGATTGGAGTACCTCATTCCCCACATTCTCGCAAAAATTTACAGTATTATGTTGTATAGGAAAGAATATATCGCACAAAATGTGATTTTCCATTAATTTTAATGTAAAAATCTCAATTTTTCTTTCTGCTATATCTCAATTTCTATTAAAGCTACAGCCATGCCCGTTTGCACAATATTTGGAGTACGTCATTCCCTACATTCTGGCAAAAATTTACAATTCTATGTTTATAGAAGAAGAAATATCACATAAATTGTGTTTTCCCATTGATTTTAATGTAAAAATTCAATTTTTCTTTTGGCTATATCTCAATTTCTATTAAAGATACACCCAGGCCATTTTGCACATGTTTGGAGTACCTCATTCCCTGCATTATGGTAAAAATTTACAGTTATGTGTTGTATAGAAGAGAAAATATCACACAAAGTGTGCTTTCCCATTTATTTTAATGCTAAACACCATTTTTTTGCTATATCTCAATTTCTAATAAAGCTACAGCCATGCCATTTTGCACATAATTGAAGTACCTTGTTACATACATACTTACAAAAATACACACTTCTATGTTGTATAGGAGAGAAAATATCGCACCAAGTGTGTTTTCCCATTGATTTCTATTTGCTATATGTCAAATTCTATAAAATCTCAGCTATGCCGTTTTGCACAAAAGTGGATTACCTCCTTCCCAACACCTCGCCAAAATATACATTTTTATGTTGCATAGGAGAGAAAATATTGCACAAAGTGTGTTTTACCATTGATTTCAATGTAGAAACTTAATTTTTATTTTTGCTATATCTCAATTTCTATTAAATCTACAGCTATGCCGTTTTGCATATGATTGGAGATCCACATTCCCAACATTCTGTAGAAAGGTTATGATTCTTTTATGTATAGGAAGAAAAATATCAATGTAAAATGTATCAATTTCTATTAAAGCTATAGCCATGCTGTTTTGCACATGATTGGAGTATCTCATTCCCTACATTCGCACAGAAAATTACACTTCTATGTCATATAGAAGAGAAAATATTGCTCAAAGTTTCAATTTCAATTAAAGCTGCAGCAGTTCCGTTTTGCACATGATTG
>JAAFCE010009125.1:11333341-11366979 GCA_013389805.1 Trigoniulus corallinus
AAGCTACATCCATGCCGTTTTTCACACAGTTGGAGTACCTCATTCCCAGCATTCTCAAAAAAATTTACAGTTCTATGTTGTATAGGAGAGAAAATATCGCTCATAATGTGTTGTGCCATTGATTTCAATGTAAAAATTCTATTTTTCTTTATCTAAATTTCTTTTAAAGCTACAACCATGCCGTATTACACATGATTGAAGTACCACATTACCTACATTTTGGCCAAAATTTGCAGTTTTATAATGTATAAGAGACAAAATGCACAAAGTGCGTTTTTCCAAACATTTCAATTGAAAAACTTCGTTTTTTTTGCTATATTTCAAATTCTTTTAATGCTACAGCTATCCCGGTTTGAACATAATTGGAGTACCTTATGTCCTATGCTCTTGCAAAAATCTAAAATTCTATGATGTATTGGACAGAAAATATCGCACAAACTGTTTTCCTATTCATTTCAATGAAAAAACTCCAATTTTTTTTTCCTATATCTCATATTCTATTAAAGCTACAGCCATGCCGTTTTGCACACGATTGGAGTACCTTACTCTTAAATTTCTAACAAAAAGTTACAGTTTTATGATGTACAGGAGAGAAAATATCAAACAAAGTGTTTTTTTCATTCATTTTTCATGTAAAAACTCCATTTCTCATTATGCTTTACCTCAATTTCTATTAATGATACAGACATGCCGTTTTAATCATGATTAGAGTACTGCATTCCCTGCTTTTGCGCAAAAATTTACAATTCTATGATGTATAAGTGAGAAAATAACGCACAAAGTGTGTCTTTCTATTGATTTCAATGTAAAAAGTACATTATTTTTTGCTATATTTGAATTTGCATAAAAGCTAAAGCCATGCCGTTTTGCACATGATTGAAGTACCAAATCCTTAACATTCTGGATAAAAGTAATGATTCTATTATGTATCAAAAAGAAAATATCACACAAAGTGTGTTTTCCCATTGATATCAATGTTAAAACTCCATTTTTCTTCTTGTAACATCTCAATTTCTATTAAAGCTAGAGGAATGCTGTTTTACACATGATTGGAGTACCACATTCGCTACATTCTTCCCAAAATTTACAGCTCTATGTTGCATAGGAGAGAAAATATCACAGAAAGTGCAAAAACTCATTTTTTTCTTTTTGTTATATCTCAATTTCTATTAAAGTTACAGCTATGCCATTTTCCACATGATTGCAGTACTACATTCCCAACATTCTGGATAAAAGTTATGATTCTATTATATATAGGAAAGAAATATGGAACAAAGAGTTCTTTCCTATTGATTTATATAAAAAAACGCTATTTTAGCTACAACCATGCTGTTTTGTACCTAATTGGAGAACCGCATTCAAATCATTATGTATAATAGTTATGATCCTATTATGTACAGGAAACCAAATCTCAGACATGCTGGGTTTTCTGATTGATTTCAATGTAAAAACTCAATGATTCCTCTTGCCAAATCTTAATTTTTCTTAAAGCTACAGCCATGCCGTTTTGCACATGATTGAAGTACCACATTCCCAACATTCTGGAAAAAACTTATGATTTTATTATATATATTATAGAAAATATCACACAAAGTGTGATTTCAAATTGATTTCCATGTTAAAACCATTTTCTTTGCAATATCAATTTCGATTAAAGCTAATGCCTTGCCTTTTTGTAAATGATAGGAGTACTTCATTAGTACTTTTCAGGAGTACTTTTGCACATGATCAGTGCAACTCATTTCCTAAATTCTCGAAAATATTTATAGCTCTATGTGTTGTAGGAGAGAAAATATCACACAAGGTTTGTTTTCTTATTGATTTAAATGTATAAACATCATTTATCTTTTTGCTATATCTAAATTTCTATTAAAGCTACAGCTATGCTGTTTTGCAATATGATTGGAGTACCCCATTCCCTACATTTTTGCAAAAATTTACAGTTCTATGTTGTTTAAGACAGAAAATATCACACAAATTGTGTTTTCCAATTGATTTTATTGTAAAAACACCATTTCTCATATTGCAATATCTCAATTTCTCTTAAAGCTACAACCATGCTATTTTGCACATAATTGGAGTACCTCATTTACAGTTATACGTTGCTTAGGAGAGAAAGTATCGCACACAGTGTGATTTCCCATTTATTTTAATGTTAAAACTCCATTTTTATTTTTGCTATATCTCTAATTCTGTTAAGGCTACAGCCATGCCGTTTAGCACTTGATTGGAGGACCTCATTCAATACATTTTTGTAACAATTTACAGTTCTATGTTGTATAGGAGAGAAAATATCGCAAGAAGTGTGTTTTCTAATTGATTTCAATGGTAAAATTCCATTTTTCTTTTTGCTATATCTCAATTTCTACTAAAGCTACAGCCATGCCATTTAGCAAATGACTGTAGTACATCATTTCCTACACTTTCACAAAAATTTAAATTTCGATGTTATATATGAGAGATAATATTGCACAAAGAGTGTTTCCTTATTGATTTCAATGTAAAAACTCCATTTTTCTTTTTACTATATCTCAATTTCTATTAATGCTACAGCCATGACGTTTTGCACAAGATTAGAGTGCCTCATTCCCTACATTTTTTGGAAAAATGTGCAGGTCTCTGTTGTCTAAGAAAGAAAATATTGCACAAAATGTGATTTCACATTGATTTCAATGTAAACACTTCACGTTTCTTTTTGCTCTACCTCAATTTCCAATAAAGCTACCGCCATTCCGTTATGCACATGATTGGAGTACCCCGTTCCCTACATTTTCAAAAAAATTTACAGTTCTATTTTGTATAAGAGAGAAAATATCACAGAAAGTGTGTTTTCCCATTGATTTTAATTTGAAAACTCCACTTTTCCTTTTGCTATCTCTCAATTTCTATTAAATCTACAGCCATGTCGTTTTTCATATGATTAGGGTACAACATTTACAATATTCTGGAAAAATGTTATGATTCTATGATGTATAGGAAAGAAAATATCGCACAAAGTGTGTTTTCCTATTGATTTCAATGTAAAAATTCCATTTTTCCTTTTTGCTATATCTCAATTTTTATGAAAGCTACAGGCATGCCGTTTTGCACATTGTTGAAGTACCTCATTCTTTACAGTCTCCTAAAAATTTACAGTTCTATGTTGTATAGGAGAGTAAAAATCAAATAAATTGTTGTTTTTAATTAATTTTAATGTAAAAATTCTATTTTTCTTTTTGCTTTAGCTCAATTTCTTTTAATGCAACAGACATGCCGTTTTGCACATGATTGGAGTACTTCATCCCCTAAATTCTGTCAATATTTTACAGTTCTATGTTTTATTAGAGAGAAAATGTCACACAAAGCGTGATTTTCCGTTGATTTTAATGTAAAAAATATTTCTCTTTTTGCTATATCCCAATGTCTTTCAATGCTACGGCTATGTTATTTTAAACATGATTTCAGTGCCTCATTCACTACATTCTTGTAAAATTTGCAAAGAGTGAGTTTTCCCAATGATTTCTATGTAAAATCTCCATTATTTTCTGTTTGCTATATCTCAATTTCTGTTAAAGCTACAGCCACGCCGTTTTGCACACAATTGGAGAACGTCATTCCCTACATTTTTGCAAAAATTTATAGTTGTATGGTGTATAGGGGAGAAAATGTCGCACAATGTGTGTGTTCCTTTTGATTTCAATGTAAAAACTCCATTTTTCTTTTTGCCATATCTCAATTTCTTTTAAAGCTGCAGCCATGGCTATTTGCACATGATTGGATTACCACATTCCCAACATTCTATCCAAAATTGAGGTTCTATTATGTATATCAATGAAAATATCACACAAAGTGTGTTTTCCCATTGAATTCAATTGAAAAACTTCACTTTTCTTTTTGCTATATGTCGCTTTCTATTTAACCTACAGCCATGCGATTTTGCACATGATTGCAGTACCTTGTTACCTATATACCTCACAAAAATTTACAGTTCTATGTTGTATAGTAGAGAAAATGTCGCACAAAGTGTATTTTCCTATTGATTTTAATGTATAAAATCCATTTTTCTTTTTGCTATATATCAATTCCTATTAAAACTAAATTCATACCATTTTGCACATGATGGGAGCACGACATTTACAACATTCTGGAAAAAAGTTATGATTTTATTACGTATAGGAGAGAAATATCACACAAAGTGTGTTTTTATGTTGATTTCAATGTAAAAACTCTATTTTTCTTTTTGCTATATCTCAAGTTCTATTAAATAAACAGCCATGCCGTTTCGCACATGATTGGAGTATCACATTTACAACATTTTGGAAAAAAGTTATGATTCTATTATGTATAGGAGAGAAATATCGCACAAAGTGTGTTTTCCGGATGATTTCAATGAAAAAACTCCATTTTTCATATTTGCTGTATCTCAATTTCCATTTAGGCTACAGCCATGCCATTTTGCACATGATTGGAGTATCTCATTTCCTACATTCTCACAAAATTTTAAAGTTCTATATTGTGTAGAAGAGAATACGTTGCATAAATGTAGTTCTTTTCCATTGATTTTAATGTAAAAACTCTATTTTTCTTTTTTCTATATCTCAATTTTGATTAAAGCTACAGCCATGCCAATTTGCACGTGATTGGAGTACAATATTCCCTTTATTCTTGCAAAAATTTACAGTTCTATGTAGTACAGGAGAAAAAATATTACACAAAGTGTGTTTTCATAATGTAGCGAAGGCTTTTTTATAAGTTGTAGAAAATTTGAATAAAGATGTTTATATTCCAGTTCTATTATAATTATGATTTTTGTTTTTGTTGTATTCCATTAAATCCGACACTAATATCTTAGTTGCATTTTTAATGGAAGAAAGATTCAAATGGATATCCAGAAAAGTAGAGTGAACGTTATTTCACTTTAATATTCTTGAACAGTTGAATATTTAAATCAATTAAAATAACGTAACTAATATACAATATCACAAATGATGATAATTAACTTGATAAAGATTATAACTTATAATGAAAATTGTTAAGTTTTGGGAGACTCTGAAATATATGACTGTATGTTTTGAAGATCTGACTTGGAACTGTTTTCTTTTAAATTTTGAATTAAATAACGAGATTTTTATGGAATGAACAGAAATGTTATTGTTTCTGTTGTTCTTTTTTTTTTGTATTTTAAAAGTGTCATTCTAAAAAAATAGGGTGCACGTGCTGAAGAACACATGTGATTAATTTGAAATAATGACATCCAAATATCTTTTGGAATATGTGTTAGTAATGTTGGAGAGGGTGTCTCCAAAGTATTGTCACGACATACTGAAAATGGGTACCGCAAGTAAGATGTAAGTAGCGATGGAGTAGTGAGTCTCCACAATAATGATTTCTATTTAAAAACTCCATATTTTCTTTTGCTATGTTTCAATTTCTAATAAAGCTACAGCCATTCCGTTTTGCAAACAATTGGAGTACCTCAATACCCTACATTCTCTCAAAAATTTACAGTTCTATGTTGTATAGGAGAGAAAATATCGCACAAAGTGCGTTTTTCTATTGATTTCAATGGAAAATCTTTATATTTCTTTGTGCTTTTTATCAATATATCACAAATTCTATTAAACCTACAGCCATGCCTTTTGGCACATGACTGAAGTACCTCATTCCCTACATTCTCACAGTAATTTACAGTTCTATGTTGTATAGGAGAGCAAATGTTGCACAAAGTGTGTTTTCCTATTGATTTTAATGTAAAACTCCATTTTTCATCTTTGCAATATCTCAATTTCTATTAGAGCTATAGCCATGACGTTTTCCACATGATTGGGGTACCTCATTCTGCACATTCTTGCAAAAATTTACATTTCTACGTGTATAGGAGAGAAAATATTGCACATTGTGTTTTCCCATTAATTTCAGTAAAAAAACTCCATTTTTCTTTTTGCTACATCTCAATTTATATTAAAACTACAGCGATGCCGTCTTGCACGTGATTGGAGTACCTCATTCCCTACATTCTCACACAAATTTACAGTTCTATGTTGCTTAGGAGAGAAAATATCGAAAACACACTTTGCGCAATATTTTGTTTCCTATACGTAATGGAATCATAACATTTATTCAGAATGTTGGAAATGTGTATTCCAAACATATGGAAAATGGCATGGCTGTAACTTTAATAGCAATTGAGATATTTCAAAAAGAAAAATATGGTTTTTACATTGAA
Source organism: Trigoniulus corallinus (assembly GCA_013389805.1). Taxonomy (NCBI): domain Eukaryota; kingdom Metazoa; phylum Arthropoda; class Diplopoda; order Spirobolida; family Trigoniulidae; genus Trigoniulus; species Trigoniulus corallinus. The sequence goes on from JAAFCE010009125.1 coordinate 11,339,547, forward strand.
ATCAATGGGAACAATTACTTTGTGTGATATACTCTCTCCAACACAACATAGAACTGTAAATTTTTGCGAAAATGTAGGGAATGAGGTATTCCAATCATGTGGAAAACGGCATGGCTGTAGCTTTAATAGAAAATGAGATATTGCAAAAAAAGAAAGATTCAGTTTTTAAATTGAAATCAATGGGAAAACACACATTGTGCGATATTTTCTCTTCTAAAGTTCATAGAACTGCAGATTTTTTAGAAGAATTCATGGTATGAGGCACTCCAATCATGTGCAAGACCGCATGACTGCAGCTTTAATAGAAATTGAGATATTGCAAAAAGAAAAATGGAGTTTTTACATTAGAATCAATTGATAAATACACTTTGTGCCATTTTTTCTCTCTCCTACAACATAGAAATGTCAATTCTTGTGAGAATGTAGGGAGTGAGTTACTCCAATCATGTGCAAAACGGAATGGTTGTAGGTTTAATAAAAATTGAAATATAGCAAAAAGACAAATGCAGTTTTTAGATTGAAATCAATCAGAAAAAACACTTTCAGCGATATTTTCTCTCCTATACTATATAGAACTGTAAATTTTTTAGAGAATGTAGGGAATGAGGTACTCCAATTATGTTCAAAATGGCTTGGCTGATGGTTTAATAGAAATTGTGATATAGCAAACAGAAAATTGGAGTTTTTTCATTGTAATCAATAGAAAAAACACTCTGTGCAATATTTTCTCTCCTATACAACATAGAAATGTATATTTTTGCGAGAATGTGGGGAATGAGGTACTCCAATTATTTTCAAAATGGCATGGTTGTAGCTGTAATAGAAATTGAGATGCAGCAAAAGCTAAAATGAAGTTTTTCCATTGAAATCAATGCAAAAACGCACTTTGTGCATTTTATCTCCTATACATGAGAGAACTGCCAATTTTGGCCTAAAGGTAGGTAATGTGGCACTCCAATCATGTGCAGAACGGCATGGATGCAGTTTAGTTGAAATTGAGATATAGCAAAAAGAAAAATATAGTTTAACATTAAAATCAATGGAAAAACACACTTTGTTCAATATATTTTCTCCAATACAACATAGAACTGTATTTTTTATGAGAATATAGGAAACGAGGTACTCCGTTCATGTGCAAAACGGCATGCTTGTAGCTTTATTAGAAGTTGAGATATAGGAAAAAGAAAAATGGAGTTTTGACATTGAAATCAAAGAGGAAACACACTTTTTGCGATATTTTCTTTCCTATACATAATAGAATAGATAACTTTAATCCAGGAGGTTGGGAATGTTGTACACCATTAATGCAAAAGCGGCATGCCTGTCGCTTTATTAGAAATTGAGATATAGCAAAAGAAAAACGGAGTTTTACATTGAAATCAATGGGAAAACACAATTTGTGCGGTATTTCTTCTCCGATACAACATAGAACTGTAAATTGTTGCAAAAATGTTTTGAATGAGGTACTCCAATCTTGTGCAAAATAGCATGGCTGTAGCTTTAATAGAAATTGAGATATAGCAAAAAGAGAAATGGTGTTTTTACATTGAAATCAGTGGGAAAACACACGTTGTGTGATATTTCCTTACCTATACATAATAGAATCATAACTTTTATCCAGAATGTGTGAAATGTGGTACTCCAATTAGGAGCAAAATGGCTTGGATGTATCTTCAAAAGAATATGAGATGTAGAAAAAGAAAAATGGAGTTATTACATTGAAATCAATGGGAAAATACTTTGCGTGATATTTTCTCTCCTATATAACATAGAACTGTAAATTGTTGCGAGAACATAGGGAATTAGGTACTTCAATGATGTGCAAAACGGCATTGCTATAGCATTAATAAAAATTGAGATATAGCAAAAAGAAATGTGAAGTTTTTACATTAAAATCAATAGGAAAACACAATTTCGATGAAATTTCTTCTCCAATAAAACATATAACTGTAAATTTTTGCAAGAATGTAGGGAATGAGGTACTTCTATCATGTGCAAAACGGCATGGTTGTAGCTTTAATAGAAATTGAGATATAGTAAAAAGAAAAATGGAGTTTTTACTTTGAAATCAAGGGGAAAATACAATTTGTGCGACATTTTTATTGCTATAAATAACAGTGTAGTGATCACATGTACATCATGCACTTGCATTTTATTTTGAATGTATGTGTCTGAAGGTCAGAGGTTCAGCATGCACAGAACTTCTGTCATTTCAAATTGAAATTGTTGTATTTGAATTTTTAAACTTAAGAATGGCATTTTTCGAAATTTCCCATTCAAAAAGAAATCAGTTGATTTATTTTAAAAAAAAAAGATCAGTGTTCTTTTTGGAACTGTCAATTGTAGACGTTCTCTAATTCACTCTAAACTTCAAAACGTTAGTACACCTGTTAGTAGATTTTTATCATTTATTCATATATATAAAACAGTAATGACACATCTTGGATGCCTATCAAATAAAATTTGTTAATTTGTAATAAAAGCATCTTTACTAAGGAATTATATGGAAGAACTTTCGTAAATTTTTTTGATAACTAATAAATGAATATGCATAGCTTATACATCACAATCTGATTCAACCAAATACAGCAGCCTTCCACCACATATTTGGTGACCCAGACGTTATCCAGGTGGATTTTCCATACTTTTTTAAATGGATTTTTAAGGTGTATATTTGCAACACATCACTCCCTAACGATTTCTAACAGATTTCTTCTTGTGTGTGTTCGTGATTATTTAGAACTGAAAGTATAGATTGCAAGTGTTTTCTAAAACGGATTATTTACATTATTTAAGCTTGGAGGTTGAAGTTGCCTTATAATCAGTTAACATTAATTTTTGGTAATAGGATTAGAACCAATAGTTAATGGAAGGCCCTAGCCATTTAGCAGACCTGAGGACTTTGGTCACAATGGAAGATAAAGGGAGCCTGAACGTTGTTTAACATCCTGGGTGAAAACTTAAAAAAACTGCCAAATTTTTGGTCGCATGACCTGGAGACCTGGTTTGCTAACTTTGAGTACTGTTTCCAGGCATACCAGGTTAAAAGCGATACCAGAAAGTTCGATCTCATGGTGGATGCCCTACCACCTGAGATCATCACCGATGTTTGGGATTTAATATTAAAGCCTCTCGTCACAAACGCCTATGAAGCTTTAAAGTCAGCCATCACTTTGAGTTCACCCACACAGAAACAAAAGTTGCAACAATTATTAAATAAACTGCAACCAGGGATCGGAAGCCCACTCAGCTGTTGCATCACGTGCAACAGCTTGAAAGAAGTTTGGTTTCAAGACCTTACAATATGCTTCTCCTCAAAGAACTTTTTATTTCCCGTCTACCAAAAAAAATTCAGATGATCCTTGCTATGGAAGACCCACGTTCGACGTTCAACAAATTAGCCAAGATCAGCAACAAGATCCTCAAAGTTTTAGATCCATCCTTGCAACAATTAAATGTATTGACTAGTTCGTCTCTGGAAGATCAAATCCTCAAACAACTTAATTCGCAGTTAACTGATTTAAATCAGCAGCTGGAGATATTGTCATTGAGGGTCAACTCTCTCGTATCTCCTAGCTTCACAAATCACTGCAATTCTTCCCATACTAGACAAAGGTCTCATTCATGTTCTAAGGTACCACAAGCCATTGAACCAATTTCCAACCAATGTTGGTACCACAGAACATTTGGGAACAAGGCCCACAAGTGTGTCCCGCCATGTCAACAAAAATCGGGTAGGCCTGTCATCCTCGGTGATGCGGGATGGCAATGGCCACACTAACAGTCATCTGTTTTACATCAAGGACAATAATTCCATTTGTGACTTTTTGGTGGACACAGGTGCTGAGATAAGCGTCTACCCCAAGTCAAAACTTGACTCTGTGTCACTTGAACCTAGGAATGTAAAATTGAATGCTGCGAACCAAACTGTCATAGACACTTATGGAGTTTTACATACACATCTGGACCAAGGTTTGAGACGTTTGTTTCCTTGGGCGTTTCTAGTGGCTGACATACCTCGGGCCATATTGGGAGCTGATTTCCTAGCAGCCTACAATTTATTAGTCGATGTTGGTTGTTACAGACTTCACGACTGCATTACAAATTTGGAAATTCCTGGTATGGCAGTACGTTGTCTCCTGACTCGTATCAGCGATTATCCAGTAATTCTTTAGAGACATTACTGTCCCTCGATTACCTTCAGCCTCTGCCACACATCCAGTGGTACATCATATCATTACCACTGATGGACCCCAAGTGCATGCAAAAATGCAACAACTTGACCCAGTCAGACTTAAGGTCGCCAAAGAAGAGTTTCAACACCTCCACAAACTTGTCTACCTTAGGGCTTCATCGAGTCAATGGTCAAGTCCACTACATTTAGTCCTTAAAAACGACAAGTGGTGCATGGTAGGCGATTTCCAAGCACTTAAGGCACGGACGTTGCCAGGCAGGTATCCCATGCTGCACTTTACTGATTTTATGTAACAACTTAATGGAATGCGCATCCTTTCCAAAATTGACATGGTCAAGGCATACCACCAAATCCCAGTCGCGCCAGAAGACATCACCAAAAAAGCCATAACCACTCCGTTTGGTCTTTATGAGTACACCAGGATGCCATTTGGGTTATGCAATGCAGCACAGTCGTTTCAACGGTTCATGGACACAGCATTAGCAAACCTACCCTTCGTGTTCACATACATTGATGACCCACTCATGGGTAGCACTGATGACAACAAACATCAACAGCATTTACGAAACGTTTTTGAACTCTTTTGTCAATATGGTCTTGTGATTAATGTTTCAAAGTGTGTTTTTGGCGTTCCGTCAATCGAGTATCTCAGTCACATGGTTTCATCAGAAGGAATTGCACCATTGCAACAGAATATTGAGGCCATACAGAGTAATCCCAAGCCTGAATCGAGGTAGTCTTTACACTGGTTTCTCAGACTTATCAATATCTATCATAAGTTCATTCCTCACTGGGCAGACATCCTTCAACCTTTGCACAACATGCTATCAGGAAAAGCCAGCAGGAACTCGCTGCTACAATGGAATGATTCAACTAAGGAAACACTGACACAATCTGTTTTACTACCCCACCCCAACACTCCTCCTAAAACCAAGATAGCTCTCTTCACAGTTGCATCAGATGCGGCAATGGGAGCTGTGTTAGAACAAAATGTCAACAATGTCTGGCAACCTTTAGGCATTTTCTCGTGCTAATTCCAATTGGCAGAAACTAAATATAGTGCCTTTAATGAGAATTGCTGGCTATGTATTTAGCTGTTAAATACTTTTGGTACTTCTTGGAGGGTCGCCATTTCACCATCTATATGGATCATAAGCCACTCACTTTTGCTAAGTGCACTAGTCTCGACCGACAATCCCCTCAAGAAGCTCGTCATTTAGATTATATTTCAGCTTTCACTACCAATATACAATACATAGCCAGACAAGAAAATATAGTCACAGATGTTTTATTGCATACCTCAAGTCACCAAATTGACTTGTCACAAGGGCAGATGGACCTGGACAAGTTTTATCAGGAGTAGCTTCTTGACAACAAAGTCCAATCACTCCTTCAAAATCAGCAGTCACTTCAAATTCAACTGGTCCTTATTCCAGGATCACATGGGAGTCTCTACAGTGATGTTACTTCACCACAGCCTCGACCCATCATGCCTCAAACTTTTCGACACAAAGTTTTTCAGAGCATTCCTGACATCTCACTACCTGGCATCACCGCTACTCAAAAACTTCTCTTTGAACGTTTCATTTCGCCCTGTTGTAAAAAGGACGTACAATGATGGACAAAATCCTTCTTACAATGTCAGAAGAACAAGGTACACAGACACATTCACTCATCACCAGTCAGTTGTTCTCCTCCAACTTCATGCCTTGAGAAGATCCACATTGATATAGTCAGACCTCTCCCTCAATCACTTGGCAATCAGTACATACTCACGTGAATTGACTGGTTCATTCGTTGGCCTAATGCAATAGCAATACTTGACTGTACTGCCTCAACTGTTTCACAAGCTTTGTTATATCACTGGATTTCTCATTTTGGTGTGCAATCTACAATAACTAAAGACAGGGCCGACAATTTGACTCTCTCCTTTATTATTGTCTATGTAACATTTTAGGTACAACACACATACGCACCACCTCATATCACCCTGCATCCAACAGAATGATCAAACGATTCCATCGGCAACTCAAGGCTGCTTTAAAGTCTTCTGCTGATCCATTACACTGATGTGCAGCTATTCGTCTTATCCTGCTTGCCTTACACTGTGCCATAAATGCAGATTTACAAGCTTCTCCAGCAGAGTTGGTGTATGGGACAACATTATAGTTTCCAGGCAATGTCTTCTCACCCAAATAGGGTAGCCTGACTAGAGGTGATTTTTTGCAAAATTTGAGGTATGACATGCACATGCATGCATTACACCACAAACCACCATGCATACCCTCCACACTCACCCTACCCAACTTGATACTGCCACTCATGCTTTCGTACACTCAGGGGTTCAGCATCGTCCCCTTTCCTCTTCATATTATGGACCATTCAAAATTGTAAGCAAGTGTGTAAAGTATTTTACCCTCGATGTGAATGGAGACCATGTTAATGTCTCAGAGGAGCGTCTCAAACCTGCATTCTTTTTGAGCTTCTTTTTACACATTAGCAGACAGCAGCACCTTCATCAATCACAACATCCACACCACCCACATCCCATTCACCCCTCACATCAACCATACCATCATCTGCATTCACATCTACATCATCCCCTGTTTTTGACACATCATCTTCCATGTCTAAATCTTCATCTTTAACTTTGACACCATTTTCAATTCTCACGCACTCACCCACTCGAGATGCTTGTATCCACTTTGCATTTACATAACCATAGTTTCTTGTTTGTCATTTCTCTTTTTTTCTTGCAAGGGGGTATTTTGTAGTGATAACATATACATCATGCACTTGCATTCTATTTTGAATGTATGTGCCTGACGATCAGAGGTGCCACATGCACAGAAATTCTGTTGTTCAAAATTCAAATTTTTCTTTTTGAATTTTGAAACTTAACAATGGCATTTTTCGAAGAATGGCATTCTCCAATTCACTCTAAACTTCAATACGTCACTACAGTTGTTAGTAGTTTTTCATCATTAATTCATATATATACAACAGTAATTACACATCTTGGATACCTATTGAATAAAACTTGTTAATTTGTAAAAAAAGCATCTTCAATAAGGAATTATATGGAAGAACTTTCATAAATCTTGGATAACTAATAAATGAATATGCATAGCTCATACATCACAATTTGATTCAACCAAATACAGCAGCCTTCCACCACAATAGAATCACAACTTTCATCCAGAATGTTGGGAATGTGTTAATCCAACCACGTGCAAAACGGGATGGCTGTAGCTTTAATAGAAATTGAGATATAAAAAATGAAGTTTCTACATTGAAATCAATGGGAAAACCCACTTTTTATGATATTTTCTCTCCTATACATAATAGAATCATAACTTTTCTCCAGAATGTTAAGAATGTGGCACTCCTAACATGTGAATCATGGCTGTAGCTTTATTAGAAATTAAGATATAGAAAAAAAGGGATTTCACATTGAAATCAATAAGAAAACACACTTTGTGTAATATTTTCTCTCCTATACAACATAGAACTGTAATTTTTTTGTGAGAATGTAGGGAATGAGGTACTCCAATCATATGCAAAACGGCAGAGCTGTAGCTTTAATAGAAATTGATATTTAGCAAAAAGAGTAATAGAGTTTTTACTTTGAAATCAATGGGAAAACACACTTTCTGCAATATTTTCTTTCCTATGCAAGATAGAACTGTAAATTTTTGTGAAAATGTAGGGAATGAGGTACTCCAATCATGTGCAAAGTGGCATGGCTGTAGCTTTAATAGAAATTTAGATATAGCAAAAAAATGGAGTTTTTATGTTGAAATCAACAGGAAAAAACCCACTTTGTGCGATATTTTCTTTCCTATACATTACAGAATCATAACTTTTATCCAGAATGTTCAGAATGTGGTAATCCAATCGTTGGCAAAACGGAATGGCTGTTGCTTTAATAGAAATTGGGATGTAGCAAAAAGAAAAATTGATGTTTTTACATTGAAATCCATTGGAAAACACACTTTGTGAGATATTTTCTCTCCTATCAACATAGACCTGTAAATTTTTGTGAGAATGTAGGGAATAAAGTATGCCAATAATGTGCAAAATGGCATAGCTGTAGCTTTGATAGAAATTGAGATATAGCAAACAGAAAAATGGGGTTTATACATTGATATCCAATAGAAAACACACATTTTGCGATATTTTCTTTCTTATACATAATAGAATCATGACTTTTACTTACAATGTTGGGAATGTAGTACTTCAATCATGTGCAAAAAGGCATGGCCATATCTTTAATTGAAATTGAGATATAGCAAAAAGAAAAATCTAGTTTTTAAATTTAAATCAATAAGAAAACTCAATTTAAGCGATATTATCTTTCCTATACATAATAGAATCATAACTTTATTCAGAATGTTAGGAATATGATACTGCAATCAACTGCAAATTGGCATGGCTGTAGCTTTAATAGAAATTGAGATATAGCATAAAGATAAATGGAGTTATTACATTGAAATCAATGAGAAACCATTCTGTGTGATATTCTCTCTCCTATACAACACAGAACTACATTTTTGCGAGAATGCAGGGAATGAGGTACTTCAATCATGTGCAAAACGGCATGGCTGTAGCTTTATTAGAAAGTGAGATATAGCAAAAAGAAATACGGACTTTTTACAATTTCTTTATTGGGAAAATACACTTTGTGTGATTTTTTTCCTGTACATAATAGAATCATATCTTTTATTCAGAGTGTGGGAATGTGGTACTTCAATCTTGTGCAAATTGTCATGACTGTGGCATTAATGGAAATTGAGATATATCAAAAAGAATAATAGAGTTTTTACATTGAAATCAATGGGAAAAAACCCGTTGTGTGATATTTTCTCTCTTATACCCCATAGAACTGTAAGAGTCCCTCGTGATTCTGCTTTCCTCTTGGCTGACGAATTTTTTGGTATATTTGGGAAATTACTGAATCTTCAGGGTGAAAACCGCCTTTTTCAAGGCAGTCTCACCCCCAACGTTCCTGATTTATGGTAGGGCTGTGGGTGTTGTATTGTTTAAACGGGTGGGGAATTTTTGTGATTTTTGGCAGTTAAGCCTAACCTCGTGGGAATTTCTCTCACTCCCGTCGTGCTGCTTCACAGCTTGCATTGTCTGCATTGCTGGCGAGCATGCTATATTTCCAGCCCCACATCAACCACTGCAGCAAAAATCTTTCTTTAATTAACATTTAAGTGTTTAATTTCTATTAGTAATTTTAGAATTATTATTATTATCATCATCATCATTATTATTATTGGTTGTGTTGCCTATGGGGCATGCAGTACTAGATCTGCAGCACTGCCATAGTCTGAGGGGATCCATCAAGTGAGTGTTAGACCTCCACTCACTTGGCAATGTTAAGATCTTTGATGAGTGTCTCCTGTGGGGTAGCCCTGCCACAATTACTGTGGGCTCTCGACGTCTGACTGGGGTTACCCCAGTCAGTACTCTCCCACCAAATATGGGGACCATGCTAAGACCAGGGAAATGGAATATTGGGACCCTCTAAGGGAAAACTGGGGAATTAGCAGAAACCCTAAAGCATAGAAAGATCAGCATTGCATTCCTCCAGGAGAGAAGGTGGAAGGGTAAAAGGTCAAGGGGCCTTGGGGGAGGAATACAAGGTGATCTATGCAGGTAGTGATGAGGGTAAAAATGGGGTGGGTATTATATTATGCAGGTATTTCCAGCAGGGGATAACTTCAGTTAGGAGAGTTAGCAGCAGGTTAATGTTAGTTACTGTAGTTTGGCAAGGTATAGGGCTCCACTTCATAACTGCATATGCCCCACAAGCAGTCCTGGGTGACACAATTCAAGAAGCTTTTTGGAAAAGTTTTGATGAGTTTATTCAGTCAGTTGACAGCACAATTAGACAGGGCAGGGGAAATGAGTTGCTAATTATTGGGGGTGACATTAATGCACATGTTGGGAATGATGGTCAGGGATATGAGGAGGTACATGGGGGATGTGGATTTGGTATTATCAACCTTGCGAGGCAGAGGGTCCTTGACTAAGCAAGAGCACATGGCCTTGCATTGGCCAATACATAGTTTAAAAAGCAGGGAAAGGACCTAATCACTTTCCAGTCACCACAGGGGAGGTCCCAAATAACTTTTTCATGGTTAAAATGCAGCACAGGGCTGAGATCCAAGACTGCTGGGCACTACCCAGTGAGGACTTTCAGAAGGAAAGTGGCTATAAGCAGCTTATGATAGAATTACTAATGAAGGGGACAGTTTGGAGACAAACCTGGAAAGGAGAATCAGTTATTAGGTGGTAGACATTGCCAAAAAGGCGGAGGAAATCCAGCAGGAGGTTCTCAGCAAGGTAGACTGGGACTGGGATGGGTCAGCCAATGCCATGTGGGACAGGGTTGCTAGGAAGATTAGGAGTTGTGGAGAGGCACTTTTAGGTAAGGCTAGAGTAGGAGGAACTTATCAGGGTAGGCAGACTTGGTGGTGGAATGAGGAGGTGAAAGCTGCCATAAAACTTAAGAAGGTAGTTTTCAATAGGTGGAGGGAAATAGGGGATCAGGCTTCAAAGACAGATAATGTTCATGCAACTAAACATGCCAGGAGGGCCATTGCCTTGGCCAAGTACCAGAAGTATGAGGCCTTAAATGAAAAGTTGGGGACAAGGGAAGGAGAGAATGCTGTTTTCAAACTGGCCAAGACCAGGGATAGAACTAGTAAAGATGTTACCATGGCTATAACAGTCAATGCTACTAATGGTAGGGTCCTGTTCCAACCAGCAGAGGTAATCAAAAGGTGGGAGGAATACTACCATGCCATTCAAAGAATCAAAGGTCACAAAGCAGTAGGCCCAGATAGGATCCCGATTGATGTTTGGCACACCTTGGGGGCTACAGGAATCACATTGCTAGAGAAGCTTTTCAATAAGTTAGCAAATGGTGACAGGATGCCATCTGAATGGCGTGAGAGCTTGAGAGTTCCACCGTTCAAGGACAAAAATGACGCTCAGGACTGTGGAAACTATAGAGGCATAAAGCTAATGAGACATTCTATGAAGCTGTAGGAGCGAGTCATAGAATGTTGCCTCAGAGACCGACTAGGGTCTGATGAAACCAATTTGAGTTTATGCCATGTAGGTCCACCATGGAACCAATCTTTATTCTATGACAGATGACAGAGAAACATAGAGCAACAAGGAAGGACCTCCATGCAGTATTCATTGACCTGGAGAAGGCATATGATAGTGTCCCTAGACAGGTGCTATGGAGTGTTTTAAAGAAGAAAGGAGTTGATGAATGCCATATTAGGATAGTGCAGGATATGTATGAAGGCTCCATTTCCAATCATGTGCAAAACGGCATGGCCATAGCTTTACTAGAAATTGAGATATAGCAAAAAGAAAAACGAAGTTTTTAAACTGAAATCAAAAAGAAAACACACTTTGTGCGATATTTTCTCTCCTATACAACGTAGAACTGTAATTTTTTTTGAGAATGTACGGAATGAGGTACTTCAATCAGGCGCAAAACGGGATGGCTGTAGCTTTAATAAAAATTGAGATATACCAATAAGAAAAATGTAGTTTTTACATTGAAATCAATGGGAAAAACACTTTGTGCGATATTTTCTCTCCTATAAAACATAGAACTGTTATTTTTGTGAGAATGTAGGGAATAAGGTACTCCAATTATGTGCAAAATGGCATGGCTGTAGCTTTCATAGAAATTGAGGTATAGAAGAAAGAAAAATTGAGTTTTTTTATATTGAAATGAACATTAAAAAACACTATGCGTGATATTTTCTCCCCTATACAACATTTAACTGTAAATTTTTTGCAAGAATGTAGGGAATGTGGTACTCCAATCATGCGCAAAATGGCATTGCTGTAGCTTTAATAGAAATAAAGATATATCAAAATATAAATACCAATGAGAAAACACACTTTGTGTGATATTATTTTCCCTATATAACATGGAACTGTAAAGTTTGTCAAGAAAGTAGGAAATGAGGTACTCCAATCATGTGGAAAACGGCATGATTGTAGCTTTAATAGAAATTGAGATATAGCAAATAGAAGAATGGAGTTTTTACATTGCAATCAATGGAAAAACACGCTGTGCGACATTTTCCCTGTTATATAAAGTAGAACTGTAAATTTTTGAAAGAATGTAGGGATCGAGGTATTCCAGTCGTGAGCAAAACGGCATTGCTGAAGTTTTAATAGAAATTGAGATATAGCAAAAAGAAAAATGTTTTTACATTGCAATCTATGGGAAAACACACGTTGTGCGATATTTTTCCACATATACAACAGAGAACTGAAAATTTTTCCTAAGATGTAGGGAATGAGGTATTCCAATCTTGTACAAAACGCCATGGCTGTAGCTTTAATAGAAATTGAGATATAGCAAATAGAAGAATGGAAGTTTTACATTGCAATCAATTGGAAAAACACTTTGTGCGATATTTTCTCTTCTATACCATATAGAACTGTAAATTTTTAAGAGAATGCAGGAAATGAGTTACTGCATTTGGACAGAATGTAAGGAATGTAGAACTCCAATAATGTGCAAAAAGGCATGGCTGTAGATTTAATTGAAATTGAGATATAGCAAAAAGAAAAAAGGTTTTTTTACATTAAAATCAATGGAAAAACAAATTGTACAAATTTTCTTTTCTATACCTAATGGATGTATAACATTTTATTCAGTATGTGGGGATTGAGGTACTCCAGTCATGTGAAAAACGGCATGGCTGTAGCTCTAATAGAAATTGCAATATATATCAAAAGGAAATATGAATTTTTTCTATTAAAATCAATTAGAAAACACATTTTGTGTGATATTTTCTTTCCCTTCCACAATAAAACCACATATTTCGGACAGAATGTAGAGAATGTGGTACTCCATTCATGTGCAAAATGGCCTGGGTGTAGCTTTAAAAGAAATTTAGATATAGCAAAAAGAAAAATGGAGTTTTTACATTGAAATGAAAAGGAATCACACTTTGTGCAATATTTTCTGTTTCAAAGTAAAACCGTATATTTTTGCAAGAATGTAGGCATCGAGGTACTCCAATCAGGTGCAAAACAGCATTGCTGAAGCTTTAATAGAAATTGAAATATACTAAAAAGAAAAATTGAGTTTTTAAATTGAAACAAATGGAAAAACAAATATTGCAAACTTTTCTCTCCTATACAACAGATAACTGTAAATTTTTGTGAGAATGTAGGAAATGTTGTACTCCAATCATGTGCAAATCTGCATGGTGAAGTAGTTTTTACATCAAATTCAATGGGAAAACCAACTTTGTGCTATATTTTCGTCCTATAAAACATAGAACTTTTTATTTTTGCGATAATGAAGGGAATGATGTATTTCAATCATGTGCAAAACGGCATGGCTGTAGCTTAAAAAGAAATTGAGATATAGCAAAAAGAAAAATTCTAATTCTAATTCTAATTCACAACACTGTAAGCAGCCTTATTTGGCCAATATGGAAGTGGAGAGACCAACTCTCATTCTTACATATATTACCAAAAAGCTCCCAAAACCCCAGGCTTAAATTCCTGTGATCCCGCTACAACACTAGTAATGGTAGGGTGGCTTTTTATTAGGCCCTCCACCTTATCCTTTCCAAGGCGATTCCATTGTCGAATGGTCCTTGGTAAGAAAGACCAGTAATATGTGTCTGTCTGTGCCCTAATCTCCTTCAATTTATACAAATGATCCTTTCTCCCTTTGTAATTAGCAGGGGACACACATCCCACCAGAGGTCCATCACACCCCAGCAGCAGCAGTCTGATAAACAGACTTAAGCTGTGAGATGTTTGCCGCTGGCTTAGTGTTTCCCAATCTAGTTCCCTGATCATGTCAGACACACTATCCCTGTTAGAAAACCTGTAGAATACAATTCTTGCTGCCCTCCTCTGTATCCTTTCAATCTCCTAAGATAATTCCTGCCTGAAGGGAAACCAGATTGGACTACCATACTCCATAATTGGTCACACTATTGAAATATATGCCGTTTCCCTCCCCTCCCTTGCACTTTCCCGAAGGACCCTACTAATCAGACAGAGGAATTGACCAGCCCTCCCAACTAATTTATTTATATGATCCTTCCAGGTACCTTGGTTATTTAAAATTATTCCAAGATGCTTATTGGTGCCAACTCTCTCAACCCTAACTCCACCTATATAGTAATCAAAGCCAAGTAGCTCCCTAGATCTAGATATTGTAAGAATCCTACACTTTTTCAGATTCAATGGCAGTTCCCATTTTACACAACACTAGTAAATCTTATTGAGATCCTGTTGTAATTGTGTACAGGATGATAACCCCTCATCTAACACCTGGGCAGTACATGTGTCATCTGCAAATAGTTCAAGGAAGGAAGGAACTAATGTCAAATCCTTTATCATTCACATAGAGAATGTCCAACAAAGCACCCCAAACACTTCCCTGAGGTACTCCTGACGTGGCTGGTTTCCATTCAGATGCACTACCCTTGTACATTACCCTCTGTTGCCTATCAAGCAGATATGACCTTACCCACTGAGTAACCTTACTATGTATCCCTAGACTTGACATTTTTTATATCATGGGGCACCATGATAAGAATACAACATCAACCTGCTTTCTGTTGTCTAAAGCCCTTTGAATATAATCCATCAAGCAAGCCATTTGGGTGTCACATGACCTCCCTTTCCTAAATCCATGCTGATTGTTGCTAAGGATGCCATTCTTTTCCAGATATCCCATTATAGAGGAGACTAGGATGTGTTGAAAAACCTTGGATACAGAACTCGTTAATGAAACAGGTCTATAGAACTTAGGGTCTGCTGAGTCTCCTGACTTAAAAATTGGTACCACATTAGCCAGTTTCCATGATGATGGAACAACACCCATGTCTAATGACTTTCTAAATATTTCCACCAGGTAATAGCTAAGTATCCCTGAAAGTCGCTGCATAATATATGGAGAAATGCCAGCAGGACCTGCAGCCTTATGAACCACTGATTTGTGTAGTAGTTGCTCAATTCCCACCCTAGTTATAGTAACCTCATCCATTCTCCCTGGAGAATCACTATCAAGTACTAGCTGGAAGTTCCTCCTACTGGTTGCAAAGCTTTTTGCAAATGCATCATTGAAAACATTTGCAATCATAAGACTATCCTTAACTACATTTCCTGAACTATCTTTAACCACTGTATCCCTATAACCCTCTTTCCTACACCTCTTCAGATACCCCCAGAAAGCTTTTGGATTTTTCTTAAGCCTGTCTCCCAATATGTTTTCATGAAAATTCTTGTAAGCCTTCTTCATATACACTTTAACCATTTTCCGGGCCTTCTTATAAACTAACTCAGTATTGGCATCCCTCCCTCTCCTAAGTGCATTCCTAACCTTTCGCTGATTCTGCAAAGCTACCTTCACCTCTTTTGTATACCATTCAGGAAAAGTATTATTCCTTATAATCTTAGTGGGGACAGCTAGCTGCTTGCCCTTCTCTATGAGGGATAGGAATCGTTGCCAAGATTCCTCAACACCACAGGTATTAACAATGGTATAAAAATCATTTAACTCATATTCTAGATATGATTTAAAATATTCCCAATTTGCCTTATTGTATTGGTATGCCACGCTGTCTGGTGCCACCTTTCTAGGTAACCTTTTAGCTATCTCCACCCTTACCCCTGCATGGTCACTAATTCCTTCAATGCACTCTACAGTGTTGATAGAGCTGGGCACATTTGTAAATACTAAATCTAAAATTCCTCCTTTATTATGTGTAGGCATTGTCACAATCCATTCCAATCCATTATAGTACAACTGTTCCAAAAATAGGTTCAGAGCACCTGATAACCTGGAATTTAAATTAGGCTGCACACAGCCCCAATCCAACCCTGGTAAATTGAAGTCCCCTCCAAGAATTACTCTTGTAAGTGGGAGTGGATCATCAGTGGACGATAGAAGCCAACTACATAAATTCCCCCACCATGAGAGCTTGCAACATGACAACATACCATTTCACAATCTTCCTCATATTGCAGTTCCCTAGAACTCTCCAGGAATTTATCTATTGCTATAAAGACTCCACCCCCTTTGCCTGTTTCCCTATCTTTTCTATAAACTACAAACTTATCTGACAAGATCTCTGCTGATTTGATGTCTCTCCTCAACCAGGATTCAGTGCCAATTATGATATCAGCATCTGATGTGGCAGCAAGAGTATTGAACTCAACCACTTTATTGACTATGCTTCTGCAATTCACAACAAGCAAAGTCAATGGATCATTTACTGCTAAAGACTTAGCTATCCCTCCCCTATTAATACCCTTCCTATTGATATTTTGACTCACCCTGGCATACGATGACCTGGTACCTTTACTAAAAAATCGACAATAAACTCCTTCATTTTTGTACCAATCCTTGAGACAGCCCTTGCATTAAAATGAAACCCATCAACAGCAAACCAATGTTGGAGATCTGAGAGACATGCTCTGTAATCAAGTAGTTTTGCCCCAATAGCCTGACCTTCAGAAAACATCCTATTATTGATCCGTTTTCCCTTTGAAATGAATAGGAAAAAACTCTTTGTGTGATATTTTCTCACTATACAACTTAGAACTGTAAATTTTTGAGATAATGCAGGGAGTGTTATACTCCAATCATGTGCAAAATGGCATGGCTGTAGTTTTAAAAGAAATTGAGATATAGCAAAAGAAAAATAAAGTTTTTACTTTGATATCAATGGAAAATCACACTTTTTACGATATTTTCGATCCTATACAACACAGAACTGTTTATTTTTGTGAGAATGCAAGGAATGAAGTACTTCAATCATGTGCAAAACGGCATGGCTGTAGCCTAAAAAGAAATTGAGATATAGCAAAACGAAAGATGCCGTTTTTCCATTGCAATCAATGGGAAAAAACTCTTTGTGTGATATTTTCTCACTATACAACTTAGAACTGTAAATTTTTGAGAGAATGCAAGGAGTGATGTACTCCAATCATGTGCAAAATGGCATGGCTGTAGTTTTAAAAGAAATTGAGATATAGCAAAAGAAAAATGGAGTTTTTACTTTGATATCAATGAAAAAACACACTTTGTGTGATATTTTCATTCCTATACATAATACATTTATAAATTTTATTTAGAATGCTGGGAATGTGGTACTCCAATCATGTGCAAAGCGGCATGGCTGTAGATTTAATAGAAATTCAGATGTAGTAAAAAGAAAAATGGAGTTTTTACATTGAAATCACTAGATAACAACAATAACACTAGATAACACTAGATAACAACAATTAAATAACACATAATAGAGTTTTTAGATTAAAATAAACAGGAAAATTCTATACAACATGGATCTGTATATTTTTGCAAGAATGTAGGGGAAAAGGTACTCCAATCATGTGGAATACGTCATGGCTATAACTTTATTAGAAATTGAGTTATAGCAAAAAGAAATATGAAGTTTTTCCATTAAAATCATTGGGAAAACACACTTTGTGTGATATTTTCTTTCCAATACATAAGAGAAACTCTAATTTTTGGAAGAATGTTTAGAATGTGATACTCTAATCATCTGCGAAACGGCATGGCTGTAGCTTTAATAAAAGTTAGATATAGCAAAATAAAAAGTGAAGTTTTTCCATCGAAATCAATGGAAAACCCGCTTTGTGCATTGTCTCTCCTATACGTGATAGAACTGCAAATTTCGGCCTGAATGTAGGGAATATCGTACTCTAATAATGTGCAAAACGGCATTACTGCAGCTTTAAAAGAAATTGAGCAAAAAGAAAAATAGAGTTTTTACTTTGGAAAAAAAAATAGGAATACATACTTTGTGCAATATTTTCTCTTTGAATAAAACATAGAACTTTAAAATTTTTTGAGAATTGAAGGAATGAGGTACCCCAATCATTTGCAAAACGGCATGGCTGCAGCTTTAACAGAAATTGCGATATAGCAAAAAGAAAAAATGGAGTTTTTAGATTGAAATTATTTTGGAAAACACATTTTGTGCGTTAGTCTGTCTTTTATACAACACAGAATTTTTAATTTTTCTGAGTATGTGGGGATGTGAGAATGTGTATTCCAATCATATGCAAAACGACATGGCTGTAGCTTAAATGGAAATTTAGATATAGCAAAAAGAAAATGGTGTTTTTACATTGAAATCAATGGGGAAAAACACACATCGTTCGATATTTTCTCTTCTATACAACATAGAACAGTAAATTTTTCCAAGAATGTAGGGAATGAGATGTTCCAATCATATGCAAAACAGCATGGCTGAAGCTTAAATAGAAATTGAGACATAGTAAAAAGAAAAATGGAGTTTTTATATTGAAATCAATCAGAAAACACACTTTGTGCCACATTTTCTCTCCTATACTATATTGAGATGTAAATTTAAGCAAGAATGTAGGGAATGAGGTACTCATTCCCTATATTTTGTATCTTTAATAGAAATTGAGTTAATGCAAAAATAAATATTAAGTTTTTCCATTGAAATCAATGGGAAAACACACTTTGTGCGATATTTTCCTTCCTATAGATAGTAGAATCATAACTTTTATCCAAAATGTTGGGAGTGTGGTACTCCAATCATGTGCAAAACAGCATGGCTGTAGCATTAATAGAAATTGAGATATAGCAAAAAGAAAAGTAGAGTTTTACATTGAAATCAATTTTCAAACATGCTTTCTGTGATATTTTCTTTGTTATTCATCATAGTACTGTAAAATTTGTAAAAAGGTTGGGAATGAGGTACTCAAATAATGTGCAAAACGGCATGGCTGTAGATATAATAAAAATTGAGATATTACATTGAAATCTATGGGAAAACACACTTTCTGCGATATTTTTTCTCCCATACAACAAAGAATTGTAAATTTTTGTGGGAATGTATGTAATGAGGTTCTGCAATCATGTGCATAACGGCAGGGCTGTAGCTTGATTACAAATTGAGATATAGCAAAAAACATTTGAGTTTTAAAATAGAAATCAATAGGGAACCACTCCTTTTGCAATATTTTCTCACCTATACAACAAAGAACTGTAAATTTTTTCAAGAATGTAGGGAATGAGGTAATCAATTATGTGCAAAATGTCATGGCTGCAGCTTTCTTAGAAATTGAGATATAGGAAAAAGACATATGATGTTGTTACATTGAAATCAAATGGGAATTACATTTCCTCTCCTGTACAACATAGAAAAGTAAATATTTACAAAACTGTAGGGAATGAGGTGCTACAATCATGTGCAAAACGGCATGGCTGTACCTTTAATAGAAATTGAGATACAGCAAAATGAAAAATGGAGTTATTATTTTAAAATCATTGGTCAATGGTATTTTGTGGTATTTAATGGTATTGGTCAATGGTAATTGTGTGGCATTTTCTCTCCAAAAAACATAGAACTGTAAATTTTTGCCACAATGTAGGGAATGTGATACTCCAACCATGTGGAACACAGCATGGCTGTAGCTTTAATAGAAATTTAGATATTGCAAAATAAATGAAGTTTATCCATTGGAATTTTTGGAAAAACACACTTTCTGCATTATTTTCTCTCCTTTACAGGATAGAACTGAAAATTTTTGCCAGAATGTAAGAAATGTGGAAAACTCATTATTGTCATTACATATGTTATACTTTATGCTGCAGGAAATTGGGGTAGGTGTAGCTATGATGGAGATTAAAAAAAGTAAAACAAATTTCTAATTCATAAACATGAGGAGAAAAGGCTTAACTTTTCAAGGAACAGAAACTTTTTTTTGTTGATGATGAAAAGTTTGAAATTTCAGATTATTAGAGTTTCAAACTTATTGATTAAACACAATGTGAAAGTTTTGAAACTAAGGCGTTTTCTGTTTGGAAACCCATATAAAAATTAACATTTCACATAATTTTCACTTCTGTGAATCAGAGTGTGCTAACTTATTGCCAGAATGAATAGAAATCAATATTCCACAGTTTCACAGTGGTATATGTGTTGCGTAAATAGAATTGGAAAAGCTATCAAATGCAATTCCCATACTTGCTCATGCTGCAAAATGTGATATTTTTCAATTTCTAGTGCTCATTGCACTCATTTTACCACATTTCTCCACTTCTATCAACACGACGCATCTATATATTTTTCAGTAGGGAAACATCCTAGGAGTTAACATTATTAGTCATTTTCAAACCCATATCCACTTCACAAAGTAGTAATTTAAAAAAGAAGATGCAGTTTACCATGAAAACCATGGGAAAAGTGATATATTTCACTCACATTTCTCTCCTGTACATTGCACTTCATTTGTATGATTGCACCACATCATGCAAAGACAAAATCATTTTTTCCTAATAATATTTTTTGGAACGCTTCACCAATAATGGGATGAAGTATTCACATAAGTGATTTAAACCTTATTGACTCATTGCATAGTAGGGAAAATTTTCAACTTACAAATGACTTTGTACTGCACTGTTGATCTATGCCTTCAATGACATACCAATGAAGTTGAATTCCATAAAAATAGTTAAAATCGTTTGCCAGTACAGGTAGTCATTGACTTACAACCTTTGTAGCTTAGGGGTGTTAGACTTTCTGATCAGTTTCGTCTGCTGGCATTCGTAAGCTGTTGACCCAAAACCAATCGCAAGTGATGAAAATTAGTAGTTGAAATTTGGTATCACATTTTTCTAACTAATCATCTACCGCATACCCTCCTCAGCCCATGGCTGGGTCAGGTCTATGTTTTCCATTCATCCACCCCTATCTGTCATCAACATACCCCATTCACCTCTCACACAATGATGGCCATTTTTACCACCTGTTCCTTGTGTGACTTGCATTGCAGTGTTTCAATGATATAAACTATACAATTAACTATACAATTTCAAGCTGATATCTGCATTGAAGATCTGCAGAACGTATTAGGAGAATGGTCCCTCCAATGCTTTATATTTGCTGATGTTGGAAAGGTTTTGGAGTCCAAAATGAAGGCATGGTTGAATATCTGGGGGCCTAGTAGCCAGGGGCTGAAAAAGGGTGTAGGGATGATGATAACATGTATAGTACTGTGCATATAGCTTCTCAACTTACAAACAAATCATGTTATGACTGGACTGATTGAAAAAAATTGTGGTCATAACTCAATGACTACCTGTAATTACTAGTCAAATTTACATATTAATTGGCATAATTAGGCTCAATGTGAGAGTAATATCTGAAATGATGGAAGGGAATTTTATTAAACTGTAATCATTTGGTGAGTAAACAATTTGAGAATTGCATTTTGGACAATAGTAATTTTTTAACTAAGGTTAAATTATATAAATTCAATAATAAATAAAAGTTGAAAGATAAAGAAAAAATGGGCTGGTTGTCAACAGTTGTGGCACATTTGGAACTTCATTTTTATCTCTTAACCACCATTAGGCATTGTTGGGAAACATCAATGTTTTCTCTACTTAGTCACTTTTCATTATGTTGTAACCTCTTTTCAGTATTATGGGTTCTGCTTAATAATGAATATAAGATACACCTTGGGGACCAGTCAAAGTTTATCTAACAATGGGTTGAATACAAAAGAGAAATAACGTTCAGTGTTGTGAACAATTTCTGTTTTACAATGTTTTTTTTTGATAAAATGCATTTCATATATAAAATAATATAATTTTAGTTTTTTACATAATTCATAACATTTACAAATTCCTTTTGCAATATTTTAATAAACAGTCGCCTTTCTAGTATCATTCTATAATCCTATTTCCCAAAAGTTTCTGGGAAAATTTCCATACTTGAAATTACCAATTGATAGATAGTGTAGTATTGGATAGTGTTTATTAACATATGGTGATACAATAAAAATATGCATACGCTATTATTAACCATCATTTCTCTTGTTTATTCAACTTTACTATAAATTAAAAATACTGGTGCACAACTTGAAGTAGTCCTCTTGTCTTCCACTGGTGTTGCTTTAGTGGTTTATGATTCCTCCAAAATTCACCCATTATTTATAAGTGTGCTATTTAACATCCACTATTCTAAATGCCTACCTGTTATTCATAGATGCAAAGCACAAACCATAATCAACTCTATTCTAAATTTATGTGGCATAAGATAAATAAACATCATGGACATATTCCGTGAAGACATTAAGCAGGTTCCATCTGCAAATTTTCTTCACCTACACATTGCTGAATAGAGAGTGTCAGTCATATGCAAATGAAATTTATTATAACATCAGACGCCAGTTTTTGTCTTCAGTCCATATGTGCCTTTAAGTCTTGTAATGAATTACCCCCTGCTGGGGAAATTACTAAACAAGATAATGGGTTATTAATGATTTCAAAAGAGCCTAACAATCTTCCTGCAAAAATTTAGACAATTGAGAAATCTTATAAAATTTAGCCATATTTGGTATGATTTGTATGATTTGGTATTGAGCTGTTTTTGGATATTTCTTTTCGTATGACTGAGATGAAGCTGAAAGATGAAATGAAAAGATGTTTATTTATCTTATGTCACATAAATTTAGAGTTGATTTGATTACAGTTTATTCTTTGCATCGATGAATAACAGGTAGGCATATAGAATAGTAGATTATACATAGCACACTTATAAATATTGGGTGAATCTTGGAGGAATCATAAACCACTAAAGCTACAACAGTGGAAGAGAAGAGGACTACTTCAAGTTGTGCACCAGTATTTTAAATTTATTGTAAAGTTGAATAAACACATTAAAAAGTAGAAGCCAAATTTAAGCATAGGTATTTTTCAAAGGACATGCAAAGGTTATTTATCAAGCATTACATATATTTGTGTGGAGCTTATTTGTGTATGTCCATCCAATGCAAACAGGTGGGCCCAATAGTGCCTGGCACAATAGTGCCAGGAGCTGGTGACATCTAGAAATATTGACGATTAAGGGAGGAGTGAGATAATCCACACTAAAGCAATAAGAGGATTAAATAACACACTCAAACTCATAAGATGGAATGTGAAAATTAAAGATCCCCACTGTGTCAGCCTCTTGAACTAAACTGTGCTCAGTGAATAAACATTGCCTTTTATGTAATATATCAAAATATTGAGCACTTGATTTTTGTCATAAGGTATATGAAGTATTAATAATATGACATAAATTTATTAAGGAATTATTCCAGGTTCAAAAACATGATCTCAACTAATCACTGCTATTAGGCAGCATTGTGCAAGGGGAGTTCTTTGATGGGTGACCACATTTGCATTATCAGACCTGCAAAAACAATATCAACAAATTGAAGTGCTTAAATTTTTGATATTCTAATTAAGAGGCAATGATGACTTAAATTATTGAATGTTATACCAGAGGCCTACTCTTTGGTTATTCTAACTTTTTGTTTTCCATATTTAATCCCAAACATATTTTTTTCCTATAGTGATAATTACTTTGCATAACCTCTCTTCCCTGCCCACCATTAAATTTCTAGTTATCACCTCCCCATAAACTTTCAGAAAGGCCAAATTTCTTTTCATAGATTTAAAATGCCAAATGAAACTAATTGCTGCAGAGAATGTATTTAATCGCATATACCAGTTGCATTCCAGTGATTTGAACAAATTGCCAACAGTGCTCCTAAAACTAAATCCAGGTAAGATTCATAATTATTATTATAAAATTATTCTGATGGATGAGAATTAAAATACTCCAAAACCTGTCCAATAACAATTGCAAAATTAAAATCATATTGGTAATATGCAATGAATCAATGTTGTCAAATTTATATATGTAGAACCCTTTTCTAGGTAAATATGGAGGCAATGATGACTTATGGTAATGTAGATATCTGTAGAAATTTTATTCCCTGATAAATTTCTTATGTGTACATTTGGAGTAAAGTGTGTAAGAGGCTGGTTTAGAACGTGCAACCAGATATACCAGATACATCTCTGTGACACCAAGAAGATACCAACAGTGCTCCTTATACTAAATCAAGGTAAGATTCATAACTATTGTGGAGGAAATATTATGTTAGATAACAATTAACAATCTCCAATGTTTTTCCAATAAGATTTTGAATTGAAAAAACTATTGATAAAATGCAATGAATAAATTTTGTAAAAACTCAAAAATGTAGAATCATTCACCTTTGTAATGATGCTTTGTGTGAATAAAAATGTGCAGTACTTATATGTCAGTTTTCAAGATACAGATTTGGTTGGGGGATAGCTGCTGAAAATTCACTCCCTGATAAATAACAAATGTGTTCATTTATAGTTATGACTGCGAGAGGCTTATTCAGAATCTGCAATAACACCACCCCATGATTAGTATTGTGCCCCGAAGCAAAGGCCATTTCATTGCCATATTACCAGAAACAGACAATATATTACCATGCTTAGTGGTACATAGAAGTGGTGAAGTAAAACCAGGAATTCCTAAGTTGTCACTAATCTCAGTACTACTCAGTACTACCTTATCTGCAGTGACCAGACGAGAACTGGTGCTTTAACACTGTATGACCATAAGCAAACATTACATCTTCAAACTGCAATTTAATTTTTGTTTTGCTATTACTCAATTGTGTATTATTACAACTATAAAAACCTTAACAACGACATGATTTGCACAACTTTCTGATATTTTAAATAAGAGGCAATGATGATTTAAATTATAGAATGTTATGCAAGTGACCTAATGTTTGCAGATTTTAACTTTTTGTTTTCCACATTTCCTTACTTATTTATTGCTATTGTGAAGATTACTACATGGAACTTCTCTTCCTCGTGCACTGTTATATTTCTAGTTATCTACTACCCCAGTAACATTCCAAGCAGCCCAACATCTTTTCATGGGTAAGTTGCCAAATTGACTAATGTCAATGGAGAATGTATGTAGTCTGATATACCAGTTACAGCCCACAAGATACTAATAGTACTCTTCATAGTAAATCAAAATGAGATACATCAGTATTGTGTATAAAATATGATGTTACATAGGAATAAAATACTCCAAACATTTTCCAATAAGATTTTTAAATTAAAGAACTATTGATAACGTGCAAGAAATAAATATTGCATTATTCTCATATGTAGAACGCTTCACGTTGGTAAAGATTGTGCTGCACTTTTATGTCAGATTTTGAGATACAGATTTGGATAGGTGAAAGCTGCAAAAAATTCACTCCCTTATAAATAACTTATGAGTGCATTAAGTGTGAAGATTGAAAAGCTGGTTAAGAACATGCAATTACGTCACCCTAATATTAGTATTAACCTAAGCACATGCCAATTAAATTGTGAGGCTTAGTGGCACATAGGAGGTGAGAATTAAAACTGTTACTTTGTGTTGAATTCAACTACATTTGCAGACTAATAAGCCTTCTGCACACTGTGGAAATCCAATTAACATACTCATTGAGTCCTCATTTGTAAAATACAATTAAATTGGTAGGAAATAAGATTGTAGATTGGAAGTTTACTTCATTATTGCAAAAATCACTTTTGTGTTTGTTATGAAAATTTTTGCCAGTGTGTAGGGAATTTTGTAGTTCATTCCTGAGCAAAATGACATGGATTTAGCTGCAATAGAATTTGAGATATGGCAAAATATCGTTTTACATTAATATCAATAAAAAACACACATTGTGTGTTATTTTCCCTCCTTAACATCCCAGAATTGTCAATTTTGGCCAGAATGTAGAGAATGCTGGACTCCATGCCTATGCAAAAGGGCACAGCTGTACCTTTAATAGAATTGAGAAATCACAAATAATGAATTTTTTCATTGAAATCAATAAGAAAACACTGTGTGGTATTTCCACTTCTACACATCATAGAACTGTAAATTTTTGTCAGAATGTAGGGAATGGAGTACTTCATGTATGAAAACACATGTGCATTATTTTCTCTACTTAACATCACACTAATGTAAATTTGGCCACAATTTAGAGAATGTGCTACTCCTTCCCTCTTCAAAATGGCATGGCTGTAGCTTTAATAGAAATTAAGATATTATAAAACAATGAAATTTTTATATTCAAATAAATGGGAAAACACACTTAGTGCATTATTTTCTCTCACATAACAGTAAATTCTTCCCAGAGTGCAGGGAATGTGGTAGTTCTTGCCATTGTACAACTGCATAGCTGTAGATTTAATAGAAATTTATATGTTGCAAAAAAATAAAGTTTTTCTATTGAAATCAATTGGAAAACACACTTTGTGCAATATCTCCTCTCCTGTATAAAAATAGAATGGTAAATATTTGCCATAATACTGGGAATTTGGTACTCCAATCATATGAAAAATGGCATAGCTGTATCTTTAATAAAAATTGAGATATATCAAAAAAGAAAAATGAAGTTTTTCCATTAAAATCAATGTGAAAACACACTTTGTGCGTTTTTAATCCTATACAAGATAGAACTGTAAATTTTGGCCAGAATGTTGGGAATGTGGTACTTCTATTTACTCTCGGAAGGAAAATATTGCATAAAGTGCGTTTTCCCATTGATTTCAATAGAAAAACTTTATTTTTCTTTACGCTTTACGTCAATTTCTATTAAAGCTAAAGCGAAACCATTTTGCACATGATTGAAGAACCACATTCCCTACAATCTGGAGAAAATTTTCAGTTCTGTTTTATATGGGAAATAGAATATTGCACAAAGTGTGATTTCTCATTGATTTTACTTGAAAAACTTCATTTTTCTTTTTACTATATCTCAATTTCTATTACAGCTGCAGCCATGCCACTTGGCACATCAATGCTGCAGCCATGCCAATCCCGACATTCTGGCGAAAATTTATGGTTCTATTATGCTTAGGAAAGAAATTAATAGAATATCACACTTTGTGAAATATTTTCTCTCTACAACATACAACTGTAAATGTAGGAAATGAGGAACTCCAATCAAGCACAACACGGCATAACTGTAGCGTTAATAGAAATTGAGATACAGCAAAATGAAAAATGGAGTTTTTACATTTAAATCAATAGGAAAAAACGCTTTGGGCGATATTTTTTCTCCTATGCAACGATAAACTGCAGATACAAGGAAGAATGTAAAGACTGAGTTACTCCAATCATGTGCAAAACGGCATGGCTATAGCTTAAATAGAAATTGATATATAGCAAAATGAAAAATGGAGTTTTGAAATTGAAATCAATAAAAAAAACACACTTTGTGCAATACATTCTCTCCTACACAACATAAAACTGTAAATTTTTTATTAGCATGTAG
>JAAFCE010009125.1:11366989-11406743 GCA_013389805.1 Trigoniulus corallinus
CATGGCATAACTGTAGCTTTAATAGAAATTGAGATATAGCAAAAAGAAAAATTAAGTTTTTACATTTAAATCAATAGGAAAAAAACCCTTTGTGCGATATTTTTTCTCCTATGCAACGATAAACTGCAGATATAACGAAGATTGTAGGGACTGAGTTACTCCAAACATGTGCAAAACGGCATGGCTATAGGTTAAATGGAAATTGATATATAGCAAAACGAAAAATGGAGTTTTGAAATTGAAATCAATAAGAAAACATACTTTGTGCGATATTTTCTCTCCTACACAACATAAAACTGTAAATTTTTTATTAGCATGTAGGAAATGAGGTACTCCACTGAAGTGCAACATGGCATAACTGTCGCTTTAATAGAAATTGAGATATAGCAAAAAGAAAAATGGAGTTTTTACATTGAAATCAATGGAAAAAATACTTTGTGTGATATTTTCTCTCCTATACAGCATAGAACTGTAAATTTTTGTGAGAATGTAGGGAATAAGGTACTCTAATCATGTGCAAAATGGCATGGCTGTAGCTGTAATAGAAATTGAGATAAAGCAAAAAGAGAATTAGAGTTTTACTTTGAAATCAATCAGAAAACACACCTTGCGTGATACTTTCTTTCATATACATAATAGAATCATAACTTTTATACAGAACGTTGGAAAGGTGGCAACCTAATGATGTGCAAAACAGCATGGCGGTATCTTTAATAGAAATTGAGATATAGCCAAACGAAATATGAAGTTTTTCTATTGAAATTAATAGGAAAACACACTTTGCCATATTTTCTTTCCTATACATAATAGAACAACAAATTTTGGACGGAAGGTAGGGAATGTGGTACTATAATCATGTGCAAAACGGCGTGGCTGTAGCTTTAATAGAATTTAAGATATAGCAAGATGAAAATTGAAGTTTTTCATATTAAATTAATGAAAAAACGCACTTTGTGCATTTTGTCTCCTATACATGATAAAACTGCAAACTTTTGCCAGAATGCATGGAATGTGACACTCCTATCATGTGCTAAACGGCTTTCCTGCAGCTTTAATAGAAATGGTGATATAGCCAAAAGAAAAATGAAGTTTTTACCTTGAAATCAATAGGAAATCCACTTTATGTTATAATTTCTCTCCTATAACTCCTAGAACTGTAAATTATTTTAAAAATGTAGGGAATGAGGTACTCCACTCATGTGGAACATGGCATGGCTGCAGCTTTTATAAAAATTGAGATATAGCAAAAAGAAAATAAGAGTTTTTAAATTGAAATCAATGGGAAAACACACTTTGTGTGATATTTTCCCTCCTATATAACATTAAACTGTAAATTTTTATGAGAAAGTAGTTAATGAGTTATGCCAATCATGTGCTAAACAGCATGGCTGAAGCTTAGCAGAAATTGAGATATAGGAAAAAGAAAAATGGAATTTTTGCATTTAAATCAATAAGAAAAACACTTCGTGCGATGTTTTCTTTCTAATACAACATAGAACTGTGAATATTTGCAAGAATGTAAAGAAAGAGGTACTCCAATCATGTGCAAAACGGCATGGCTATAGCTTTAATAGAGATTGACATATAGAAGAAGAAAAATTTAGTTTTTACTTTGAAATCAATGAGAAAACACACTATGCGCGATATTTTCTCTCCTATGCAACATTGAACTGTAAGTTTTTTTATGAAAATGTAGGGAATGAGGTACTCCAATCATGTACAAAACGGCATGGCTGTAGCTTCAACAGAATATTAAATATAGCAAAGAGAAAAATGAAGTTTTTGCATTAAAATCAATAGGATAACACAATATATGCCATATTCTCTTTCCTATACATCATAGAATCATAACTTTTATTCAGAATGTTGGGAATGTGGTACTCCAGTCATGTGTGAAACGGTATGGCTGTAGCTTTAATAGCAATTGAGATATAGCAAAAAGAAATATGAAGATTCACTTTTAAATCAATGGGAAAAAAGACTTCGGGTAATATTTTTTTTGCTATAAAACATAGAACTGTAAATTTTTGGAGAATGTAGAGAATGAGCCGCTCCATGAAGCTGTGGGAAAGAGTCATTGAGGGCCGCCTCAGAAAATGCACTATGGTCTGGGGAAATCAATTTGGGTTTATGCCTGGCAGGTCTACAATGGAGCCACTATTTATCATAAGGCAGATGATAGAAAAATATAGGGCAGCAAAGAAGGACCTCCATGCAATATTCATTGACTTAGAGAAGGCATACGATAGCGTTCCTAGACAGGTAGTATGGAATGTGCTAAGAAGAAAAGGGGTAGATGAAGGTCACATTAGAATAGTGCAGGATATGTATGAGGGCTCTATTGCTAGGGTGAGGACGGCTTGGGGAAACACAAAAAGCTTCAACGTGCAGGTGGGTGTACACCAAGGGTCAGCACTTAGCCCATACTTATTCACTCTAGTCATGGATGAGCTGCTGACGGGAGTGGGGGAATGGGCCCCCCAGTACTTGATATTTGCCGACGATGTGGGAAAGCTTGCAGAGTCCAACGAGGAGGCCGAAAAGGGCCTGCAAGACATCCAGGTAGCAATGGGAAAGGGGGGCCTGAAGGTGAATATGAAAAAGACAGAATACCTAGCTTTTAACTGGAGTGGTCAGAGGCCAGAAGGTGAGGTACGCTCAGGAGATGAGGTGATACCAGCAGTGCAGGAGTTTAGATACTTAGGATCAGTGTTCCAGGGAAATGGGGAAATAGACTCGGATGTGTCTAATAGGATTAAGGCAGGTTGGCTGAAGTGGAGACAGGCAAGTGGAGTCCTGTGTGACCGCCGGGTACCTATAAAGCTAAAAGGCAAAGTCTACAGAACTGTGGTTAGGCCAGCTATGCTGTATGGCTCAGAGTGTTGGGCCGTGAGAAAGGAACATGAGAGGAGAATGCAGGTGGCGGAGATGCGAATGCTGCGCTTCATGAGTGGGGTGTCACGAGCTGACAGGATCCGAAACGACCATGTTACAGGTAGTCTGGGGGTGGGAGACATCACGGAAAAGATGAGGGAAAACAGATTGAGGTGGTATGGGCATGTGATGCGAAGGGGGAGGAGGAGCTGGTTAGGTCCATCATGGGACTGCAGGTGGTTGGGAGCGTCAGGGGGAGGGGAAGACCAAAGAGGACGTGGGAGCAGGTGGTACAAAAGGACATGGGTGTGTGTGGGGTGGATGGGGGCCTGGTCAGAGATCGACGGGGGTGGAGGATTGGAACTCGCAGACCCGACCCGGCTTCGTGCTGGAGAAGGGTATGATGATGATGATGTAGAGAATTAGGTACTCCAATCATGTGCAAAACGGCATGGCTGTAGCTTTAAAAGAAATATGAAGATTTTCCATTGAAATCAATGGGAATACACACTTTGTTTGTTTGTTGGAGTTTTAAGGTCCCGTCAACTACAAGGTCATTAGAGACCCATCCACTGTATAGTTCTAATGCATATACTGCACAGACACTACACTAATGCGACGATTATTGGGTATTAGCAGTACCCAGCTTTCCCGAGCGACCACCCATGTCAGTACTAACTGGGCTTGCGTTGCTTAACTTCAGTGATCAGACGAGAACTGGTGTGTCCAATGCAACTGGCCGCTCCCTACACACTTTGTGCATGTTGTCTCCACTACATGATGGAACTGGAAGTTTTGGCCAGAATATAGGGAATGTTTTACTCTAATCATGCAGAAAACAGCATGGCTGTAGCTTTAAAAGAAATTGAGATCTAGCAAAAGAAAAATGGAGTATTAACCTTGTAATCAATGGTTTTTACATTGAAATCAGTGTGGTATTTCTTCAGTTCTAATCAAGGCTTAATGAGATTTCACATCACTAATCCTAGCAGAGTTGTTTACCTTATGCTCTCAGACTGTTCCTCATATTTGAAGGACCGTCCATGCATTGCCTATTTTTAAAAGTGGATTGAGTGCGAGTACAGTCAATTATCACCTAATTTCAATTTTACCACCTTTTGCAAAGATCTTAGAAGAAAATTATTTTGGATAAATTGGTTCCTTGGAGGAGAATATTTTTACACCCTGCGCAATATGGTTTTCAAGCCAATAAGTCAACTGAATCTAATTTATTGATGCACATTGACAATATAACAAGTGCATTTCAAAAAAAGAACCACTTAGATTCACTATATTTAGATACCTCTAGAGCCTTTGATACAGTGTCCATTCCATTACTATTGAAAACATTGGAGTGGTGTGGTTAATGGAAAAATTTCCATTTTTTCATAGGACATTATTTATCAGAACGTTACAACTATGTTAAAATTAGGGGCGTTTTGAGCCAGAATCATTACCAACAAGTGATGGCTCTTTCTCAGGGCAGTACCTTGAGCCAGTTGCAATTAAAATATTTATATTAATAATCTTTTTCCCCAATTTAGCTCACAGGTCATTACATTGGCATTTGCTGATTATCTGAAGCATTCTAAAGAGGTGGTTGATGTGGATACTGCAAAAGTCCTAAATGATTTCCTTCAAGTAGTTGAGCAATGGCTGTTGTCAAATAACTTGTCATTACACTATAACAAATCTGCAATTAGAACCTTTCACTGGACACGTTCCCCTATACTATACCCCTATTCATATTTGAAAAGAGTACCAGTTCCATGTAAACATTCGATTTGAGATTTGGGCATAGTTTTAGATACAATCTTACATCTTCATTAGATAAATTTGAAGGTAATATGGATCTATGCAGTTGTGAAGAATATTTAGATATGTATTTTTTCTAAGGACTCCAGTCCTGGATGTTTGATTGGCTGATTAAACCAATCATCACATATGGGCTTATGTGCTGGTTTACTTGAGGCCATTCCCTACTTTTGAAATTGGCAAATTAACATGACAAAGCATTACATATTGATCCAGCCCCATATAGGGGTGTAACAATATCTCTGAATGTTCTACAAATAGAGGCTCTTTCAATCAGAAATCTTATTATATTTGCTAGGATTGTTTGGCTTTACCACCTTTGGGACAATAATAAAAATTGTACAGATTTACTTATTCGACTGTGTGTAAGAGTTCCAAGTCATGAATCGCATCAAAGGCAATTTTTTGGGGTTGCAGGGGACTTGAGGAACCCAATATATATATAAGGATAAACAGAACTTTAATAGTATGGCCCTGGGTATTGATGATTTATCTTAACCCCGTTACATCTAAAAAGAAAAGTAAATCTTATTTAAGCAATAAATTGAATAAGGGATGAAACAATCTGGTGCTAATTGGACTGGCTTGTTTGGTTATAGAACGTATTTATTAAAATTTATTTTTAAAGGAATCTTGATCTCAGAATTTGCATTATGGTATTCAGACAGTAGGTTTTTTTTTACTATGTTTTTGAATTTGTTGTAAATTATTTTAGCTCATTTTATGTAAATTTATTATAATTATGCATTTTCAAAAATCTTTTGTAATCTTGTACACATTAAGTGCACCTGTAGTTCTATTCTCTTGTACAATCTAATGTATAAAAATCACAAAAAATAATTACTCAATTCTTGCCTCACCAATCCACTTCATTAGGGATCTTTCTCTTATAGTGGATGTCATAATAATAAGTAATGAAAATTAGTAATATCACAACATAGAACTGTGAATTTTTGCAGGAATGTAGGAAATGAGGGACTCCAATCATTTGTAAAACGAGATGGCTGTAGGTTTAATAAAAATTGAGATATAGCAAAGAGAATAATGGACTTTTTACATTGAAATCTATAGGAAAACACACTTTGTGTGATATTTTCTTTCCTCTACATAATAGAATCATAACTTTTATTCAGAATGATAGGAATGTGGTAATCCAATCACGTGCAAGATGGCATGGCTGTAGCAATAATAGAAATTCAGATGTAGCAAAAAGAAAAACGAAGTTTGTACTTTGAAAGCAATAGGAAAACACCCTTTCTGCGATATTTTATATGCTATACATAATAGAATCATAACATCTATCCAGAATATTGGGAATGTGGTATTCCAATCATGTACAAAACGGCACGGTTGTAAATGGAATAAATGGAATTTTTACATTGGAATTAATTAGAAAACACACTTTGTGCGATATTTTCCCTCCTCTACAATATGGAGCAGTAAATTTTATCGAGAATGTTGGTAATGAGGTACTCCAATCATGTGCAAAACGGCATGGCTGCAGCTTTAATAGAAATTGAGATATACTAATAACATTGAAATTAAAGGGGAAAACACACTTTGTGCAAAATTTTCTCTTCTATACAACAAAGAACTGTAAATTTTTGCAAGAATGTAGGGAATGAGGTACTCCAATCATGTGCAAAATGGCATGGATGTAGAATCAATTAAAATTGAGATATAGCAAAATGAATTATGAAGTTTTTCCATTATAATCAATGGGAAAAAAACCTTTGCAAGATATTTTCTTTCCTATACATGATAGAAGCACAAAATTTGACAGAATGTAGGGAATGTGTTACTCCAATTATGTGCAATATGGCCTGGGTGTTTATTTAATAGAAATTCGGGAAATCAATGGGAACATGCAATTTGTGCATTTTGTCTCCTATACATGATAAAATTACAAATTTTGGCAAGAATGTAGGGAATAAGGTACTCCAACCATGTGCAAAACGGCATAGCTGTAGCTCTTATACAAATTGAGATATAGCAAAAAGAAAAAAAATGGATCTTTTACATTGAAAACAATAGAAAAACACACTCTGTGTGATACTTAACGTTCAATACAACATAAAACTGTAAATTTTTGTGAGAATGTTGGTAATGACGTACTCCACTCATGTGCAAAATGCATGGCTGTAGCTTTAGAAAAATTGAGATATAGCAAAAAGAAAAATGGAGTTTTTACATTGGCATCTTGGAGAAAAAGCACTTTGTGCAATATTTTCTCTTCTATACAACATAGAACTGAATACTTTTGCGAGAATGTAGGGAATGAAGTGCTCCAATTATGTGCAAAATGGCATGGCTGTAGCTTTAATAAAAATTGCAATATAGCAAAAAGCAAATTGGAATATTTAGATTGACATCAATATAAAAACACACTTTGTGCGATATTTGCTATCCTATACGACATAGAGCTGTAAAGTTTTTCAAGATTTAAGGGAATGATCTACTCCAATCACAAGCAAAACAGCACGTCTGTAGCTTTAAAAAAATGTACATGTTGCAAAAAATAAAATGATGTTTTTACATTCAAATCAATCGAAAATACTTTGCGCGATATTTTCTCTCCTATAAAACATGGAACTGTAAATTTTTGTGAGAATGTAGGGAATGAGGTACTCGAACCATGTGCAAAACGGCATAGCTGTAGCTTTAATAGAAATTGAGATTTAGCAAAGAGAAATTTGAAGATTTTCCATTAAATTCAATGAAAAACTACACTTTGTGTGATATTTTCTGTCCTATGCAACATAGAACTGTAAATTTTTGTAATAATGTAGGGAATAAGGTACTCCTATCATTTGCAAAACGGCATGGGTGTAGCTTTTATAGACATTGACGTTTAGCAATAAAATGGAGTTTTTACATTGAATTCAATGGGAAAACACACTTTGTGAAGTATTTTCTCTCCTATACAAGATAGAAACTGTAAGTTTTCGTAAACATGTAGGGAATGAGGTACCGTATTCATGTGCAAAACGACATGCCTGCAGCTTTAGTAGAATTGAGACATTGCAAATAGAGAAATAGAGTTTATAAATTGAAATCAATGAGAAAACACACTTTGTGCGATATTTTCTCTCCATTAGAACATAGAACTGTAAATATTTGCAAGAATGTTAGGAATGAGGTACTCCAACTGTGTGGTGAACAGCATGGCTGTCGCCTTAATAGAAATTGAGGTATAGCAAAAAGAAATATGAAGTTTTTCCATTGAAATCAATTAGAAAACACACTTTGTGCGATACTTTCTTTCCTATATATAATAAACTACAAATTTCGGTCAGAATGTAGGGAATGTGGTACTCCAATCATGTGGAAAACGGTCTGGGTGTTACTTTAATATAAATTTTGATATAGCAAAAAAAAATGAAGTTTTTCCATTTAAATCAATAGGAGCACGCAATTTGCACATTTTGTCTCCTATACATCATAGAATTACCTAATTTTGGCCAGAATGTAGGGAATGAGGTACTCGAACCATGTGCAAAACGGCAAAGCTGTAGCTCTAATAGAAATTCAGATATAGCAAAAAGAAAAATGAAGTTTTTCTATTTAAAATCAGTGGAAAATTGCGATATTTTCTCTACTATTCAAGATAGAACTGTAAATATTTGTGAGAATGTAAGAAATGTGGTACTCCAATCATGTGAAACACGACATGGCTGTAGCTTTAATAGAAATTGAGATATATTAAAAAGAAAAAAAAATGGAGCCTTGACATTGAAAACAATAGAAAAACACACTTTGTGCAATACTTAACGTCCTATACAATATAAAACAGTAAATTTTTGTGCGAATGTTGTGAATGATGTACTTCACTCATGATGCAAAACGCATGGCTGTGTTTTCCTGACTGGAGTACCACATTCTCAACATTCTGGCAAAAATTTATGGCTCTATTCTGTATAGGAAGCAAAATCTCACATGAAGTGTGTTTCCACTTGCAATATGTGATTTTCAATTAAAGCTAAAGTTATGCCATTCTGCACGTGATTGGTTTTCCACATTCCCAACATTGAAGAAAAATTTAGAGTTCTGTGATGTATAGGATGGAAAATAATGCTAAAATGTTTCTTTTCTCATTGATTTCGAAGGAAAAACTTTTTTGAAATATCTCAATTTCTATTGAAACTACAGCCATGCCATTTTGTAAATGAATGAAGTACCACATTCTCTGCATTATGGGAAAAATTTACAGTTCTGTGATGTTTAGGAGGGAAAGTAATGCACAAAGTGAGTTTTCAAACATGGAAAGCCACTTTCCCTACATTCCCCACTATGCTGTATGGATCAGAGTGCTGGGCAGTGAGGAAGAACCATGAGCGGAGAATGCTATGGGCCGAGATGCAAATGCTACATTACATGAGTGGAGAGTTGAGAGGTGATGGAGTCCGCAAAGAGTATGTTTGAGGGAGTTTGTGGGTGGGAGAGGTGGTATTGGCATGTGATGTTAAGGAGGAGGAGTTCCTGCAGTGCATAATGAAGCAGCAGGTGGCGGGTGGCATCAGGGGTAGAGGGAGACCCAAGTGGACGTGGGAGCAGGTTGGGGATAGATGGAAATGGAGGATTAAAACCCACAGACTGACACTGCAATAAGCAGGATAAGGGTGTGATGATGATATATGATAATAGAAACGTTTTTCCTATAATTCCTAAAAATTATTTTAATAATATTATACAGTAAAGTTGTTAATATGTATAGTCACTGATTGGCAATTTCCTTAACAATATTAATATCATCATCATATCATACCCTTATCCCACCTGAGGCAGGTTCTGATCTGCGAGTTCTAGCCCTTCACTCCGGTCTGTCGCCCACCAGGTCCCCGTCCACCCCACACACCGCCATACCCTTACAGACAACTTGTTACCACGTCAGCTTCGGTCTCCCCCTGCCCCAGGTACTTCCTATCCCCTGCAATCATGGTGTGACCCTATCGAGCTCCTCGTCCCCTCTTCTCATTACATACCCATACAACCTCAACTTATTTTCTATCATCTTTTTGGCGATATCCACCACCCCCAGGCTACCCCTAATATACTATTCCTAATTTCTATCTGCTCTTAATACTCCACTCATGTACCACAAGATTCGCATCTCAGCTACTTGCATTCTGTTGTATAGCATATGTGGCCTAACCACCGCCCTGTAGAACTTCCCTTTCAACTTGATTGGGACCTTCCTATCACACAGGACTCCACTTGCCTGTCTCCACTTCAGCCACCACCATTGATCCCATGGCTCACCTCAGCGTCTATCTCCCCATTGCTCTGGAATGTTGATCCTAAGTACTTTACCTCTAGCACCTTTTTAACCAGTTAACCCTTTGAGCATACGTCCCCATTATTTTCCTGTCCATCCCAATTGAAAGCTAAATACTCTGTCTTTTTCATGTTTATCGTGAGCCCTCCCTTTTCTATCATTCCTATAATGTAGTTCAGTCCTTTTCTATCTGTTCTTTGCTGTCACTAAGTTTTCCGATATCGTCTACAAATGCCAAACACTGAGGGGCATATTCACCTACTCCCACTAGCAGTATGTCCATAACCAGGATGAAGAGGTATGGATTAAGTGCTTAACCTTGGTGCACCCCGACTTTCACTGGGAAACCCCCAGTATTCCCCCAAGGAGTCCTTACCCTGGCTATGGAACCTTCATACATATCTTTGACTATTCAGATAAACCCTTCTTCTACCCCCTTTTTTGTAATACCTCCCAAACTACCTGCCATGGGACACTCATAGGCCTTCTCCAGGTCGACAAAGATGGCATGAAGAGCTCTCTTTCCTGCTGTATATATCTCTATCATGTGCCTTAGGATAAAGATTGGTTCCATTGCAGAACTCCCTGGCATAAACCCAAACTGGTTTCCCTGGACACTGGTTCTAACCCTGAGGCGACATTCCAATACTCTCTCCCAGAGCTTCATGGAGTGGCTCATTAGCTTTATACCTCTGTAGTTACCACAATCCTGGACATCCCCATTCTGTCTCCTCTAGCTATCCTACTGAAGAGTTTCCCTAGCCCCCTGGTAGCTGTGCTCCCTAGGCTATGCCACCCATGGATGGGGATGCCAGCTGGGCCTACAGCTTTCTGACCTTTCACCTGACAGTTCACCACCCCTTTTGATGCAGGATGGGTAGCGGGGACCTCACCTCCCCCTGTAGCAATCAAGAGAGTTTGAAAGTACTCTTCCCACCTCCGCTTTACCTCTGGTGGGGAGAGCAGGACCCTACCTTCACTATCCTTAACAATATTAATAATTGAGGGAAAATCTTTGGACGAGCAACACGTCTTCTTATAAATGGCGGGGGTATTTTTTGGAGGGCATCCCATGTTAAGTTCTGAAAAATGTGGTCACCCTATAAAATTTACAATGCAAATAAAATTAGACTATTTTTCACTGGTATGGCCAATAGTGGGGTACTGTATTCGAATTTGGTTTCCCCTTTGGCAGGGGTTATCGTGGGAAATTGAAATGATACAAAGGAGGGCTTCAAGAATTGTACTGCATCGCTTCTCACAAAGGTTGAGTGTCTTAGACATGATAACGAAATTGGAATAGGACTCACTACATCAGAGGCAGGTATCTGACAGCATTATGCTGTCAGAGGGGAAAAAGATCATCCTTTCAAACTGAAGAAGGCTGGGGCACAAACAGACTTGTATTACTGGTCTTTTCTTCCAAGGGTCATTTGGCAATGGAATTTTCTCAGTGAGGATAATGTTAGGAAGTTTCTTCAAGAAGGTGCCATTATAGCAGGTATGCAATATTTGGCAGAATAGATGTTATGCTTCAGGTTACTGGGGGTCAATGGATTATAAAATATTATTCTATGGGTTATCAATGGTCTCTCCACTGAAAATTTGGCTTATCAGGATTGCTTACAGTGTACTCAATTAGAATTAGAAAATAACACACAATAACAACATTTCACGAAATACAACCATTTTTATGAAGTGGTACAATTTAGCGTGGTGTACTACCAAGTTGTATGAGAGCTGAAAAAGGTTGGGAAATTCTGATATATAGGCGTTTGCTATGGCTCATACTAATATTGGGATGGTGTTATTGCAGGTTCTTAACAAGCTTTTCACAGTCTTTACTCTTAATGTACACCTAAGTTATTTATCAGGAAGTGAATTTCTGGCAGCATTCACCCATCCAAATCTGCATCTCAAAAACTGAAATAAAAGTATTGCACTTTTTGTTCACACACTCTATCATTACCAGCGTGAACAGTTCTACATATGTGAATATTGCAACATTTATTAATTGCAATGCAATTAAAAATCTTAATGGAAAAGGTTTGGAGTATTTTATTCATATGTAATATCATATTTTCTACACATTTGTGATGTATGTCAACTTGTTTTAATATGAAGAGTACTATTAGTATCTTGTGAGCATCAATGGGATATAACTGGTACATTGGACTAAATACATTCTCCATAGCAATTAGTCAATTCGGTAATTTTCACCCACTTAAAGATGTTGGGCTGTTTGTAAAGGTACTGGGGGAGGGGATATCTAGAAATATAACAGTGAATGGGGAGGAGAAGTTTCATGTAGTAATCTTCACAATAGAAATAAGTAAGTGATGAAATATGGAAAACAAAAAGATAGAATCCAGAAAGAGTAGACAATTTGCATAAAATTCTATAATTTAAATCATTGTTGTCTCTTATTTTAAAAATACCAAAGTTGTGCACTTCATGTCGTTGATAAGGATTTTGTAATTGTAGTAATAAATAATTCATTAATTAACAAACAGCAGTCAAATTGACATTATGTTTGAGTATGGTCATGCTATGTTCAAATTGCCCATTCTCATCTGGTTACTGTAGTCAAGCAACGTTGGGCCAGTGGGGTACTGAGTTGAGTGATCCCTTAGAAACATCCTGAAACTGTTACAGTTTGTTGCAACCGGAATTTCATGCATTTTACTTCAAAGGGGATGAATGGAGAGAACACTTTGTTATCAGGTAATTGTTTTTTTTGGAAAGCTGTATTTCTAAAGTGAATGCTGTTTCATCATTGTAAAATGTTAAAATACACAGATCAATTTCCAATATTGAATTATGGTGCTTTGTTTGAAAAGGATGCATGTAAATAGAAAAATACAGCAAATATTTGTTTCAGAAAATTCATCACAAACACAAAAGTGATTTGTGCAATAATGAAATAATCAATTTTTTGGGAATGTGTAGAAAGCTCTGAAATGTGCAAATACTGTTGTATTTAACACATGATATCAGTTTTACTTCTAAGCTCTAATGTGCCACTTAGTATAGAAATGTAATGGCCTCTGCTTGGGGTCTCAATACTAATCCTGGGGTGGTGTTATTGCAGATTCTGAACCAGCCTCTCACAGTCGTTACTATTAATGAACACATTAGTTATTTATCAGGGAGTTAATTTTGAGCAGCTATCACCCAAAAAAATCTGCATCTTAAAATCTGACAAATAAGTATTGCACTGTTTTATTCACACACTCCATCATTACAAAGGTGAATGATTCTACATTTCTGAATTTTGCAACATTTATTCATTGCATTTTATCAATAGTTTTTTAATTTAAAATCTTTTTGGAAAAACATTGGAGATTGTTAATTGTTATCTAACATAATGTTTCCTCCACAATAGTTATGAATCTTACCTTGATTTAGTATAAGGAGCACTGTTGGTATCTTCTTGGTGTCACAGGGATGTATCTGGTATATCTGGTTGTTGGTTCTGAACCAGCCTCTAACACACTTTACTCCTAATGTACACATAAGTAATTTATCAGAAAGTAAAATTTCTACAGATATCTACATTATCATAAGTCATCATTGCCTCCATTTTTACCAAGGTGAAGGGTTTTACATATACGAATTTTGCAACATTTATTCATTTCATTATACCAATTGAATTTTTATTTTGCAATTGTTATTGGACAGGTTTTGGTGTATTTTAATTCTCCTCGATCAGAAT
Source organism: Trigoniulus corallinus (assembly GCA_013389805.1). Taxonomy (NCBI): domain Eukaryota; kingdom Metazoa; phylum Arthropoda; class Diplopoda; order Spirobolida; family Trigoniulidae; genus Trigoniulus; species Trigoniulus corallinus. The sequence continues at coordinate 11,380,669 of JAAFCE010009125.1, forward strand.
AAATTCATAATAATAATTATGAATCTTACCTGGATTTAGTGTTAGGAGCACTATTGGCAATTTGTTCAAATCACTTGAATGTAACTGGTGTATGGGATTAAATTCATTCTCTGCAGCAATTAGTTGATTTGAAAATTTACATCTATGAAAAGAAATTTGGGTTTTCTGAAAGTTTACGGTGAGGTGATAACCAGAAATTTTATGGTGGGCAGGAAAGAGAGGTTATGCACAGTAATTATCACTATAGGAATAAATATGTTTGTGATTAAATATGGGAAACAAAAAGTTAGAATATCCAAAAAATATGCCACTGGTATAACATTGGTATATCTGGTAAATCATTGCCTCTTAAATATAATATCAGAAATTTAAGCACTTCAATTTGTTGATATTGCTTTTGCAGGTCTGATAATGCAAATGTGGTCACCCATCATAGAACTTCCCTTGCACAATGCTGCCTAATAGCAGTGATTAGTTGAGATCAGGTTCTTGAACCTGGAATACTTCCTGAGTAAATTTATGTCATATTGTTAAAACTACATATACCTAATGTCGAAATTCAAGTGCTCAACATTTTGATATATTATATAAAAGGCAACGATAATTTACTGTATACAGTTTAGTTTAAGAGGCTGACACAGTGGGGATCTTTATTTTTCACATTCTATCTTATGTGATTGGGTGTGTTATTCAATCCTCTTACTGCTGTAGTGTGGATTATCTCACTCCTCCCTGACTCCCCAATATTTATAGATGTCACCAGCTCCTGGCACTATTTTAAGAGCCCACCTTTTTGCATTGGATGGAGATACAAAATTAGCTCCACTCAAATATATGTAATGCTTGGTAAATAACCTTTGCATGACCTTTGAAAAAAATACCAATCCTTAAACTTGGCTTCTACTTTTTAATGTCGTTATTCAACATTACTATAAATTTAAAATACTGGTGGACAACTTGAAGAAGTCCTCTTGTCTTCCACTGTTGTTGCTTAAGTGGTATATGGTTCCTCAATATTCACCCCCTATTTACAGGTATGCTATCTAACATCCACTATTTTAAATGCCTACCTGTTTTTAATATATGCAAAGAACAAACTGTAATCTACTACACTTTAAATTTATGTGACATAAGATGAATAAACATCTTTTCATTTCATCTTTCAGCTTAATCTCAATCATACCAAAAGAAACATCCAAATACCATTCAATACCAAATCATACTAAATATGGCTAAATTTTATTGGTGTCTAATAGCATACAAAATGTGGAATGAGAATGTAAACTGAAGTGTCTGGAGTTGTACAATGAAACTTTCAAATAAAAAAACTTAATTGACGGTTTAAGTTGCAAATAAGTATTCTTTGTCATTGGTTGACTCCCCAAAAAAGAGGACAAGTAATAAATAAGCATTTGAGATACAGCTTTTTTGGCTGCTAGCTACAAAATATTCACTCCCCGACAGTCTCCTCAATTGTATACATTTCAGCAGGGAGATTGTAAGGCTCTTTTGAAATCATCAGTAACCCATTGGTTTGTTTTTTAATTTATCTAGCAGAGGGTAATTCATTACAAGACTCAGTGACATATATGAACTGAAAACCAAAACTGGCGTGTGATGTTATTGTAAATTTTATTTGCATATGACTGACACTCTCTATTCAGCAATGTGTTGGTGAAGAAAATTTGTAGAAGGAACTTGCTCAATGTCATTGATGGAATATGTCCATGAATGCAAGATAAATGATGGTTTATAATAGCATATGCATATTTGTATGGTAACCATATGTTAATAAACACTATCCAATACTCCCCTATCTATCAATTATAATGTCAAGTATGGAAATTTTCCCTGAAACTTTTGGGAAATGAGATTATAGAATGATACTGGAAAGGTGACTGTTTATTCAAATATTGCAAAAGGAATTTGGGTATGTTTTGAATTATTTGAAAAACTAAAATTATATTATTTTATATATGAAATGCATTTTATCAAACCACATATTGTTAACACTGAACGTTATTTCTCTTTTGTATTCAACCCTGTGTTAGATAAACTTTGACTGGCCCCCAAGGTGTATCTGATATTCATTATTAAGCAGAACCCATAAAACTAAACAGAGGTTACAACATAATGAAAAGTAACTGAGTAGAAAAAACATTGATATTTCTCAACAATGCTTAACTGTGGTTACCAGATAAAGATGACGTTCCAAATGTGCCACAACTGTTGACAACCAGCTTATTTTTTCTTTGTATTTCAACTTTTATTTTTATTGAATTTATATCATTTTACGTTAGTTAAAAAATTACTGATTTTCAAAATGCAATACTCAAATGGTTTACTCAGAAAATGATTTCAGTTTAATAAATTTCATTCCAGTATTTCAGATGTTACTCTCACATTGAACCTAATTATGCCAATTTATAACTAAATTCAACTAGCAATTACATTTAGTCATTGAGTTATGACCACAGTTGTTTCCCACAATTCAGTAATAACGTGATTTGTTAGGAATTTGAGAAACTATATGCACTGTACTATACATGATATCATCATCACCACATCCTTCTCCGCCCCCTGGCTACCAGGCCCCCAGATATTCAACCATGCCTCCATTTTGGACTCCAAAACCTTTCCCAAATCAGCAAATATCAAGCATTGAAGGGCCCATTCTCCTACTCCTTTCTGCAGATCATCAATGCAGTCATCAGCTTGATATTTCTATCACTGTACTGCTTTTCTTTCATTATTATTGTATATTTTATATCTTTGTAACACTGTAATGCAAGTCCAACCTGGAACAGGTGGTACAAATGGCCATCATTGTGTGAGAGGCAAATGAGATATGTTGATGACAGTTAGGAATGGATGAATCGAATTCACAGACCTGACCCAGCCATGGGCTTAGGAAGGTATGTGGTAGATGATAAGTTTGAAAAATCTGATACCAAATTGCAACTATTAATTTTCATCACTTCTGATTGGTTATGGGTCAACAGCTTACCAATGCCAGCAGACAAAACTGATCAGAAAGTCTAACCCTCCTAAGCTACAAAGGTTGTAAGTCAATGAGTACCTGTACCAGCAATCGATTTTCACTATTTTTATGGAATTCAACTTCATTGGTATGTCATTGAAGGCATAGATCAACAGTGCAGTACAAAGTCATTTGTAAGTTGAAAATTTTCCCTACTATGGAATGAGTCAATAAGGGTTAAATCACTTATATGAATACTTCATCCCATTATTGGTGAAGCGTTCAAAAAAATATGATTAGGAATAAATGATATTGTCTTTGCATGATGCAGTGCAATCATGGAAATGAAGTGCAATGTACAGGAGGGAAATGTGAGTGAAATATATCACTTTTCCAATGGTTTTCATGGTAAAATGCATCTTCTTTTTTAAATTACTATTTTGTGAAGTGGACATAGGTTTGAAAATGACTAATAATGTTAAATCCTGGGATGTTTCCCTAATGGGAAATATTTAGATGCATCGTGTTGATAGAAGTGGAGAAATGTGGCAAAATGAGTTCAAAGACTAAAAGCACTGGAAATTGAAAAATATCACATTTTGCCTGAATGAGCAAGTATGGAACCATGGATGGCTATTCATTCTGGCAATAAGTTAGCACCCTCTGATGCACAGAAGTGAAAATTATTTTAAATGTTAATTTTTATATGGGTTTCCAAACAGAAAAAATCCTTAGTTTCAAAACTTTCACTTTGTGTTTAATCAATATCTTTGAAACTCTAATAATCTTAAATTTCAAACTTTTCATCAACAACAAAAAACAATAACACATCATATTTTTAGTGGTGAACAGATGCAAGAAAACGTGTGAAATGATTATAAGTTCTGGAAATTTACAAGCCTCATAATTTCTCTGAATGTCTATGAATAGGACATGTGTCTTGCAGTTTGTGTTGAAGCAACAACAACACCGCTCTTTATAAGCAACTACTTTGACTTATGACATCAAGAAAAAAGTTAATTCTCACATGATTTTCAATGCAAAAACATTTTGGTTTGAAATTTCACACTATCTACTAAAGCATGGTTGGAAACTTCCTAATAATATTTCACTGCATTGAAAAAAGTAGTGACATTTAAAAATGAAACGAATTGACTAAAAGTGCTGGAAATTTTGGCCGTTTGGAAAAGGCACGCTTGCATTTATTTTAATGAAAAAAATTTATTTTTCGTTCTGCTTTATCTCAATTTCTATTAAAGTTACAGCCATGCCGTTTTCTAAAGATTAGAATACAACATTCCCAAAATTCTGTCAAAAATTTGCAGTTCTATTTTACATAGTTGATAAAATATTGCACAAAGTGGGTTTTCTGTTTGAATTCAATGGAGAAACTTCATTTGTCGTTTTGCTTTATTTAAATTTCCATTAATGTTGCAGCCATGCTATTTTGCCCATCACTGGAGTACCACATTCCCTACATTCTGGCTAAGATATACAGTTCTGTCATGTATATCAGATTCTCATTGATTTCAATCTAGAGACATCATTTTTCATTTTGCTATATCTCAAGCTATATCTTTGCTGTATCTAGGAAAGAAATTGCACAAAGTGTGTTTTCCAATTGATTTTAATAGAATAACTTCATTTTCCATTTTGCTACGTCTCAATTTCAATTAAAGCTACAGCTATTAAGTATTCACATGATTGCATTACCACATTCCCAACATTCCGGCAAAAATTTATACCTCTATTTTATGTAGGAGAGAAAATATTGAACAAAGTATGTTTTTCTTTCAAAAAAATAAATTCATTTTTCATTTTGCTTAATCTCAATTTCCATTTAATCTACAGCCATGATGTTGTGCCTATGATTGGAGTTCCCCTGTCCCAACATTCTGGATAAAAATTATGGGTCTATTATATATAGGAAAGAAAATATCACAGAAAGTTTGTTTCCATTGATTTCAATGGAAAATCTGCTATATCTCATTTTTATATTGAAGCCGCAGCCATGCCGTTTTCCATATGATTGGAGTACCACATTCCCTACATTATCACACAAATTTACAGTTCTATTATGTATAGGATACAAAATGCACAAAGTGCGTTTTCCCATTGATTTCAATAGAAAAACTCTATTTCTTTTTGCTATATCTCAATATCAAATGATTAGAATACCTTATTCCCTACATTCTCGCAAAAATTTACAGTTCTATGTTAAATAGCGTAACATGTTAAATATCGCACAAAGCATGTTTTTGTATGGATTTAAATGAAAAAACTCCATTTTTCGTTTTAGAATATCTCAATTTCTATTAAAGCTAGATTCATGCCGTTTTGCACATGATGGAAGTACCTCATTCTTTACATTCTTGCATTAATCAGCAGTTCTACGTTGTATAGGAGAAAAAACTAGTGCACAAAGTGCGATTTCCCATTTTTTTTGTTTTGCTTTATCTTAATTTCTATTAAAGCTATACCCATGCCGTTTGGCGCATGATTGCATTACCACATTCCCTAAATTCTTACAAAAATTTGCAGTTCCATGTTACAAAGGTGAGAAAATATCGCACAAAGTGGGTTTTTTTTATTGTTTTCAATGTAAAATCTCCATTTTTCTTTCTTCTATAGCTCAATTTATATTAAAGCTGCAGCCACGGCGTTATGCACATGATTGGATTACCACATTCCCTATATTCACTCAAAAATTTACAGTTGTGTCTTGTATAGGGTATGAAACGCACAAATTGCGTTTTCCCCTTTGATTTCAATGGAAATACTCTACTTTTCTTTTTGCTATATCTCAATATCTATTATAGCCACAGTCATGCCGTTTTGCACATGATTAGAGTACCGCATTCCATACATTCTGCGAAAAACTTGTGGTTCTATTATGCATAGGAAAAAAAATTTCACACAGTGTTTTGCAATTGATTTCTACGGAAAAACTCAGTTATTCCTTTTGCTATATCTTTATTTCTAGAAAAGAACAAGCCATTACGTTTTGCACATGATATGATTACCTCATTCCTACATTCTTGCAAAAATTTACAGTTCTATGTTGTTCTATGTTTTTCCATTAATTTCAATGTAAAACCTCCATTTTTCTTTTGTCTATATCTCCATTTCTATTAAAGTTGGAGCAATGCCGTTTTGCGCATGATTGGAGTACCTCATTCCCTACATTCTGTCTAAAATTTGTGGTTCTATTATGCATAGGAAAGAAAATATCACACAAAGTGTATTTTCCCATTGTTTTTAATGGGTATACTTCATTTTTTTTTCCTATATCTCAAATTCTATTAATGCTGCCGCCATGTCGTTTTGCACATGATTGGAGTACATATTCCCTACATTCTCAAAAAAATTTACAGTTCGCTATTCTGTAGGAGAGAAAAAAATCGCACAAAGTGTTTTTTCCCATTGATTTCAATATAAAATCTCCATTTTTATTTTTGCTATATCTCAATTTCTATTAAAGCTACAGCCATGCCGTTTTGTACATGATTGCTGTAGGTCATTCCCTGCATTCTTGCTAAAATGTATAGATTTTTGTTGCATAGGAGAGAAAATATCCTTCAAATGTGTTTTCCTATTGAATTCGTTCTAAAGAATCCATTTTCCTTTTTGTTTTATCTTAATTTCTATTTAAGCTAGAGCCATGCTGTTTTACACATGATTGGGGTACCACATTCCCGACATTTTGGATAAAAGGTATTTTTCGTTTATGTATAAGAAAGAAAATATCGCATAAAGTGTGTTTTCCCATGGATAGTTACGTAAAAATGCAATAATGGTCGGTTTGCACATTATTGGAGTGCCTCTTTCCCTACATTCTGGAAAAAAATTTACAGTTCTGTGTTAAATGGGAGAGAAAATATCGCACAATGTGTCTTCCCATTGATTTCAATCTTTTCTTTTTTCTATATCTCAATTTCTATTAAAGATAAAGCCACGCTGTTTTTCACATGATTTGATTTCCACATTCCAATAATTCTAGATAAAAGTTATAATTATATTATGTATAGCAATAAAAACGTCACACATAGTGTGCTTTCATATTGATTTCAATGTAAAAACTCAACTTTTCTTTTTGCTATATCTTAATTTCTATTAAAGCTATAGCTATGCCATTTTCCTCATGATTAGAGTACCTCATACCCTACATTCTTACAAAAATTTACTTTTCTAGGTGGAATAGGAAAGAATATATCGCATAGAGTGTATTTTCCTTTTGATTTCAATTTAAAAACTCCATTTTTCTTTTTACTATATCTCAATTTCTATTAAAGTTATAGTCATGCCGTTTTGCACATTATTGGAGTACCACTTTACCAACATTCTAGATAAAAGTTATGCCTTTAATTTGTATAAGAAAGAAAGTATCTCACAATGTGTATCTTTCCTTCGATATCAATGAAAAAACTCCACTTTTTTTCTTTTTGCAATATCTCAATTTCTATTATAGCTACATCCTTGCCATGTTGCACATGTTTGGAGTGCCACATTCCCTACTCTACCAAAAAACTTTACAGTTCTATGTTGAATAGGAGAGAAAATATCGCAGAAAGTGTGTTTTCTCGTTGATTTCAATGTAAAATTTCCATTTTCTTTCTTATATCTTAATTTCTATTAAAGCTACAGACATGACGTTTAGCAAAAGTACGGAGTACCTCATTCCCTACATTCACGCAAAAATTAACAGTTCTATGTTGCAAAGGAGAGAAAATATCGCACAATGTGTGTTTTCCCATAGATTTTAATGTTTAAACTAAATTTTTATTTTTGCTATATCTTAATTTCTTTTGAAGCTGCAGACATGCCGTTTTGCACATGATTAAAGTACCACAATCCCTACATCCTGGCCAGTATTTGCAGTTCTATCACGTATAGGAGACAAAATCCACTTAGTGCATTTTCCTATTGATTTCAATGGGAAAACTTCATTTTTCTTTTTGCTAAATTTAAATTTCAATTAAAGTTACAGCCATTCCGTTTCACACATGTTAGGAGTACTTCATTCTCTACATTCTAGGAAAAACTTACAATTCTATGTTGTATAGGAGAGAATATATTGCACAAAGTATTATTTTAAATTGATTTAATGTAAAAATGTCATTTTTCTTTTTGTTTAATTTCAATTCCTATTAAAGCTATATCTCAATTTTAATTAAAGCTACAGCCATTCCGTTTTGCACATGACTGTAGAACCACAATCCCACCATTCTAGATAAAAGCTACGATTCTCTTATGTATAGGAAAGAAGATATTGCCCAAAGTGTGCTTTCCAATAGATTTCCATGTAAGAAGTCCATTTTCCTTTTTGCTATATCTCAATTTCTATTAAAGCTACAGGCATGCCATATTGCAGATGATTGGAGTAACTGATTCCCTGCATTCTCAAAAAAATATACAGTTCTATGTTGCATGGAGAAAAAACGTCACACAAAGTGTGCTTTCCCAATGATTTAAATGTAAAAACTCCATTTTTCTTTTTGATATATTTCAATTTCTATTGAAGCTACAGCCATGCCATTTTTCACATGATTGGAGTACCCTATCCCCTACATTCTCACAAAAATTTACAGTTCTCGTATAGGAGAGAAAATACACAAAAAGTGTGTTTTGCCGTTGATTTCAATGTAAAAACACCATTTTCTTTCGGCTTTATCTCAATTTCTATTAAAGCTGCAGATATACCGTTTTTCACATGATATGAGTTCCTCTTTCCCTACAATTTTACAAAATTTTTCAGTTCTGTGTTGAATAGAAGAGAAAATATCGCACAAAGTGTGTTTTTCCATTGATTTGATTTTAAAAACTCCATTATTCTTTTTGCTATATCTCAATGACTATTTACGATACAGCCTTGCAATTTTGCACATGATTGCAGTACCTCTATCCCCACATTTTTGCAAAAATTTACAGTTCTATGTTGTACAGGGTAGAAAATATCACAAAAAGTGTGTTTTCCCATTGATATCAATTGGAAAACTTCATTTTTCTTTTTGCTATATCTGAATTTCTATCAAAGCTAGAGTCATGCCATTTTGCAAATGATTGAATTTCCTCATTCCCTACGTTCTCAAAAAAGTTACAGTTCTATTTTGTATAGGAGAGAAACTATCGCACAAAGGGTGATTTCCCTTTGATTTAAATGTAAAAACTCAATTTTTCTTTTTGTTATATCTCAATTTTGATAAAAGCCACAGCCATGCCGTTGTGCACAGGATTGAGTCCCACATTCCCAGCATTCTGCATAATAGTTATGATTCTATTTCCATAGGAGAGAAAATATCGTTAAATATGCGTTTTCCCTTTTGATTTCAAAGTAAAAACTCCATTTTTCTTTTTGCTATATCTCAATTTCTATTAATGCAACAGCCATGCTGTTTTGCACATGATTGGATTACCTCATTCCCTACATTCTGGCAAAATTTACAGTTCTATCTTGTTTACGAGAGAAAATATTGCACAATGTACGTTTTCCAATTTATTTTAATACAAAAACTTCATTTTTCTTTTTGCTATATCTCAATTTTTTTTAAAGATATAGCCATGCCGTTTTGCACATTATTAGGATACCACATTCCCAACATTCGGGATACAAGTTATGATTCTATTATGTATAGGAAGGAAAATATCACATAAAGTGTTTTTTCCCATTGATTTCAGTGGAAAAACTTCATATTTCTTTTTACTATATCTCAATTTCTATTATAGCTACAGCCATGCCGTTTTAAACATGATTGGAGTAACTCATTCCCTACATTCTCACAAAAAATTACAGTTTTGTGGTTTATGGGAAAGAAAATATAACACAATGTGTGTTGTCCCATTGAGTTCAATTTAAAAGCTGCAATTTTCTTTTTTGTTATATCTCAATTTCCATTAAAGATACACCCTTGCCGTTTTGCATACGTTTGGAGTACTTTATTCCCTACTTTCTTGTGAAAATTTAAGTTCTGTGTTTTACAGGAGAGAAAATATCATACAAAGTTTGTTTTCGAATTGATTTGAATGTAAAGACTTGATTTTTCTATTTTTCTATTTTCCATACCTATTTTCTATACCTACAGCCATGCCGTTTTGCACATCATTGAAATACCTCATTCCCTACATTCTCACAAAAAATTATAGTTTTATGTTGCATAACAGAGAGAAAATATCACTCAAAGTGTGTTTCCTGATTGATTTTATTTTAAAATCTCAATTTTTCTTTTTGGTGTATCTGAATTTCTATTAATGCTACACCTATACCGTTTTGCACGTGACAGGAGTACCTCATTCCCTACATTCTTACAAAAATTTACAGTTCTGTTTTATAGAAGAGAAAATATCGCAGAAAATGAGTTTTTCCATTAATTTTAATTTAAAAACTCCACTTTTCTTTTTGCTACATCTCAATTTGTAATAAAGTTACAGCCATGCCGTTGTGAATATGATTGATGTACCTCATTCCCTATATTCTTGAAAAAATTTACAGTTCTATTGTAAATAGGAGAGAAAATATCACCCAAAAGGTGTTCTGTCTTTGATTTCATTAGAAAAACTCCATTTCTCACCATTCTACTTCTCAATTTCTATTAAAGATACCACCATACCATTTTCTACATGATTGGAGTACCACATTCCCTACATTCTGGCCAAAATTTAAAATTCTATCATGTATAGGGCATTAAACGTGGAGAGTGTGTTTTCCCATTGATTTCAATGGAAAAACACTTATTTTTCTTTTTGCTATATCTCAATTTCTATTAAAGCTGCAGCCATGTCACATACATCCATGAGAGTACGACATTCCCAGATAATTGGAGTATTACAATCGCTACATTCTGGCAAAAATTTAGAGTTCTATGATGTGTAAACGAGAAAAATCGCAAAATGTGTGTTTTCCTATTTATTTTAATGGAAAAACTCCATTCCTCTTTTTTTTCTATACCTCAACTTCTATTAAAGATACTTCCATGCCGTTTTGCACATGATTGGAAAACCACATTCAATACATTCTGGCACATAATTACAGTTTTAAGATTTATTGGAGAGAAAATATTCCACTAAGTGGATTTTCCATTGATTTCAAAGGAAAATCTCCATTTTTCTTTTTCCAATATCTCAATTTATATTAAAGATATAGCCGTGCGATTTTCCACATGATTTTAGTACCACATTCCCTACATTCTGGCACAGATTAACAGTTTTGTAATGTATAGGAGAGCATACATTGCGCCAAGTGGGTTTTCCTAATTTTTTTCTATGTAAAAAATGGATTTTTGTTTTTGCTATATCTCAATTTCCAGTACAGCTACAGCCATGCTATTTTGCTCATGATTGGAGTTCCACATTTTCTACATTCTTGCAAAAATTTAAATTTTAATGATGTTTAGATGAGTGTGTTTTCCCTCTGATTTCAGTGGAAATATATCTCAATTTCTATTGAAGCTACAGCCATGCCATTTTTCACATGATTGGAGTACCACATTCCCTACATTCTAGCCAAATTTTATATTTCTAAAATGCACAGGTAAGGAGATATCCTACAAAGTGTGTTTTCCAATTGATTTTAATGGAAAAACTCCATTTCTCTTTTTGCTATATCTCAATTTCTATGATAGCTGCAGCCATGCCGTTTTGCTCATGATTGGAGTAAAAATTATATATAGGAGAGAAAATATCACACAAAGTGTGTTTTCTGATGGATTTCAATTGTAAAACTACATTTCTCTTTTTGCAATATCTCAATTACTATTAAAGCTATGCCATTTTCATCATGATTGGAGTACCAAATTTCCTATATTCTGGTTCAATGATGTATAGATTAGAAAATATCACACAAAGTGTGTTTTTCTATTGATTACAATGGAAATACTCCATTTTTATTTTTGCTATATCTCAATTTCTGTTAAAAGCAGCCATGCTTTTTTGCAAATGAGTGGAGTACCACATTCGATGCATTTTGGCAAAAATTGGCAGTTCCATCATGTATAGGAATGAAAACGCTCAAATTGTGTTTTCCTATTAATTTCAAAGGAAAAACTTAATTTCCCTTTTTGCTATGTCAGCATTTTCATTAAAGCTGCAGCCATGCCGTTTTGCAAATGAGTGGAATTCCACATTCCCTACATTATGTCAAAAATTTACAGCTCTATCTTGTAAATGAGAGAACATGCAGAACATGTGTTTTTTTATTTCAATAGAAAAACTTCATTTTTCTTTTTGCTATATCTGAATTTCTATTAAAGTTACAGACATTCCATTTTGTAAAAGATTGGGCTACTGCATCCCCTACATTCTGTCAAAAACTTACAGTTCTATCATGTATAGGAGAGAAAATGCACAAAGTGTGTTTTCCCACTGATTTCAATGGAAAAACTTCATTTTGAATTTTTTGCTATATCTCAATTTCTATTAAAGCTACAGCCATGTCATTTTGCACTTGACTGGAGTACCACATTCCCTACATTCTGGAATAGCTTTACAGTTCTATGATGTATAGGAGAGAAAATATCGCACAAAGTGTGTTTTCCTATTGATTTCTTTGGAAAAACTCCTTTTTACTTTTTGCTACATCTCAATTTCTATTAAAGCTACAGCCATGCCGTTTTGCACATGTTTAAAGTACCACATTTCCTACATTCTTTCCTTAATTTACAGTTCTATCATGTATAGAAGAGAAACTCACAAAGTGTGTTTTTCCATTGATTTCAATGGAAAAACTTAATTTTTCATTTTGCTGTATCTCAATTTCTATTACAGCTACAGCCCTGCCATATTGCACATGATTTGGGTACCACATTCAAAATATTCTGACAAAAATTTACAGTTCTATTTTATATAGGAGAGAAAATGTCACAGAATGTGAGTTTTCTATTGATTTCTAGGAATAAACTTCATTTTTCGTTTTGCTATTTCTCAATTTCTGTTAAAGCTACAGCCATGCAGATTTGAACATAACTAGAGTGCGACATTCCCCACATTCCTTCCAAAATATAATGTTTTATCATGTATAGGAGAGAAAGTGCACAAAATGTGTTTTCCCATTGGCTGCTGGGATGATTTTGAGGAAGTGGTGCAGTCAGCCGACAACACAATGAGGCAGGGCAGAGGAAACGAGTGACTGATTAGTGGGGTGGTGTTAATGCACACGTGGGCAATGAGGGTCAGGGATATGAGGATGTACAAGGAGGATGTGTGTATGGGACACTCAACCTAGAGGAGAAGAAGGTACTTGATAAAGCAAGAGCGCATGGCCTTGTTTTGGCCAATACATGTTTCAAGAAGAGGGAAAAACACCTAATAACTTTCATGTCACCACAGGGGAGGTCACAAATAGACTTTTTCATGGTTAGGAAGCAGTGCAGGACAGAGATCCAAGACTGCTGGGCAATACCCAGTGAGGATTTCCAGAAGGAAAGTGGGCATAAGCTGCTCATGATAGAATTACAAATAAAGAGGACAGTGAAGCAACATACCTAGAAGGGAGAATCCGTTATTAGGTGGTGGAAACTGCCCAACAAGGCAGATGAATCCAGACAGGAGATTCTCAGCCAGGTCGACTGGAACTGGGATAAGTCATCCAATGCCATGCAGGACAAAGTTGCTAGGAAGATTAGGGGGTGAGGAGAGGAACTGCTAGGTAGGGGTAAAGTATAAGTCACTTTTCAGGGTAGGCAGACATGGAAGTGGAATGAGGAGGTGGAAGGTGCCATCAAACTAAAGAAGGTTGCTTTCCATAGGTGGAGGGAGTAAGGGGATCAGGTTTCAAAGATGGACTATGATCAGGCAAGGAAAATCGCCCAGACGACCTTTGCCCTGACCAAGTACCAGAAGTATGAGGCATTATATGAAAAGTTGGGGACAAGGGAAGGAGAGAAGGCAGATTTTTGACTAGCTAAGACCAGGGATAGAAGTAGTAAGGATGTTACAAGGCATATAAAGGTCAAGGATGCCAATGGTAGAGTTTTGTTCCAACCAGCAGAGGTAATCAAAAGGTGGGAGGAATACTACCACACCCTCTTAAATGCTTCTAACTGTGATGCAGACACAGACAGCCACCCCATCACTCCATTACAAGTGGACAGGGAGACGGAGAGGGAAATAGTCGCAGCCCTTCAAAGAATGAAAGGCTACAAAGCAGTAGGCCCAGATCAGATCCCCATTGATTTTTGGCACACCTTGGGACCACAGGAATTACATGGCCAGGGAAGCTTTTTAATAAGTTAGCAAATAGGGATAGGATACCTTCTGCATGGCAAGAGAGTTGGATAGTTCCACTGTACAAGGGCAAAGGTGATGCCCAGAACTGTGGAAACTACAGAGGCATAAATCTTATTCGCCATTCTATGAAGGTTTGAAAGCAAGTCATGGAGTGTCGCCTCAGAAAACAAACTAGTGCCTGGGGAAATCAATGAGAGTTTGTTCCTGGTAGGTCTACCATGGAACCAATCTTTATTCTATGACAGATGATAGAGAAGCCTAGAGCAGCAAAAAAGGACCTTCATGCAATATTCATTGACCTGGAGAAGGCATATAATAGTGTCCCTAGACAGGTAGTATGGAAGGTTCTAAGAAATAAAGGGGTTGATGAAGGCCACATTAGGATAATGCAGGATATGTATTATAATTCCATCACTAGGGTGAGAACGGCATGGGGTAACACTGCAAGCTTCAACGTGCAGTTGGGTGTGCATCAAGGGTCAGCACTTAGCCCATATGTATACACTCTAGTAATGGATGAGCTGCTGATGGGAGTACGAGAATGGGCCCCCCAGTGCCTGGTATTTGCTGAAGACATAGGAAGGCTAGAGGAGTCCAAAGAGGATGCACAAAAGGGCTTACAAGTCATTAAGATAGCAATGGAAAGAGGGGATCTGAAGGTAAACATTAGGAAGACTGAGTACCTAGCTTTTAATTTTGGTGGCCAGGGACAAGACGTTGAGAATCGTTGCAGAAAAGAGGCAATTCCAGTGGTTCAAGAGTGTTGTCATTTTGGATCAGTTTTTCAGTGCAATGGAGAAATAGATTCTGACATCACTAATAGGATCAATGCAGCATGGCTATAGTGGAGACAGCCGAGTGGGGTCCTTTGTGACTGCCGGGTCCTAATTAAGTTGAAGGGTAAAGATTACAGAACCGTCGTTAGGCCCACAATGCTATATGGCTCGGAGTGCTGGGCATTTAGGAAGCACCATGAAAGGCAAATGCAAGTGGGGGAGATGCAAATGCTGAGCTACATGAGTGGGGTATCACTCGTGGACAGAATTAGAAATTTGTGATGAGGAGGGGGTAGGAGGTGACTGGGGAGGAGGGAGGAGGGACTGCAGGTGACGAGGGACCAGAGGTAGAGGACGACCAAAAAAGGACTTGGGAGCAGGTGGTGCAGAGGGACATGGACGTGCTTAGGTTGGACGGGGACTTGGTGGGGGATAGGCGAGTGGTGGAGAATTAGAACCCGTGGACTGACCCTGCCTCAGGTGGGAGAAGGGTAAGATGATGATGATGATATGATGTATAGGAGAGAAAATAAGGAGCAAAGTGTGTTTTCCAAATTTTTTCAACAGAAAAACTCCATTTTTCTTTTTCCTATATCTCAATTTCTATTAAAGCTAAAGCCATGTCATTTTGCAAATGATTGGAGTAACACATTCTGTCGAAGTTTACAGTTCTACAATGAATAGTAGAGAGAAAAACTGCACAAAGTGCGTTTCGCCATTGATTTTAATGAAAAAACTCGATTTTTCAATTTGCTGCTTCTGAATTTCTGTTAAACATACAGCAATGCCATATTGCACATGATTGGAGTACCGCATTTGCTACATTCTGACAAAAATTTGCAGTTCAATCATGTATAGGACAAAAATCACATATAAGTGTGTTTTCCCATTGATTTCAATAAGAAAACTTTGTTTTTCCTTTCGCAATATCTCTATTTCTACTAAAGCTACAGCCATGCAGTTTTGCTACCCGTGTGTGCCCGGGGTAGAATAGGCACACTGCCTACCTGCATGTCGTAAGAGGTGACAAAACGGGGTGACTTTTTCTTGCCCCTGACTGGACAACACCACTATCGTCTTTGTCTCCGACGTGTTCTGGACAGGATGATACCAACATCGTGGTTGTTTCAGTGTTCGGTCTGACTTGTTCTCGGTCTCCTCACTGAGGTGACCATAAACAAACGCCTACCCGCATGTTTGCCATGTGTGGATACACGCACTTCTGGGAAAAGCGGATCCTGGTGGTTGAGGAGGCATATGCCCTGCAATGTCTCTTGGCCACTCCACACTTGTGAGGTGGCTGACAGACATCAGGGACTAGGGTTGCAATCCACAGCCTCCAAAACATCACTTTGGCCACAGCTTCCAAGGAAAACGGGAGGCCAAGGCAGTAGCCCGGTCTTGGTCAATTGGCAGGGGGTGCATAAGTGGTTATGCCTCCTAGGGTGACTGTAAGTGGACCGGCAGTCAACCCCAATGCCAATGGTCCGGTACTCAGGGATTATGCCACCCTAACGGTATCCTGCCCGAGGAATCTTGGTGACCCGAATGGGCGTCCCCACGTTGGGCTCCGTGGTGGGTAAGACCTGCGGGCAGCGAAATCATAATTAATTAAAATTATGGCAACACAAAACCTGAGGCTGGGGGCCTCATCAAATAACCCCACCCCTCCCCTTCTTCTTTAGTGACTTGTGTTGAGCAGGAAGATGGCGGGCTCGGTCCCACCCAACTGAGTGGGCCAGCTGCCACTGACCTGATGGAGACATGTACTGCTCCAACAAAGAGGCTGTGTTCCCCCAGTAAGCCAACTGGATCAGGAAACGAACCTGTGACGTTTATGGCATCGGCACCAGCCCTTAACAAGAGGCAATGACCTCTTACCCTTAAGGTGCAGGGTTCCACCGCTGATGGAAAGCATGTTCCTGCATCTAAGATTTTAGGTGCAGTCAAACAACCATCCATACCTTCTTCCTATCCTCCCCGATTTATTTCCATCTCTGGGGAGGATGGTGCAGCCTTGGGGAAGGCGTCGCCCTTCCTTATTGCCAAAGCCATAAAGGGCATTGCCAGCAACGTGACTTCGGTCAACAAACTGCGCAATGGCACCTTGTTGGTGGAGGCAACCGCCCCTCACCAGCTAGAGGCACTACTGAGACTGTGGAAGCTCGGTGATATCCCGTTGTGGTCGAACCCCATCACACCTTAAACACCAGTAGAGGTGTGGTGCAGCGCCCTGACCTATGTGTGGAATCAGAGGAGCAGATAGCGGAGGAGCTCAGGGACCAGGGTGTGGTGGCTGTTCGCCACACCTCGGTCTGATGGGATGGAGAATCCTGCCCATCTGAAACCTTCATGCTGACCTTTGGTATGCCCAAGGTGCCGGAGCACATCATGGCTGGCTACCTCCGCTTGCCTGTAAGTGCCTTCATCCCGAGTCTGCTTCGATGCTTCAAGTGCCAGCGATATGGCCATGGACAGAATTCGTGTTCTGCCAAGGCCATGTGTGGCACTTGTGGACAGGGTGACCACTCCTCCGAGCCTTGTAAGACTGCACCTTTCTGCTTAAACTGTAAGGGCAACCACCCCGCCTCTTCTCGGGATTGCCCTACTTGGCTGCAGAACGTACGATCCAGGAGCTGCGTGTCCAGAAGTGTATCAGTTTTCCAGATGCATGGCAGCTGCCAGCCTTGCCAGGGACCTCCACTCGTGGAGTGTCCTATGCAGGTTCCGCAAAGGCAGTCACTGTGTCCTCTATCTGTACCCAGACGGACACCCTACCTCAACTCCCCCCTCTCATCCGTTTGACACACTCTCAGGCCCGTGGGGTCCATGGGGTGCCAGTCTGTGCAAGCATTCGCTGCCAGACGGACCCCGACCCCATTTCCACGGCTTCTTCCGGCTCCACCACCGCCTCTGGCCCATGCGTGGGCCCCCAATAATGGTGGTGCCAGCTTCTTTGGAGGCGCCAGATGCCACTCATAAAAGAGAGGCATCTCCCTTGAAGGCTACCCTCTCTGTCCCAGCCTAGCCAACCTCCTCCATGGAGGAGGTGGTGGGTGTGACAGAAGGAAAGATAGTAGGGACTACCCCCACTACTGCTGCAGGCCATGTGTCCTTGGTTCGTCCACCCAAGCTCTCTGGCCAATGGCAGAGAGCACGGGGTGGTTTCATGCCCAAAGTGGGGCACAATGTGGATTCCTCCTTCGAGATGGAGGAGGACGAACCAATTGAAGGCGTCCCTCCCTTTTATACAGTGGGACGGAGAAAAGGGAGGAATAGAAACAAGCCGCTTAAGTCCACTTGATGGTAAATTTCCTACAATGGAACTGTCGAGGGTTTTCCCACAAGAGGGACAAGATCAAACTGATGATCTTGAGGCGCAGCCCCATCTACATCTCCCTCCAGGAGATCCTGTGTCGAAGTGATACCCCCATGTCGTTACGGGGGTACACTGTATATGCAGACACCCGGCAGCAAGGAAGCCACCCTGTGGGAGGGGTGGCTATCCTTATCCGGAATGGGTGCATGCGTGTGCCAGTGGCTCTGCAGACACCTCTGCTAGCCGTGGCGGTCTCATTGCAACTTGCTGTGCCCACCACTCTATGTTCCCTCTACATGCCACCTGGGATTGATATCCCATGGGCAGACCTCGCCTCCCTCAGCGCCCAGCTTCCAAGACCCTTCTTGATTATGGGTGATTTTAATGCCCATAATCCCCAATGGGGCTCGGACATTAACAATCCCCGAGGGCGAATTGTGGAACAATCAGGTGTCACACAATGGCCTCATTGTTCTCAACACAGGTGCCCCCACACATATGATGACTGCCACTGGTGGCCTGTCATGCATAGACCTTTCCATCTGCTCTGCTGGGTTGGCACCAGGTTTGCAGTGGGAGGTCTTATCAGACCCCTGTGGAAGTGATCACTACCCCATCAGGATTAGCAGTAGAGATGGGGCATTACCCCAGCACCTGGTGTCTACTTCGGGCGGACTGGGAGGAGTTCGCCCGCCATATCTACTTTTGCCCACTGTGTGATTTTGATGGCGTAAACGACCTAGTGAGTCACTTCACAGAAGTGGTGGTCGGGGCGGCATTGGCATCCATCCCCCAGAAATCATGTAACCCACCACGAGCACGGATGCCATGGTGGACGGAGGATTGTCTCGGAGTGTGATTCGGGCTCACCGACGAGCCCTTCTCTGCTTCCAATCTCGTCCTACGGAGGCCAACCGTATCAACTATCTCCGAGCCCGGGCATATGCACAACGGGTGATCAGGGAAGCCAAGTGCTCCTCATGGAGTCAGTACGTCTCCTCACTCACCCATCACACGCCCTCCAAGAAAGTCTGGGAAACGCTGAGGAAGATCCAAAGCAGATATTTACCATCATGTGGCTCAGGTCTTCTTATACAAGGAAGACATTGCCTTCTGTCGTGTGAGGTGGCTGAGGAACTGGGAAGGACGTTTGTAGCCATCTCGAGGTCCCAGCACTACATGGCAGCATTTATGCAGTCTAAAGAAGCTGCAGAACGCCACCCACTTAATTTTGTTGGGGGTGTCGCCGATGGGTATAACAATCCATTTACCCCTTGGGAGCTGCAGGCAGCTCTAGCAAGAGCCAGGGATACTGCCCCTGGACCAGATAGCATCCACTATCAAATGCTACAACGCCTACCAGAGAAAGGCGTTATATACCTCCTTGAGTTATTAATCTATATTTGGCAGCAGCATGAAATCCCTGCAGGTTGGCGAGAGGATACTATCATCCCACTGCAAAAACCTGGAAAGAATGGTAGCCTTCGAGAAAATTACAGACCCATTTCATCGGCGAGCTGTCTTTGCAATACCATGGAACGCATGGTGAATTGGCGCCTGGTGTGGTATCTGGAACGGCACAACCTTCTGGCAATTGCCCAATGTGGCTTCTGTGCGGGCAGGTCTTCGGTGGATCATCTGATCTCACTGCAGACTGTGGTACGTGAGGCCTTTCTCCACAGACAGCACTTAGTGGCTGTCTTCTTTGATGTGGAGAAGGCATATGATACCACATGGCGCCATGGTATACTGGAGACCTTGCACTAGTGGGGGCTCAGGGGTAATCTGTCCCTCGTCCTCCATAGCTTTTTTTCCGAATGGACCTTCAGAGTGTGTGTGTGGGTAACACCTACTCCTCGGCCTTCCTGCAGGAGAATGGTGTCCCACAGGGGAGCGTCTTGAGTGTGACGCTCTTTGCTGTTGCAGTGAATGGCCTACCATCCTCCATTCACCCCCCGGTAAAGTCGTCCCTCTTTGTGGACGACTTTTCTATCATGTACCGGGCTGCCATGATGCACAGCATTGAGCGTCAGCTGCAACTGGCACTCAATAGTGCCAATGAGTTTGCCACTTCACGTGGCTATAAGTTCTCCCCTGGCAAAACAATGGTCATGCACTTCTGTTGTAAGCGAGGGCTCCACCCTGAGCCTCAGCTTACCTTGAATGGCCGCCTCCTTTCAGTTGTAGAGGCGGCTCGGTTTCTTGGTCTCCGTTTTGACAGCCGTCTGACATGGGTCCCGCACTTGAAGAAGCAGAAGGCTAAGTGCCTTCGGTCCCTGAATATTCTGCGGTGCCTGCAGGAAACTGGTTTTGGGGCAGATCGAACGGTGTTGCTACGACTCTACTGGTCACTCGTTTGATCCCGTCTCGATTACGGCTGCAGGGTATATGGCCTGGCCGCTCCATCAACTCTCCGGATGCTCGATAGTGTTCACCACGCTGGAATCCGGGTGTCCATTAGGGCGTTCTGCACAAGTCCAGTACTCAGCCTTTATGCTGAGGCTGGCGAACCACCACTGACTGTGCGGCGGCAGTACCTGGCCGCTGCATATATTTTGCAGCTGAAAGGTCAGCCACAACACCCTACACACCCGGCCATCTTTAGTAACACTATGAGACGGCCATTCGACTGCCACCCGGGGGTTCCCCCTCCATTCATGTGCAGTGGATGGACGGTTTTACCGGCCTGGGTGTGACTCTGCCTAAGGTGCAGCCTGTACTGCTGGCCTCTGTGCCACCCTGGACAGTGCCAGAGCCAAGTTTAGATTTGTTGCTTGCAGCCTTACCCAAAATAGGTCAGTGTACCAACAAGTGTTTGGACGCCTCTCTTGGACCTATCGAGGCCATGTTTTTATTTACACGGATGGGTCGAAGGATGGCTCCTCGGTGGGTTGGTCAGTCTATACAACTGGTCATGTCATGGGGGGCCACCTTCCAGGCGTCGCCAGTGTCTTAACTGCAGAACTCACAGCTCTGCACAGGGCACTGGAGCTCATCCAAGTGTTGAATGACAGACACTTTGTTGTTGCAACCTACTCCTTATGCTCCCTTCAGCTGTTGCACACCCTATATGGCAGACATGCCATCGTCCTGGGTGTGCACTGATTGCTGCTTGTGATTCGTAAGCAGGGCAAGACAGTGTTGTTCATGTGGGTCCCATGGCATGTTGGCATCATGGGCAATGAGAGGGCGGATGCCCATGCCCGTCAGGTGGCCCACTTGCCAGATATACCTAACACTGCTGTCCCCTCCTCCGATGCTCCCCCGATGGTGTGCGGCAGGCCGTCCATGAACAATGGCGGGCCCAGTGGTTTGCGGAGACCACCAACTAACTCTGCACACTGAAGGACACTCCAGAGCACTCAGGGTCCTCATGCCGCCAGTCACAGAGGGAGAAGGTTGTGCTTGCTCAGCTTTTGATCAGTCACACGTTTCTCACCCACTCCTACATTTTACTGGGTGAGGAACAGCCATGGTGTGACTTCTGTTGGGAGCCTCTCACAGTGGCTCATATCTTTATACACCGTGAGAGATACTGCAAACTGAGATGGCGACTAGGAGTCAGTCGGGAGCTCTCTACCTCACTTGGGGATAACCCCCAGGGGGTTGAGAGCTCGCTTGTATTTGTGAATGAGGCTGGCCTCTCAGGAAACTTTTTGTGGGAGAAGGCTAATCCCTTGAGGGGTGATCCTAAGGCCTAAAAAGTAGAGAAAAGATTTTCCAAATTCACATTTAGCAAGATTTATAATTAACCCTAAATTTTGCTGACGTTCGAAAACTTGGTGCAAATGAGGCACATGGTGCTTGTCATCCTCACTACCTGACAAGAATGTCATCGATGTAAGTATAGACAAAAGGAAGATCTCCAAGAACCATGTCCATGAACCTTTGGAATGTTTGAGCAGCATTCCATAAACCGAAAGGCATGCGAATGTACTCAAACAAGCCAAATGGTGTTAAGACTGCAATTTTTGGAACGTCCTCAGGCACGATAGGGATCTGGTGGTATGCTTTAGTAAGGGCCAATTTTGAAAAAATTCAAGCTTAATGGAGTTGGGAATTAAATTTCATTAAGTGTGGCACTGGATACCAATCCAGAATGGTTCGAGCATTCAGTGCCTGGAAGTCTCCCATGATCCTCCATGAACTCTCTTTGGGGATCATGTGTAAAGGACTAGACCATGGGCTAGCAGAAGGTCGAATGTAGCCAGCTTCATGAAGAGTTTGAAACTCTTTCTTTGCTACATTCAATCATGCTGGGTCTAGGCGCCTCACATGTGGATCACAAGGTGTGCCAGAAGTTGTCACAATGTGATGAAATACATAGTGTGGGATACGATGTGCAGCAGGCTTTAGTACAGTTATGTCCTTGAATTCCTTTAATAAGGATGTGATAGGTGTGTCTACACCTGATGCAATAGATGACAGCCAATGGTATTGAAAAGGATGACGCACCCTGAATCCACAGTTCCATACCAGTGATCCTGTCACATAATATCAGGTGGCCGGCATAAACAACAAGGCCAAAATTTGCCTAGATATCTGCACCGATGATCACATGCGACACGTCTGCAACAACAAAACTCCACAAAAACGACCAATGTAATCCAAGATCAATAAACAGCCGTTGTGTCCTATAGGTACTGAAAGGCGACTGATTTGAGGCAAACAATTGAAAGGAGTGGGGTTGAAGGGGTATAGAGTCAATTTTTGACTTTGGGACAATACTGATTTCTGCCCCCGTATCTATTAGAAAACGTTGGTGACTTGATGAGTCGTAAACAAAAAATGAATGCCTGGGGATGAGAGTGCCATCACTCCTCAACTCTAAGAATGAGGGGTTTTCTCATTTCCTGGTCACAGGGCGCCATAAACTTCTGGGCAGCTGCCCGAAAAGTGCAATGATACCAACAGAGGTTTTTGGTATTGTTATCTTGTTCAGGTAGACCTTGATGTCAAGATTTAGACCGCCTGCATGAAAAACTGTGCTGAAGACGATCTGCATGTCGAGAGTGAATTTACCAATCTGGTCAAATCTGTAATCTGAACTGCTAATTTTTATAGTTTTTCCTGAAATGGCCTTGGCTGACTTACAAGTTGTCCTGACCTAGTGGACCCCACAATCGAGGGCGCCTGATTCACCATGTTACTCTGAACAGCTGCAAATCCATTAACACGTTAAACAGTTGGATCAAGCATATCAGAGATTTTGTCAGCCGTTTTGGCTACCTTCTCCACAGAGGTACCAGGGTCAGCTGTAGCTAAAACTACCCTTATTTGACAAGGCAGTTCTTGTATAATAGAATCATTTCTAGAGGATGAAGAAATATCCCCAGCAAGTTGATGCATCTGTCTCAGCAACTGGAATGGCTTCCTATCCCCTTACTGAATATCGTTTAATAGTTGATGACTCTTCTGTTGTTGCGACAGGGAATTTTGTTTGGTGACAGCAGCCATAAGGATCTCATAAGCATCTGCTGTGGGGGGATTTAATATTTAATCCCTCACATCACCAACAACTTCTGGTTGTAGTGCATCTATGGTAAGATCAAACTTCTGTGCATCAGATCGGATGTGGTATACTCTAAACCTATACTCTATGGTGAACCACATTTCTTGATCGTGTGCCCAAAATGCTGGAAGTTTCAGCATCTTTAGAGAGTTATAGGCAGTTTTGATAGAATGTTTATCACTCCCTGCCAATCCATATTTATGAGATGGCATGATAGACTCTATCATCTTTTCAGAGGTAGACGCCATCTTTGGGGGAGTGGCGAGTTGCATTGGACACACCAGTTCTCGTCTGATCACTGAAGTTAAGCAATGCCAGCCCAGTTAGTACTGACATGGGTGGTCGCTCGGGAAAGCTGGGTACTGCTAATACCCAATAATCGTCACATTGGTGTAGTGTCTGTGCAGCATATGCATTGGAACTACGCAGTGGACGGGTCTCTAATGACCTTGTAGTTGACGAGACCTTAAACACCAACAAACCAAGCCATCTTTGGGAAACTTCCTCAATATTTTTTCAATTAATATTTATAGTTAGGGACTGGTAGCTATATTTAGTTGACTAAAAAAATTCAGATTGATCCTACCATCCGTCAGGAAGAAAAATAAAAAACTCCATTGACTTTGAAAATATCACGTAGTGCAGAATTAATTACCACTACGTGCACTGAATATCCGTATTCTTAAAGAAATAAAGTTATGGATGTGGCTCAAACTTGTAGTTCACTTATTTTGTATATCCACAAAATATAAATGTAGCATATTTTTATCCTGCAGACTTCTTAATAGGTATCTTTCATATCATGCCACCTGTCATGGTCCTCTATCATGTCTTGGTCACCAATTTGTTGTGGACAAGAAACCCAAGATCACCACAGTTTGTTAACCTGACTACATAAATTTGAAAGAACTAAAAAGTTGCAGTATATAAAAGTTTGACAATAAAAAGGTTTTTATTGGTTGTGAAGACGTTATTATTTAACTTCCATAACGAGCTAAGAGCTACTCACAAACAAGTCTAAATAGAATTGAAAATGGCTAACAACCGATTTCAGTTAAGAATAATTTAAAATCAAAAATTAAAAGTTTTAAATCATGTGTTTGGATTCTAAAAATATAAAATTTTAAAATAAGAAGGAAATGGGATGCAGTGAAGCTGCATCACAGAGCGTGAGATGCAGTGAAGTTGCATTCACATGCTGTGGCGTAGCATGACATATGCATCACAATACACTATCATGATTAGGAGAGAAAACGAACTGAGGGTGTTTTCAGATTGATTTTAATGGAAAAACTTTCACAATATCTCAATTTCTATTAAAGCTGTGGATTTTAAAGCTGCATTTTCTCTCTATTTTCAATAGAAAAACTTCATTTTTCTTTTTGCTATATTTGAATTTCTATTAAAGATACAGCTATGTTACTTGGCACATGATTGGAGTACCACACTCCATACACTCTGGCAAAAATTTACAGTTCCATAAAGTATAGGAGAGAAAATATCCCACAAAGTGTTTTTCCATTGATTTCAATGTAAAAACTCCATTTTTCTTTTTGCAATATCTCAATTTCTATTAAAGCTACAGCCATGCCGTTTTGTACATGATTGGAGTTCCCCATTCCCTACAAACGCAAAAAAATTTACAGTTCAATGTTGCATAGGAGAGCGAATAACTCAAAAAGTATTTTTTCCCATTGATTTGAATGGAAAAACGGAATTTTTGTTTTTGATATATCTCAATTTCTGTCTAAGCTACAGCCAAGCCATATTGCTCATGAGTGGAGTACCACATTTCCTTCATTCTCGAAAAAAATTAAAGTTCAATGATGAAGAGATGAGAAAATATCGCACAAAGTGTGTTTTCGAAATGATTACAATCCAAATACTCTACTTTTCTTTTTGCTATATATCAATTTCTATTAAAGGTAGAGGTGTGCCCTTTTGCACATGATTGGAATACCACATTCCCTATATTCTGGCCAAAATTTATATCTCTATGATGCATAGGAGAGAAGATATCACACAAAGTGTGTCTTCTAATTGATTTTAATAGATAAACTCCATTTTTCTTTCTATTTAAGCTACAGCCATTCCGTTTTGCATCCCCGTGTGTGCCCGGGGTAGAATAGGCACACTGCGTACCTGCATGTCGTAAGAGGCGACTAAAAGGGGTGACTTTTTCTTGCCCCAGTTTGGACAACACCACTGTCGTGTTTGTCTATGACGTGGTCTGGACAGGACGATACCATCATTGTGGTTGGTTGTATCTTT
>JAAFCE010009126.1:45029-85213 GCA_013389805.1 Trigoniulus corallinus
ACATTTCGCCCCTGGGAGGGCAAATGCAATGATTACTATAATAATAATTTTAATGAAGTGAAATAAAACACAAACATAAAGCAAATTCCTTAAAGCACTAAGGAAAAGTTCCTAAAGGTCAAAAATTTTCTAAATAAAAACAGCATAAAAAAAACCTTCACCATTTGCCCTCCCATGGGTGAAATATCTGAGGGGTGAAATGTTTGGGGACAAGACATCCCCAAACATTGTATGCACAAAATCAGTTAATGATAACTTCGCGGCCCGCTTTCGCGTCGCGATCCACACTTTGAGGCCCTGTTGCAGATTACAATCCTGACTTGGCTGTTTGGCACTCCTCAATGCTATTTCTAAAATTGTAGTTGATGCAACCAGAAATGACGGATTATCCCTCAAGCGGATGCTTTAGGCTTCTGATTGTCAGGGGTATCGACTGTTGGCAACTTCGTATTTGTGGCCGCATAAATCTAAAAATGGAGGTCTATCTGGAAGAACACAATTCATTAATCAAAAATTAAGTAGTAAATTGATTTTCTGGTATTATTTAGTTATTTTGAAAGGAGCCTCAAACAAGTGGCGTTTGGGACCCACCAAATAATCTACCTGTGACTACAGTGTATAATCCCGCAATAGGTGACGCATTCGGTTGGGCGTTGCATGTCTAGATTACTCATCGTTTCCCTATCAGTATCTCGAGATATTTGGCTTATTCCAGTGGCATCATATAAACTAGATAAGACCACCGCTTTACAATATAACATATTTCTTCAGAAAACGTCAAAGAAAGTTTTGACTCTGACTGGCGTTCCTACATGTAAAAGAAAGTGCAAAAGGATTGGCAGAATAACTGAATGAAATACAAGAGAAATTTACACGCCCCTCATCACATTTGATATAAATCATGGAAACTCTCTCCACTGCCATATTGGCCAAAAAAAGCTGCTTGCAGTGTATTAAATTAGAATTAGAAACGGAGAGCAGTAATTACTCCAGACCCTCACACCTTGTATTCTCCAATACTTTCACCTCCTGTAGGATCTTAGATGAATATTGCGCTTTTAATAAGTTGACCGAAATTCCTGCGCTCCGAAACATTTCACTGCTGCATACCTGCTAAGCTAAATCCAGGTTAGTTTGACCTATCCTCCACAAACTTTTAAATCCAAGCTCCCCAGCCAAGGTAAGCGGCACCTTTTCTTGCAATTTATGCAAAACACAGAATAGCAATTCGAAATAACTACAACTAGCCCACTTGTAAATAAGTATCATGCAATAGTTTATGTAGTTGTTTGCATATATTCATTTCTTGACATACTCTGATTCAGGTGCCATATTTAGTGAGGAGCAAAAAGGAGGGGTTACTGAAGCTGCCTTCAAATACGCTATACATCAAATCAACAAGGACACTAAGTTACTCCCTAATGCAACGCTGATATATGACTTGCAGTATGTAGAATCAAGAGATAGTTTTCACGCTGGTAAGAAAGGTACGAAAAGAGCAATAACCATTTCTCCTGTTATGCATGTGTGTTACAATTGTAGCATAATTGACGTTTGACACAGCGAAGTAAATTTCCATAATTGACTTAAATGAAGATAAATACTTAATACCTTTTGTCTATAAAAGCAGTGAAAGCCATGGGCTTCAGAATCTTTAAACTGTTACGTATCAAAAGCCATTTCAAATTTCCGAGTTACTACTAATATCCAAAAATCATGGTAACAGCGTAGTGTCTGTACTGACACTGCATTGGAACTGTGTAGCGGACGGGGCTCTAATGACCATTGTAGTTGAAAGACCCTGAATCTTCAACAAATGAATTCATTTTGCTTGGGAGGAAGTTTTCATTAGCAACATAGGAGCGATTTGGCATAAAGATATTTCACATATTTTATATACATTCTTAGTAATTGTAGGAAAAAGTATTTTCATTATCAATCTTCAGAGGTGTGGGGACGTTTTTTAAATTTGCATAACGAGTAATAATTGTTAAAAAGTTAATATACTGTACGCATAGAGAAAATGGCTTCACATAAAGTTTATCCATAAGACATATCTGTTGTGGAGATGATGTAAAATTTTGACTATATAATTAGTAATGATCTGGGAGTAATTCAATCACATGTTTACTAGCCTACAAAATAATAAAGCTCTGTTTTATTTAAAGCATGCTCACTAATCCACAGTGGAGTCACGGCTGTCTTTGGACCAACTGATCCTGTGTTGGCGAACCATGTTCAATCCATTTGTGATGCTGTTGATGTACCTCACATTGAAGCAAGATTTGATTTGGAATCACAACAGGAGTTCTCGATTAATTTATTTCCATCGCACAAGGAAATGAATAGGGCATATGTTGACATGATTGCATTCTTAAATTCCTCCAAAATTGCTGTTGTTTATCAAGATGAATATGGTAAGGGGTATATAGTATGTGTTTATTGACCAAGTATTATCGTGTTGCAGTGTTGGTAGGGTTTCGAGTCATTTCACTTGGGCATGCATAATAAATGTATGTATTGGTTACGTTACAAACATTGAAATATGTTTATTAGGACTTCTCAGCTTCCAGGATTTGCTCAGATCCTTACAAAAAATGAAAATTGAAATAATGCTCCAGCAAGGGGATCATAAAAATTATAGGGAAGTACTGCAACAAATTAAACTCCTGGGATTTTACCACATATTTGTTGATGCCAAAGCGAGTGACCTTCCTTCCTTCCTTCATGTGGTGAGTAGTAGAGAGTCTGCTTAAATTAGTGAAAGTTCAGCAACATATTGACATGTAACTTTCTTTAATGCTTTTCTCTAAGATATTGCAGCTTCAAATGAACAACAATCTATATTATTTGTTCTTTACAACGTTTGTGAGTATAGTTGTTAGCCACATAATGAGTTATATTATTTTCATACATGTCACTGATTTGTCATTTTTCACAACACTTCAAGACTACAATTTATTTTAAATATTTGTAATTTGTCGTGCAATATAGAACTTGGAGATGTTTGATTTGGAAGATTTTAAATACAATAATGTCAATATCGCATCATTCCGTATAACAAATGCTAACATGTCACAAAGTACATTGAAAGACATGGAAAAGAACCATTTTCCAATATTTCACATTTCTGACAATACCTCTCATGTTTTTCAGGCAGGTTTGAATAAATACGAGGGCTATTTTTTCAACGTCTGATCGGTTGCAAAGAGATGGAAGTCGCAGGCAGCAAAGCCCAGGCTGTATGATGAGTGCTGAAGCACTAGCTAGGAGTGCAGAAGTTTCCTAACATGAAACACTGGCAAGGAGGACAGAGGTTTGACTCAGACGAGCTGCAGACCAGTGTACAGAGTTGACTGAAAGGAATGGCGGCTACCTTCACTGACAAGGGTATTAGAAAGTTGTTACCACGCTAGGACAAATGTCTCAGTCAGCGAAGTGACTGTCTAGAGAAATGGTTTTTCAGCCTGGGTTCCGTGAGGTCCGCCCAAGGGTTCCGCCAATGGCAAGGTAAAATATAAAAATAATGAAAACACAAGAAACGAGAACGACTTTTGTCTGGGAAAGATGAACATTAGGCCACGAATTCAACTACTTATGCTAACACACATACACCTGTATCAATTAATGATTTTTTTCTATCGCTGTATGGGGTTCCATGAAAGGTCAAATAAAACACTTGAGATTTTCACTGTGGTTTCCATTTTGCAACAGAACGGACCTTGAAAAAAAGTAGCCCTCGTACAATGTACATTGTGTAATACAATGCATATGTTACAATTGCGTTTCATGTACGCATTATAAATTTAGACTGAAGCTGCTTTAGTATATGACTCTGTCCATGTGTTTGCCCTTGGTCTTGAGTCTTTGGGACGAAGTGCAAAACTTCGATTAGCTAATGTCACGTGTGAAGATGAGATCCCGTGGAATGATGGTAGCAGCCTTTTTAACTATATTAATTCTGTAGGTACAATCAAATTTTAATGTTTATATACAGTACATTGTGATCATGACAGTACATCATGACAACTATAACCAATAGTTGTCATGAAAATAACCATTATATTATTTTGATAAAAAAAATATCCCGTTAGGTTGAATTTAAAGGATTAACTGGAATGATACAGTTCAAGGAAGGCAGGAGAACAAATATCAAGCTGGATGTCATGAAATTAAATCATGAAGCGCTTGTTAAGGTAAGCTAATAAAACCGGGGCAAACGAATTTTTTAAGGACACCACTGATTTTGAAATGCCACGTACATAAGAAAACTCGTACACCAATAGCCATTCGTGTTATTATAAGGATAGCACTTTCAACATTATGTCTTCAAATTGTATTCCTCTTTAATCCATTTCTGTGCTCTTTTGTTGCTCATCCCATTTTCACAATTTACTTCATTCACATAGTCGAACAGATGGACCGCCTTAAAGTACATTTCTTAAAACATTTATAAATATCACAGGTTGGAGAATGGTCTCTTAACGGAGGAATTGTTATAACGAATTCTACTGCACTGATAGATGACAGGAAACTTAATGCTACACTGATTATAACAACTATTGAGGTATGATCATCTCCGATTGCTTATGCATTCTTCGAACTATTCACATTCAACTTTTTATCTTTAAACATTTGTTTCAGTGTATTAATCGTCATAAAGCTTTAAGACAAAAAATCCACATTTTGAATACAATTTATTTTGGGTTTATTTTTATTTCATTTAGTAGATTCCTTAACTTCCTTAAATTCCTTCCCACAACTTGAAGCTCAACCATTACTTTTTGATCAACACCATAACTATATAAGGTCTGCATCACTTATTATTTAAACACACTAATGCACTTTAAGCTTTAATTGCCTATTTGCACTTTTATCGCGTGATCTTTAATTAAATGGATATCGTTAGTATATGGAAATTGAGGCTAAATTTTAGATGCCATTATATAAAAGAAGAAGCAAGTGCGTACATTGTAGCCTGTGATGTTAGTCACGTGCTACTTAATTTTATTTAGATTCTTTAAATTGTAATGTGAAAACTCTTCTAACATTCAATTTCACCTCTTTTAATATAAATTCCAAATATTTCATATTGACAAATATTGCACAAATTGCATTGAGTGTTTTAAAACATCAGTACCACAGAATTTAAGCTTATTCTGAGACTGCCTAGAAGATAAAGTGACTGCTATCTTACAGATCTGTAGAAAAGAGGAAGTGACTTATGAGGAGATATAAAAATTTTAACTTCAAATAGCTTGGCTTTGATGCCAACCCTCGATAGTTTGAAGTCAGTGTTTCATAATTGTGAATATCATATTTAGCGGAAAATGCATTAGAGAGGAGATGTTTCCTGGATATTGTCATTTTGATAAGTGACATGCACAACAATGATCAACAAATGCCATATTCCTGAAGATTGGAGTCCTTAAAATTAAATGTCAATTATGTCTTATCCAGTTCATTACACATTGTTCAGCTGCATTATTCATTTTTTAAATTTTATGCGATGCTATGAGTTTGGGGAAATTGCCACCACTATTTGTAGACAGTCAGTTTCTTAAAATTTTTCAATCATTTGACATTTTTACTAGTATGTTGTTATTCACTTTTAGGAAATTCCCTATGTCATGATTCAACAGCATGAGAACCTCACCGGAAACAGCCGTTTTAAAGGATTTTGCATTGACCTTTTAAAAGAGATATCGAAATTAGTAGGCTTTACTTATGTGCTGGAATTAGTGCCTGACGGAGTATATGGTGTACGAAATTTGGAGTCAAATGAATGGAATGGAATGGTTAGACAACTAATAGATAAGGTAAGGGGACTTTTCAGTTTTAATGTGGGCACACGTGACCCTTGTGGAAGCTAATCGCAGAGTATTGTTGGTAATAGGGAATTTAGCCAGTGATAACATTTCAGAGGCTACTTTTTTTACTCATAAAGTTCATCATCATCATCATCATCATCGTTATCATACCCATATCCTGCCTGTGGCAGAGTCGGGTCTGCGAGTTCCAGCCCTTCACTTCCGCCTATCTCCTACCAGGTTCCCGTCCACCCCACACACTTCTATATCCTAAAGCCCAGCGCAAAATGAGACGCAGCCTCCGCAGGTGACGCAGGGTGACTCACCATAAATTTCTGCGGCCAACATGATAGTATGTAGTTGCGCATGTTAAGCCACGTGACCCTGCAGAGCGCAGTGCCAATGCCGCAGTTTCCAGCGTGAACAATAACAAAAAGCGTTGCGAAGCAGAGAAGTTCTTTTGTTATTTGATGCAAGTATGGTGAAAACTGCGATCAATGTGCGGTGATTGTCTACGAGCAGAATTTCGCAGGGCTGCTACACCCTGGACGCCATTTTGCGCCTTGCCTTACGGACCGCCTGCTCTGCTTTGGTCTCCCTATGTCAAAGGGTGCTTCCAGCCGCCTGCACTCCTGTACACGTAACATTCATGGCATATATTTAGAAATTCAAATTACGAACACTTTCTCCTTTAGAAGATATTTGTAAATAACGGTTTTAAAATTGAATATATAAAAAAAATTCATTTTTGGAAGTATATCCTATTGTATTGGCCAGTGCAATTAATATCGAGGTTGATTTTACAGAAGGCTGATTTGGCAGTGGCATCTCTCACAATAAGTTATGCAAGAGAAAAAGTTATTGATTTTACTAAACCGTTTTTAAATCTTGGAATTGGAATACTTTTTAAAGTAAGTAGACCAATTCTCAATAACTTATTTTATCTTTGTTATTCAAGACATGTGACAATGTATTTCCTGTAAGCTTAAATCACATACATTATTTTATACATATACTGTATGTTATACTGGATAACAGGACTGTATCTAAGCACCGCAACCCCAGCTAGTACTAACATGAGTGACCGCTTGGGAAAACTGGGTACTACTAATACCCAGAATTCGTCGCATTGGTGTAATGTCTTTGCAACCTCTGCTCTAGAACTATGCAGTGGACGGGACTCTAATGACCCTGTGGTTGAACAGCCCTGCAAAAACAGGACTGTACTCAAATTCTATTGATTACAATAAGCATTGATAGTGCGGCGAAGTTGCGTTTGACACACCAGTCCTCGTTTGTACCAACACGGATGGTTGATAGGGAACGTTGGGTGCTGCAAATTTCCCTCTCCTTCATCCCCTACACCTACTTCCTACTCACCTGCAAGCAGCCTCCTTAGGGTTCGCTTGGCTGTTTGGCTTACTCCCCAACCCGTTAGCATAACATAGTGAAAAGTGTTTAGTTATGTAACATATATCTAAATTTAAAACATATGTATGCATATACTGTCTTTAGAAATGTTATTTCAAAATGCACTTTATTTTGAAATAGGTTCCTAGTGGTGACATCCACAAGCTCTTCTCATTTATGAACCCATTAGCTGTAGATGTTTGGTTATACGTTCTTGGAGCATACATTTTAGTAAGCGGCACAATGTTTACTATTGCAAGATTTAGCCCTTATGAATGGAAAAACCCACATCCGTGTTTGGGGGAACCAGATGTGATGGAGAACCAGTTTACTCTTGCAAACAGCTTTTGGTTTACAACTGGAACTCTAATGCAACAGGGGTCAGATTTGAACCCAAAGGTGAGATATTTTACACAAAGGATAATTCGTTTAAGTGCATTTCTTTATTTTTTTTAAGTTCTTAGTCACTCTTTATGTATGTGGTGTGTTTACATACCGGCTGTAATCTTACAGTGACTTCACTTACTTAAATGCATTCGCCATAGAACCAATGATTTCCCTAATAATTTGGTTTTAAAATAATTTATATGTAGTACATGATTATATATATAGAAAGGTGCCCCAGTGTGCCTTCATTCGGATGAAAAGTAAAACCGAGGTCCCGTGTGGTGTACGATGCCATTTGCGCAGAAAAGGACCCTCTGTACTTTGCAACAGCTTGAGATAACTTTCCTACACCTGGAAAGTTTGCCTCTGGCGTCGGTGGGATTCCCCAAACGAACATCAGGCCGACAATAAATAAACATAGAGGTTGCAGCTTTGGTCGACAACCGGCTGCAGAAGAACACCGTCGAATATAGGCTATCATCCTCGTGTCCATTCAGAAGGACAAGATAGGTACCCGACCCTGCCATAGGCGGGAAAAGGATTGGGTGTTAGTTGCTTGCATGGTTATATACACCTCTCGTCTTAAGGAAAATTATAGAAAAGGCTCACTTGTGACGACAAAATTATCTTAAAATTGAATTAAAGTAACTAAGATTATTTCATTTACAACTGGTTTTCAGGCAATTTCCACTCGCATTGTTGGAGGAATTTGGTGGTTCTTTACTTTAATAATTATTTCATCATATACTGCCAATCTGGCAGCATTTTTGACAGTTGAACGAATGATTACTCCAATAAAAGATGTTGAAGACTTAGCAGGTCAAAGTGATATTATATATGGAACACTGGCAGGTGGTTCCACTATGTCATTTTTTAGGGTAAGATTATTTTATTTTCCAACTTCCGTAACAGATTGTAGGACAACTAATATTCCAAATGTTCAGGACTCAAGGATAGAAATTTACCAAAAGATGTGGAGATTTATGGAAAACTTGAAGGAGCAGTCATTAGTCTCAACGTACGAAGAAGGAATTCAGAAAGTCCTGGATGGAGATTATGCATTTTTAATGGAATCCACAATGTTGGATTATTTCATTCAGAGAAATTGCAACCTTACACAAATTGGCGGTCTTCTTGATTCTAAAGGATATGGAATAGCAACACAGATTGGTAAGAAAATAGCTATTTTAAATTAATGTAGACAACTTCCCTTCACTAGAAAACTAGTGGAATATCATTTGCATGAAATATATAACGATTTTTTTTATTTATCATTGCATCAGGATCGCCATGGAGAGATAAAATTTCATTGGCAATCTTAGAATTACAAGAGAAGGGTGTCATTCAAGAATTGTATAATCGATGGTGGAAACTAACTGGAATTACGTGTAGGAAAGATAAAACCAATGATTCCAAGGCCAATGCATTAAATGTGAAGAACATTGGCGGTGTATTTGTAGTGTTGTTATGTGGTCTAGCCATTGCTATTTTTGCAGCAATTTTAGAATTCTTTTGGAATTCAAAGAAAAATGCCCAAACAGACAAGGTAAGCTGATGAAACTTGGCATAAAAAATGTCTTAGACACGGCTTGAAAAATATTTTTTCTTTATATGAAATTTAGCAATCACTGTGTTCAGAAATGCTTGAAGAATTGCGTTTTGCAATTCAATGCCAAGGTTCAAGACAGAGGCCAGCATTAAAGAGACAATGTTCTCGTTGCGTCCCTGGATCAACATATGTTCCAGCTAATGTGGAAATACCCCACGAAAATGGTGTTCTACAAATTGTGGACTTTTGAAGTGAACCACGATAAGTAGCTACCGGGGGCGGATCAAGGGAAGAGCACTTCAAAAGAGTGCGCCCCAAATGTTTTTAAATATCCAGAATCTCTTAGTGTAATTCTAGCTAGCAATTACAATAGGCCTTCTACTGCCCCTTAAACAGCGCCCCATCTTCAGTTGTTTAGGGAAGCGGCTTATGGCGTTGGACACACCAGTTCTCGTCCGATTGCTGAAGTTAAGCAACGCAACCCCGGCTGATACTAACGCGGGTGGCCGCTTGGGAAAACTGGGTACTGCTAATACCCAATAATCGTCGCATTCGTGTAGTGTCTGTGAACTAGAACGATGCAGTGGCCGAGGCTCTAATGACCTGGTAGCTGAAGGGCCCTAAAACACTATCGAAACAAAAAAATCGGTGGTTTAGCCAACTGCAGATTGGACTGGTAGTATGGAAATGGGGATAGCCTCATTAGTTGCAACGTTGAAATAAAGTATGCGCTCCATTGAGGCACTGAGGGAGGGAGCAATTGCTGCATTGCTCCCCTCCCTCGATCCGTCCCTGACAGCTAAAAACCTTATTGCCGAAACAATAATAATGATACTACTAGGAGTGAACCATACAATATTATATGAAAAGTATTAAACCAATTAAGGCAATGGAATTATTTAAACTCTATAAAATTAGGAATTATTATTCTCACGTAATAGAGGTCAAGTGTAAAATACCTTTGATGGACCCAATGTACATTAGTCCAACATATACAAATAATTCTTCCATTTCTTTCCTGATATTATATTTACGGTTAAGAAATGTAAGGCTTTTAATAAATATAACAATTGTTTATTCTTTAGAAAGACATGTCACAATTCTCCATTCATTGTACATATTGGTGGTACATATCCTTCTTATAGAACCGGGGTGAACGAATTGTCTACCGATGCCATTGAGTTTAAAATTCCACGTACACAAGACAACTCATTAATGTTAGCCCTGAGATATGGATTAATAATTCATAAAGTCATAAATCTGATATTTGGAGACAAATTGACATTTTTTTTCTTTCAGTAGATTGTCTTAAAATGAGTAGAGGAGCTCCATAAAGGAACATTTTGCAATGTAAAAACCTGAATGTTGCATTAATGCCGATAAGGAACTCCCAATAAATAACTATTATATCACTAAAAAATTTTCTTCTCTAAATCCATATGCATACCTAGAGAGACCCCACACGAAAGCTTAACCATGATGTTCAAGCAGGGACGGATCCAGGGGGTTTGGGGTTGCAAGTCCCCCCCTAAATTTTGGGTCGTTATCGACAGTGACAAATGAAAATTGCGTTTCCAATCGCTGCCAATACTCAACATCCCCATCCGACGAAAATCCTGGATCCGACTTTGTGTTGAAGTTAATGTTGAATAGCTTCTGACTGTATAATTATATTTTGAAATGAAAAAACTTTAAATTGTATTACGACTTTTTCAAAATGTCTTTCAATAAAATGCTTAAATGTCTGTATCTCATAAGCTTATTGTTGACCAGCAACAATAACTAACTGAACACCGACATCCCAAGCATATCGAAAATGGTTATCCATGAAATGCTTTTTACAAGATTTATTTTTTTAAGTCTGACGTAATCATGTTGTTTAATGTACTCTTTATACTTTTTTCGATCATCCATGTGGAGGATGTGGGAGTGCCGGCAGTGGTTGCCCGTGGAGGGACTGACCTCCCAAAGATACTCACCGTTCTATGATTGAACCCCCCCCCCCCATGGAAGGAAGGGCAGAAGAACCTACAATACAGGAAGTCATGACCCAAGTTCTGACGGTCGTCATGGGTGAGCTAGCAGGCATTATCGTGAAACCGCAAAGTGAAACGAGGGCACTTGGTAAAGACATGCACGGCACCGTTGGGGAGGGGTGCATCCTCCGTAGGGACAACGTGCGCGGCGCAGAACAAATTGGCTATGTGCCTGGCTTGGGTGCCTGCAGGTACTTCAGAGACGCCTACGAGGAGATGAGGAAACCATACGCGATGTTACTTGGCGTTCGCTTATTAGTCGAATTCGACCGTCACATTTCAAGAGTACATAAATGTCTGTCGTCTGTGTCATTCTGAGGCTTTCGTCTTAGGCATGTCACAGCTATACCCTTTGTGCTCATAACTCTTCTCTTGGTTGTAGGTTCACTTCCAAGTGAATCTGCATGCTGTGCTTCGTGGAAGTTGTAATGAAATGCAGTGGGGCGCGGACACACTGTAAAGTGAGCGTGTGTATAAGGGGCCAAGAATTTCAGGCGAAATAATGTTTGAGACACATTTTGTTCCACAAACGTTAATACAAGTTGAATATTCAAACCTTAAAAATCTTCCCAAAATGCTTAAAAATTGTTCTACTCAAAACAATATCTTTTATGCATGGGTGTCCACTGGGGGGACATTGCCCCATCGGATGTTTTCTGCTATTTTTTCAACGAAGCAC
Source organism: Trigoniulus corallinus (assembly GCA_013389805.1). Classification (NCBI taxonomy): domain Eukaryota; kingdom Metazoa; phylum Arthropoda; class Diplopoda; order Spirobolida; family Trigoniulidae; genus Trigoniulus; species Trigoniulus corallinus. Next base: position 56,901 of record JAAFCE010009126.1, read on the forward strand.
AAGCCACAGGACTTAGCTTCCAATTGGGAAGGCCAGGAATATCATGGTGACGTAATCTCTGGGGCGCGCTAGTGACAAAGATGCAAGAGGTTAAGTCAGCTGGGTTCAGTACTTTGGGTTCCTGTGTGATAGAAGGGTCCCAATCAAGTTGAAAGGGAAGTTTTACATGGTAGTGATTAGGCTAGCAATGCCATACGGATCATAGTGTTGGGTAGTGAGGAAGAGCCACGTCAATAGAATGAAAGTAGCCAAGATGCGAATGCTGCGCTACATCAGTTGGGTGTCGAGAGCTGATAGAATTAGGAATGATAATATTAGAGGTAGTCTGGGGTGGCAGACATCGCGGAAAAAATGAGGGCGAGTTGATTGAGGTGGTATGGGCACGTAATGCAAAGAGGGGAGGAGGAGCTCACTAGGTCCATTACAGGAATGCAGGCAGTTGGACGCACCCGGGGGAGGGGGAGACAGAAGTAGATGTGGGAACAGGATGTCCATGAGGATATGGTAGTGTGTGGGGTGGACGGCGACCTGGTGGGAGTTAGACCGGGGTGGGGGGTAGAACCCGCAGACCCGACCCTGCCATGGGGGAATAAGGGTATGATAATGATTACGAAACACAAGCCACAGCGCTTTTGAAAGGTAAAGTTTATAAAACTGTAGTTTGGCACGCCATGCAGTGAGAAAGAACTATGAGAGGAGAACGCAAGTGGCCGATATGGCGAATGCTGGGTCACATGAGCAGGATGTCACGTGCTAACAGAGTCCACAGCGAGTACGTTAGAGGCAGCTTGGGGAAGGGGGACATCGCGGAGAAGATCAGGTTAAAATAGGTTGAGGTGGAATGGGCATGTGATGCTGGGGGAGGAGGAGCTTATGTGGTATATTATGTGACAGCAGGTGGTTGGTTACATCAGGAGTAGGGGGATACCAAAGCGGACGTGGGATCAGGCAAGACCTCCTAGATAACAAGGCCTTTGCAGTGTGACGTCACACAAAGTAGTGCTAGCCTGCTATGAAAACGACCATATTGTCTGTACTTCAAGTAGGTTTTTTAGTGACATTTCAGTCGCATTTTTAACTTAAATCATTTTCTTACCTAAATCAAATTATTATGGATTTGCTTAAGCAAAGTGCCACATAATTCTGTTGTGCCTGGATGAAAGGAAAACTGCAGAAGTGGACCTAAAGTTCATGTGTTTAGTTTTCCAAAACATCCCAAAATGGATTATATTGTAGCTAATAAGAGAAAGGATTTTGCACGGACAAAACATAGCAAGGTAAGCAGATTTAATATTTAATGAGTGGTATTAGGCTTATATAAATTAGGGCATATGCTTATGTATTTAAATTTTATGTATTATACTTCTAACATATCGCCAAAAGGTGAGGGAAAATAGGCTGAGGTGGTATGGACCCATCATGAGAAAAAGGGAAGAGGAGCTCGTTAGGTCCATTACAGGAAGGCAGGTGGTTGGTAGCACCCAGGGTAGGGAGAAACTGAACCTGATGTGGGAACAGGTGGTCCATAAGGACATGGCAATGTGTGGGGTGGATAGGTTTGTCTGTTGGTGTTTTAGGGCCCTTGAACTACATGGACATTAAAGCCCCATTCAAAGCATAGTTCTTATGCAGAAACTCTACAGACACTACACTACTGTGACGATTTTTGGGTATTAGCAGTATCCAGTTTTCCAAAGTGGCCACCCATGTCATTACTAGCTGGGGTACCTGATCCTCCTTATGATAAGATCAGGTACCAATCTTGTCCTCATGAATGCACACAATGGTGCTATATTGGACATGGTTTTCCACAAGGCTTGTTTATCATTGTTATACTGTTCATTGGAGCACACCACTGATGCCAGTGGGTTAGCCAGGGGCAGATCAAGAGGGGGGAGCAATGCCCAATTGCTGCCCCTACAGTGCCTCAATGAGGCACATATTTTAATTGATGCATGATTCAACTTTGCAACTGATGAGGCATTGCTGCGTTTGCTATTCCCATTTCTATACTGCCAGTCCATTCTGCAGTTGGCTAAACCACTGAAGATAGGACATTGTCTAAGGGGCAGTGTCTATGAGGCTATATTTATACTAAGAAATTCTGAATATTAAAAGTATTTTGGGTGCACTTTGTTTGAAGTGCTCTTCCTTATCTGCCTCTGGATCTGTCCCTGGGGTGAGCTCCTACAGCTGGAAAGTTTTTTAATGCCACAACAGAAAAAATTTAGTACATTTAAGAAACTTCATGCCCTGAAAATTGACAGCTTCATAAAGTACTCATATAAATATCACTAAAAGCTTTATCTACTTCTAGTGTAAAACATCAAAATGTGAAATTAGTTTTAAACATTTTTAGTAAATATACTAATTGAGCACTACAATCCACTAGGGTAGTTAAATTTTTCATATAGTTTAGACCAGGGTATAGACACTTCTATGGCTATTGAAAAAAACCACTGTAGTGTGTATTTAGGTATGTAGCATAGGTAGTGTGTATTTTTAATTTGCATGTGTATCTTACAAAAATTTGGAAATTAATTAGTTATTTACATACCAATATTTAAATGTACATTTAAAATGTTTTATATTTTATTAATAAATAACTCATTACTTTGCTGTGAAAGGGCAAGCGTCAGCATTCATTTGCAGTAGAATTAGCACTACTAAGGATGACGTCACGTATGAGTGAAAAGGCCTTCTGTTTAGGAGGTCTTGGATCAGGTCGTACAGAAGGACATAATTGCACGCGGGGTGGATGAAAGTCTGGTTGGGAATAGACGGGAGTGGAGGATTAGAACCGGCAGACCCGACCCTGCCATAGGTGGGATAAGGGTGTGATGATGAAACACAAGCCACAACACTCACCTTTTTTTTTATTTCGAGATCGTCGCGACATCTATGAACAAGCGATTGCAATTCCTGGATGTGCGATCGTGGTAGTACTTGTTGCGCTACATCTTCCTCGTTAAACGGACTTATTTTGATGTGTTTGTTGTGTTTTGCGTTAATGTGTTGTTTTCATCAGCATGTAATGTATATTTCTCTTGTCGGCATGAACTAACATGGAATTCATACAACAAATTCGTCGATCCTTGAGAAGTGCGAGGACAGTTCAACTTCCGTCAGGTAACGAATTTGTTGCGTTGTGATCCGTAAAGTATATGAAATGTTTAAAAATATTCTTTAGATCCGGAGTCAGCAGCACTTACATTAATGCCAATGGTAGCCGCCAATCAGTATAGGTATTTATTACATTTCCTCACTTGAAAAATGACGAGATCAGAAAAACTAATGTTGTGTTTAAAACCTGTGACGTGCAATACAGTAGCTATCGGTAGGTCTTACGACGAGGGTCTCGTAGAATTTTCTGGTACGTGTTATACGTGGGGTATAAAAATGCCGGTGTAATAATTAACAAGATTAAATAAAATTAAGTAAGATGACGGTTTCAATCCATCGGTGAATTTACAAATTGCTGACCATTGGTGGTAAAATGGGCCAAACTTACCATCGATTGGGAGCGGCTTATTGCCTTGGACACACCAGTTCTCATCTGATCACTGAAGTTAAGCAACGCAACTCCAGCTAGTACTAACATGGGTGAACGCCTGGGAAAACTAAGTACCGCTAATACCCAAAAATCGTCGCATTAGTGTACGGTCTGTGCAGTCTCTGCAGAAGAATTACGCTGTGGACTGGGCTTTCATGACCTTGTATTGAAGGGCCCTGAAACACCAGCGAAGCAAAATTGGTACCAGATCACTAAAATGCAAATACATTCATCCCCATCTTTTCATTATCTACAGTAGTTAAAATGGAGAGTATAATAGTATTTTTACGTTATTGCTCCTTTTTATGTCATTAACACTTTCCTATAAATTAAATTGAATGTACGATCGATTAACATATGTTCAACAGGAATTAGTTAGTTGATATTCAACATCATACCTAATGAAGGGATCCTTCTGAAAACTGTTTTGCCATATCCGAGATGTAACTACTTTAGACAACAGATGTCAGAAGAAACATAAGCAAAATTTCGTTCAAATGAAAGTCAATGCTGGAATTGCAACGGTCATCGACTCATTTTTTCTAAAGGATGATCTGGCGGAAAATTTGAGTAAACAATCGGTATTTCAGAATTGTTATTGAACCATTGCCAATTCCGGAATTGTTATTGACCATTTCATTGTCCGTCTTGACCACTACCGTCAAAAGACATCAACAGCAAGTCACTTGCCACATTATTATTATTATTTTTGTTTTTGCATCGTCTCAATTCGTGGGGTTGGCCGACATCCCCCAAACAACCCAACCAATATCCCTGCGGGTGTCAGACGCCTGGCTGGGGTGCCCTCGGTCAGAGCTTGATGATCAGTGGAACCGCAGACCCGACCCTGTCACAGGCGGGATAAGGGTATGATGGTGATGAACACGTTCCTATTGTTTAGTAGTGTATTGCAGTGTTTAGTATCTCCCCCACAAATTTAACCATTTATTGTCATACCTGGACATTTATTTTGCTGAACCAATACTCACCCTTCTACAATGCTGACTTTGTACAGTATTTTGCTAATGTACATCAGTGTTGCTAGGCAATATTAGTTGCCTGGCAAACATTTCCAAATCTTTCCTCTTTTATAATCTTTTGGGTCACGTGTTTGAGCAGCTGAATTGCGTTGAGCACACCAGTTCTCCTTAGATCACACAAAGTTAAGCAACGCAACCCACGTTAGTACCGAGGTGGGTGGTTTGGTGGAACACTGGGCACTGCTAATTTCCGTATTTCTACTTCCTACCTCACCCGCGAGCAGCCTCCACAGGGTCCGGCCCGTTATGGCTGCTTGGCAGGTGTCCCGACAATTGGGTGTACGCGACAATCGGGTGAATATTTGAGGTAGGGGGAGGAGGATACCGGTATTTGAGAATTTTGACACCTGAATATTGTTTAAAGAGCTAACGTATTTCGTGAATTTCGAATGGTGCAACGACTGACCAGCAGTTGATGTAGGGAATCCGGGAGCGAATGAGTTAGTTGTAAATCAGCATGAAAGTGTAAGAGTTGTTAAGATGCATACTAGTAGATTTAATAACGTTAAGTATGCGTTTTTAATTGTAATACCAGTATAATACAGCATTCGTTTATTCGTTTAGGTCTGTAACTGAACTACTGGCCAACTCGGATTTTGATGTGAATTATCGTTTTGGAATAGGAAAGCAGACCCTGCTGCATGTGGCTGCCAAGTAAGTTGTATTTGGAGGTTTTTGCAGTCTTAAGCACAAGAAAACAAGAGTACAGTAATGTGGGAACCTAACTTATTAAATAGTCGTGGAAATGAATGTGCTTCCATGCAAAGCTGAAGTACACAAATCTTAGTTCTTAATATACAGTATACTCTGCAGTAATGTTTCATGTGTCAGGATTAGAGGATTATATGTTGGCGCAGGAAGTAACTCTCTCAATTACTGCGTCAATGGTTCTCGGGTTTGGGCGAGAGAGAGGTCCCGAGTGCACTTTCCGTGTGATGTACGATGTCATTTACAAGTAAAAGAACCCTCCCTACTATGCAACGGGTAGACGAGGCAAATTTCCAGGTGTAGAAACTCGCCCCCCCCCCCGGCGTATACAGGTTGCAACTTTAGTCAGCAGCCGGCTGCGTAAAAATACCGTCAAAATAGGTCGCTAATGTGTGCATTCAGATAAACAAAGATGGGTACCCGAACGTAATAGCTGAATTAATAAAGAATGACGGGATGATGCTTCATTAATATTTTATAAGTGATTGTGTAAAGCAGAATGGAGATGGCAAAACTAACTATTATCGATAACAACTTGATGTTACCGAGAATACTGCTCTATTGAGGGTACTGCTCTATTGAGGGATTGTCATTTTGTTCTATTTAATTGTCATGCTACTTCACTTAGTCTTACCATCTGACTTTTAATTTCATTAGTAAGGAACCTTTCTCAATACTGCTTGCTCAATGCTGCTGTCATCAGTCTGCAGTAGATTGAGGTAAAGCGCTAGTTTATGTATACTTTGTGCTACTCAGGACCGGTTGGAGGTTTTTGCTGGAACTCGGAGAAAAATTTATTATTGGCAGGGGGGATCCAAGGGGAGAAATGCAGCAATTGCTCCCCCTCAGTGCCTCAATGGGGCGCATATTATAACTGATGCATGATTCAGCTTTGCAACTAATAAGGCATTTTTGCATTGCTATCATCATTTCTATACTGCCAGTCCGACAGTTTGAGTCCAATCTGCAGTTGGCTAAACTATCAAAGATGGGACATTGTCTAAGGGGCAGTAGAGGACCTGTAATATAATTGCTAGCTATAGGTATAGTAAGGGATTCTGAATATTTAAAATATTTGAGGCGCACTTCTTTTGAAGTGCTCCCCCATTGATCCGCCCCTGATTAGTGGGGCTTCAAAATATTCTTAGAAAATCGGGGCCTGATACTAATTATCTCTGCTGTTCGTTTCTACAATTATTAAAAATGCATTTTTTTTAAAAACTCTATACTGCTACAGCAAGCTAATTATGAAATGCTTGCTTTTGTTCACTCGTAATAAAGTATTAACTCCTTGAAATGCATGAGGGATTGGGAAAAGTCACAAAAATCAGCACAACTTTTTCAAGTCATCCCACTAATCATCCCATAAAACATGTGTGTGCCATTCATTAAGTAGATGTATACTGTAATAACTATTACCTTAACAGTGAATTAATTGTAATAATTTTCACTTATGAATATGAATATGTAATCCTTTGTGACGGATACCTTGCTAGCGAGATTTTTCATGCCAGGCCCATATACCTAGATCTCCACCAGCACTCAAGGAGTACCTTTGCCTTTCGCACCCACTCCAGCCGCTCCACACCAGAACCCATCAACCCCAGAACCTCTTCCAAGGTGGGGGTTCCCCAACTCATCCTGCAGTGGCCCAGCGCTGGACAGGCCAGGATCACACGCCTGACATCCTCCACTCGATCCCCACACAATCCACAGCCCACCTCTCCACCTGTGATCTTTGCCATCCTCTGTTTCGTCTCCAGTGACCCAGCTCTTGCCCGAAACAGAAGTGAGCTCTCCCACGTATTGTCATAGATTATCTCTCTCTCTATGTTAAGCTTGTTCCCATACACCATCAGCGTTTTCTTTGCCGCCCTTCCCTCCATACTCTGCCGCCACTGCCCTAACCCCCATTCCTTAACTTTGTCCTGTACTAGTCTTTGCAATGTTGTTGCCCCCTCCTTGCTCTCCCTGGGTTGCAGTGTTATGCCTATCTTCTTTGACATCTGGTTTACCCTCCTCTCCCAGTTGGTAGATACCCTCATGTTGTTTACCCATGCATTGACCTGCCATACCGGATTCTCCTTCCCTAGCCCCCATATCCTGCATAAGTATAGCAACTTACTTATCATTTCTCTCTGTTCAAATGTAGACCACCCCATGTCCCCTTGTATTGCTTCTACTGCTGTGAACCTATTTCCCCCTAATGCCATCCTGCCTAACCTTCTTTGGGCTACTTCCATACAGTCCCTTACCTTTTTACTAATGCACAGAACCTCATTTCCATACGTTAGCCCTGGAACTGCTACTGCTTTCCATAGCCCCCTAACCATTTCATACCTTGAGAATGAATCAAACGCCAGTTTCCTTATTAATCCTTCTCTGGTTTTTATCTTACACATGATGTTTTCCTCCATTGCTTTTAAGTATCCCCTGTCATTTGTGAGTTTAACCCCCAGGTATGCAACCTCTGACACTACCTCTATCTCCCTCTCCCCAAGCTTGATTGGCATCTTATTACTAGGCTGCATGCCATCCTCTCCAATGATCATCAGTTTTGTTTTATCTTGACCAAATCATTAAGCTGTGGTGCATATAACTGCTTGTGTTCGTTACTGAAAAAAGGAGCTAACGTAGAGTACCAGGATATTGCTGGATGTACTGCCTTACACGCTGCCGCTCGGAATGGGTAAGAAGCAGAAAATATTAAGGTCTAGTGTATGTGAAATTGTTGATAACAGTTTCGTTTCAGCAACAGAAAATGCATGCTTAAGCTACTGCAGCACAACGCTGATGCCAACATTAGTAATAATGAAGGCTTGACAGCGTTACATTTGTTGGCTGCTAATGGTCGTACTCAACTTATACATGATATTCTTCCTTATGTGGCTGATGTGAATACAGGTGATGCACAACGACAAACTGCTCTTCATGTAGCCTGTCAAAATGGCCATAAAACAGTGAGTAACTCCTCAAATAAAATGAATCTTAGGAGAATATATACACAGTGGCATGGCCTTCATTATGTACAGCTACCTTATATTGTGTTTAGTCTCCTGTAACCTTCTAAACGCTCGTTTTGACATGAATTCAGTAAAAGTGTTGAAACTGCTATACCGGGTACCATGAAGACATGAGTGTACTGTATCTTGCAGTTTGTTTTGATGGATGCATATGCTTGCAGTGAACTCATCCCAATAACGTTCAGTAAGGTTTCCATCTAGGGAATGCGCAGTAATTCACACTTTGTGGGTATGTATGGCCATCTGCCAGTTAAATTGTTAACATGGCGAATATTCTTCGACATATCCCACACCACTGCGCTACTAAAGACCCCTTAGATCCTGCCTTTGAAAATTCTGGGCGTTCCATTGGAATACATTAGAAAGTTTTAACTTAACTAAAGAATTATTTAGTTCAAGGCAGGTACTGCTGAGCACGCAAAAGGCAAGCTGTGTTATCGTGATTATCGTATATTGCAATCCACTTGTGACGAGGCATGAATGTGGCCCTTTGTGAAATCTATAGTTGCATCCAAATTTGTTGCCATTCTGTTTGTGTGTAAATTTGTAATAGTCCTCGCCTCACCTCTGTCATGAAAAATGAACTTCCTCCCACAGGAGTGTCGTTCACTGTATGTTCACTATTTTGCCAATTCAAAGTGTCTAATTATATTTTTATTTCAAAGCAGAAAGACTGTTGTACTGCATTTATACAGGGTGTATCATGACAGCTGTTACAAACTTTCAGGAGAGATGGAATGGGAAATCACATAGCAATGCATGGTCGGAATCGCTTTCCTGGCGCAGCTGTTGGACGACGCACACGTATCTGCTGCCATGGGTTCTTCCATGTGGTTTCAGCATGATGGGGCCCCCGCACATTACAGCATTGACGTGCGTCTCCACCTGAATGCAACGTATGGCCAACAGTGGATAGGGCGGGGTGCTCCAGTGCAATGGTCTGCTCGATCGCCAGACCTCACTTACCTGATTACGTCTGGGGATACGTCAAGGCACTGATGTACGAAACCCCCGTTAACAGTGCTTAGGACCTTGTTGCACGCATCGTGATAGTTGCTGGGGAAGTGCGGGACACGCCCGGACGATCTTCAGTGCGCCGGAGATGTGAGGCCGGCATCATGGCCCGGGGTCAAAATTTCGAACACCTACTTTGATGACGATCGTTGTTCGTTTTTCCTAGTTTTTTGCTGTACTAAGAATAGTAAACATGTTTTCTTACCCTGTGCGTGCCCTTTCTTGTGTTTTGTGTCGTCACTACCGCGCCAGGAAAGCGTTTCCGACCATGCATTGCTATGTGATTTCCCATCGTCTAGGTGTACTCTCTCTCTCTCTCTCTCCTGATAGTCTGTAACCGCCGCACTGATACACCCCGTATATGAAACTGTACAGGAATGTATTTAATACAGTGGCATCTCAATGCAATGTTTTTTCTCTCAAAATAGGTCAATCAATAAATATAGTAGGCTTCTACATTTTTTTAAATGAATTCGGAAACCCTATTCGAGATCATAATTAGCTCATTGGAAATTAGGTTCTTAGGCTAGCCGCACACTAGAAACTTTTCAGTCTTGGTGGCGAAATAATTTAGTCGCCTGAAAAATAGGACACGTTATTTCTTAGGATGACCCTCACATTGCTGATTACATAGTTGCAGTGTCTAAAAGATTGCAACACGTTCGATTTTGCAGGTGACTCGGTTGCTGCCAGTAAAAGTAGACAATGCATGTTTAGATTAGTCTCCTCACAACAGGTGATTAAAAAGTTGCTCTGTAAACGCCCAATTGTTATTTTGAACCCATGCCAACATGCCGGTAGAGCATGGGTGGGCAAACGTTTTTGTTAAAGAGCCGCATGAATGCCAATGCTAAGTCAGCGGGCCGCACATATAATAATAATGTTATCCAGCCTGTGGCAGGATCGGGTCTGCGAGCGCTAGGTTTGAAGGTTTGGGTTACTATGCGACCGGGTGAAGATAACAGCAATTAACAGGCATTATTCTTAAATACAATTCTCCATGTAGTATGTAGAAGATCCTGGTAAACGTGTTATAGCTTTCAGTTGGGGAGGGGTTGATAATGAGGGTGACTTCCTTTGCATGGATGACATGTAAAATCATACACGGATTCAGCTATCTGAAATTAACTTCCGCGTTAGTAGTGAGGGCTTAGTCGGATGACGGGGTTGGAGGTGAAATTCGGGATTTTGTAAGGGTGGCTTTAAATTTATTTAGGAGTTCCTAACTTCATAATCTTGGTTTGCTACATATTAAAGCCGTTTGATAAATTAAAATATGGGATTGATTTATTTGTAATTATTGTGAAGCGATTTTTCAAAGGGAAATGACGAGCGTTAGAACCGTTTCTAACTTTGTATTTTGTAACATTCTTGATAAAGGAAAGTAGATATTTGCCTTTTCCAGTTAACTCACAATATTTTCGTAGAATTTAAGGCATTGCAGTAACTTTATACTTGTTAATGCATTTGTAGGTGGTTGTATGCCTGTTAGACCACAATGCAGATGTGAATAGCCAAAATTACAATGGTACCACTCCACTGGCATTTGCTTGCAGGTGAGTTTTTATGACAAACCATTGTGACAGATATTCCTCATGCGAGGAACATCATGTACACGTAACTATTGCAAATTCTGTCTAAGCATATTGTGCTTTAACTGTGCATGATCCGAGACTAGTCAGCCCATTATTATGAGTACGGATTTGGAAATTGTTACGTTGAACATCATTAATATGAATTATAGCCATCACTGAGTTAACTGCAGAAAGAAATTGTAATGATTTAAATATAAATGGCTTTCTGTAGAGTAAATATGACTGTTGACTAACATAAGTTGGAGGTGTATACAAAAGATGAAAAATTAATATATCTTAGTGGTTTATTTAATGGTACGTAGAGGAGGACGGCGTCAACATTTCAAATTGCTTAAAACTCCTTCAACCGATTGTCAACTGCCCTGACTTATAAATCGTTACAAATTAATTACAAATTAAATTGCTTCTCTACTCTAAACTTCACGCCTCTCTCTCATCATAGGCATGGCCAAACAGATGTAATACAAATTCTGTTATCCCGTGGTGCTAAAGTTTTGCTAGATCACAATGGAGTGTCGCCATTGGAATTATGCATACAGGTAATCACATTTGGAGATAGCTTTTTGTTTCTGTTTTGGGATATTAATACTGTATTTCTCAATGTTATTAAAGGGAGGTTATTATGAAACGTGCGAGGTTCTACTTCACCACACTCCTAAGCTGTATGATGACTTCTTGAAATTAGTTTTGAAACCAGATATCAGTGATGTTAATATGGTGAAGGCTTTCACCCGCATTACCCAAAGTAGTGAACGATTACGAAATGATTTAATAACTGGTGTGGCTGACGTTTTAGCTAACACTGGACTCGGTCTTCTTAGTGTGTCATGCGACCTACAGCAACAGGCAAGTTTTTGTTTCATATTATTTGTAGTATTTAACTGTAGCATCACAGCTGGTTATAAACATTTTGTTACATTGTAGATGAAACTCTTCTTCCATTGTTCCAAAATTTTTTGTGAAATGCTTCACCATGTTTGCCTTTCGCCATCCATTGTGAGTGTAGCAGACATAAACGTTTTAACTACACCTCTTCAGGCGTTGTGGGATTCGTTGGAACAGTGGATGATTCTTCTCCTACCCGAAGTACTTATTGCTAACCAACCAAACTTGGAAAGTAGCAGAAATGGCAATTCATCGTCGGGAATAAATTGCAAGCTGCAAGTGATGTCTTCTTCATCCAGTGCTGTTGAAGATCATCCGTCCAGTGTACATCCGGATACGCACGACGAATTCAGTAGGTTTCTTAAAGAAATTTCTTCGTTTCTCTAAAGAGATAATTGATTTCATTAATGAGGGGTGTCAGATTCTTTTTACCAGCCCTTGCATTCCGACATGATGTTTTCTTTAAAAAAAATTGCCATAAGCATCTGGGGTTCTGTCTCCAAGGCCTAACCAAACGCAAAAGAGTGTACGACGGCACTTCTTACGTGCATAAATTTCGCTATGATAAACTTAAGCAATTACCACATCTAGAAATACTGTAGTTGATGGTTGTGTTGTTTACGCCAGCGTTAAATAACCAGCCGAGCGGTGCTGCTATTTCACTTATGTACCATTTTCTGCGTATATTACCCATATTTACCATGGGAGTGCAACAACTAGCTTTTTCGTTTCATTGGTGTTTCAGGGCCTTTCAACTACAAGGTCATTGGAGCCCCGTCCACTGTGTAGTTCTTATGTGGAAACCGCACATACACAACACTAATGCGCCGATTTCTGGGTATTAGCAGTACCCAGTGTTCCCAAGCGGCAACCCATGTCAATACTAGCTGGGGTTGCGTTGCTTAACTTAGTGATCAGACGAGAACTTGTCTATCCAATGCAATTCACCGCTCCCTTTAACTACAGTGATCAGGCGAGAACTGATGTGTGCAATGTAATATGTAATACAGCCGCTCCCGTAACAATTGATAGGACATCAGTTCGTAGGAAGACATCTGGTAGATCGTCAATTCGTAGAGGTTTCGGGTGCGCATTATATGTTGTGCATTAAAATGCTATAGATATTTACGATAAAGCTTGATAAGATTATGTATTAGATTAATAATTAGATAAAACCATTTATTCATCCTTGAATTTCAGCACCTAAAATTATAATAAAAGGGACAACTCTTTCAAATATTAATTCCCTGAAATATACAATTTTTTTAAGTTTAGATTAGGCTCTGGTGTGTTAGGTCCAGTGAATTAAATGAGGTGTGCTTTGGGTAATGTACATGCGACTTTGAAGACGGCTCCATGATTTTCATTACATAAAATAGTTTTCTGGATTCATGATTTGAAAAATATAGCATTTGGTGTTCTCAGTATCTCTAGATCTAAATATTGATGTGAGGAATTGTTTTCGAGTCGGAATAAATTTGAATGTAATTAGAAACCTAATTACTGATGCCAACTTGGAATCATGCCTTAACTTACTGTTAGTCTCTAACGGGTTGGGGAATCAGCCAAGCAGCCATAACAGGCCTGCCTACCACTAAGGAGGCTGATCGCGGGTGAGGAGGACGTAGGTGTAGGGGATGTGGGGGACGGGAAATTTGCAGTACCCAACGTTCACAACCAAACACCCATGTTGGCACTAATGTGCGTTACTTCAGTGATCTCACGAGAACTGGTGTGTCCAACGCAACTTGGACACACCTTAAATTAAAAATGACTAATTACAAACCGGACCTACAGCAACCTTTTAAGAAAATCCAAGCTTATTGCAAACTGATAAAATCAATAAAAACAATTTTTCCTTGATTTTTAAGGATATAACTAATATAACAACTTGTTATAATAGTTCTTTGAACTGCAGACTGGTTTGGCCCTTCCGTCTCAAAAATTTTTGGTGGGGGAGTTACATTAAAATGGAATACTATAATTAGTAGCTTCTAAAAAATAGCTACTACTAACCTTTTTCCCGCCTATGGGGTATCATCTTTATCCCTTTAAATGAACACATGGGTGATCTTTTGGACGGTATTTCGACGCAGCCGGGTGCCTGTCAAAGCTGCAACAACCCATGTCCGTATGTTGAGGGTGCTTGTTGTTGGGGTACTTCATTGCACCAGGGGTCAAGCTCTAGCACCTGGGAATTTTGCTTCATCTACTCGTTGCGTTGTGGAGATGGTTATTTTACGTGCCATTGACATCGTACACCACACGGGGCCGCGGCTCTATTTTCCTTCCGACGCGACGGAAGGCACACTCGGGGCCTCTCACCCGGAAGAAGCCAAACAACTTGGATCCAGTATTGAACTTGGAGCGACTGACGCAGTAATCGAGCATGCTACTTCCTGCGCAATGGAGGAGGGTAATCAATAACATATGATTATTCAGAATATAATTTCTCTTCCAACAGGTGGCTGCTTGCCAGCATTTATTCTAAAATAAATCAAGAATTTGGTAAGTGATGACCTGTACCCCCGCGTCGGTGGCGCTGTGGGTAGTTCTATGTTCGAAACTGGGCCTAGGTGGGTTAACTTCTCTTAGGCGAGAGACCTTCCGACCTTCCTTCGGACGAGAAGTAAAACCAAGGTCCCGCGCAGTGTGCGATGGCATTTGCACATGATAGAACTCTCTTTACTATGCAACGAGTAAGTGGGGCAAAATTTCCAGGTGTAGGAGCTCGTCCTTTAGCGTCGCGTCGGTGGAATTCCCCAACAAACAGTAGACCGTAGATAATTAAGCATCGGGGTTGCAGCTTTGGTCGGCAGCCGGCTGCGGAAAAACGCTGGCCAATATATTGCCTATCACCATTGTGTCCATTCTGAGGGACAAGATGGGCACTCGAGCCTTCCATTGGCGGGAAACGCTAGGAGTTGCATCGTTAAGTGATCTGTGGATTCATTTTGCGTGCGATCAATTGTCCTGTAATCTCAGAAAGTGGTCCGCAGACTGGTGCTGGTCCGCAAAATTCTGCCACCCGACTACTGGAAAGCCACATATGGGCAACCCCCGACTCTCATCTTGCGTAAATCCGGTTCCCCGATCTGCTATAGTCAGTGATAGGAGCAAAGCCACTAACCAGCAGTGAGGTCACTATTTCGATAAACCATTCACTAGTTGATGCCGGTCGGCGAAATATCTTATCTGATCTAAACCATTTTCCGTAGTATTTAGTAGCGAGATTCTTTGTTTTTCTTTGTTAAAATTGAGTGTTGCTGCTAATGAAGTATTGTAATTCCGTATTTTAGGAAGAAGATGCATTTGCAAGGATGACTCCATGCCTCACGTGGATTTAATTAGCAAACTAACATTACGCTTGTGTGCAGTTATCAAAGTTTTTTACATGTATTGTGAGAGCAGGTATCTCTTCATGGTAGATGGTGTCTTTCATTCTTTAATTGTTTCAATAATCCGAACGAATTGCTTCACCTGGAAAGTGCCGTCTTAACAGAATTATGGGCCCTGAGAAAAACAGTCTGCTGGGGGCCCCACGACAACCACTCGCAGGAATAATTAGTAAATAATCACTTGGCAGCCACAGTTGTTTGGTTCGTCGATGTTTTAGGGATCTTCTACTACTTCTTCTGCATTAAGGGCCCTTCAACTAGAAGCTCATTAGAGCCCCCGACTGCTGCGTAGTTCTAATGCAGATACTGCACAGACAATACGACGATCTTTCCCAAGCGGCCACCCATTTCAGTACTAGCTGGGGTTATGATGCTTAACTTCAGTGATCAGACGAGAACTAGTGCGTCCAACGCACTAAGCCGCTCCCTGACATCCGCAGATTAGCATGGGGTCCCCGGGCCCATGCGTTAAGACGGGAGTGGGCCTAGAAAGTCTATTTTTATGAAATTGCTGAATTATTATCTGAATGTTGAACTAGCAGTTGTTCGTATTATGACAGTTGCAACTCTTTGACGTAAACTTCACCACTATGTTATGATTGCAGAATGTTGAAATCGGAATTCGTGGCATTTGCTTGTCGACATGACGTTGTCTTGAAATATTTTATTTCATCGTAAGAAGGTTTTTATACAGTAACTTCATCATTGTGTGCAATCCGTTGTTTTGACATTAAGTATTCTTTTTAATGACTTTTAGGGATGCTGTTGTCATTCTGGAGTATTTTACATTTCTTTTCGATTGTCCTGGACTATTATCGAACTTTCTGCCTTTTTTCCTCAAACAACCATTTGAGACTCGAAAATCGTGGTTCTATGACCGACTTCTTCCGCCTCATAATCAACATGACAGTAATAGTCACAGTGGACAATCGGAGTTTACTTTGAAAGTGACACGCAGTGAGTCCCAAATTTTTTTTCAACAAACGTAAATTGAATTTTTCAATTAATGAATCACATTACTGTAGGCGCCCTATTTAATAGCAGTTGTAAGGCACTTCAGGAAGTTGATATCAGTGTTTTAAAGAAAGGTCTGAACGTTTATTTTGAAGGAGAAGATGGAGTGGGTCAAGGAGTAGTGCAAGAATGGTTTGATATCCTTTCCACCGAACTTCTCAATCCCGACTATGCTCTTTTTATTCAGAGTTCTGATGGAACCGCCTTTCAGCCAAACAGCAATTCTTCTATAATCCCCGATCATTTGGTATATTTTAAATTTGCTGGACAACTATTAGGTTTAGCACTATATTTGAAACAAGTCGTCAACGTCAACTTTACCCGATCTTTCTATAAACACATTTTGGGAATCCCCGTGAATTATAAGGACGTCTGTAGCATCGACCCTGAATATGCAAAAACCCTTCAGTGGATTTTGGACCACAACATCTCAGCATTAGGTTTAGACTTAACATTTTCTGTGGAAACTGATGTATTTGGTCAACTACAGGAAATTGACCTTGTGACCAATGGGCGTACCATACAAGTTACTGAAGAAAATAAAGTAATTGTCTTATAACTTTGTAGACGTACTATGTTACATACATGCACTATGCATCAAGTAATTATCTGCTCTTTCTGTTGTCGGCATTGTTTCTACAGAGGTGCTTCTCTTTCCTTTGTTAGTAAAGTTATTTCATTGGCCCTACTGAGTTTGTGCATTTGTGATGGCAGTGTACCCAGGTCCTAGAAGCTGGTTAAACACAATCCATTTTCTTGTCACTTCTATTGTCATGTCACTATCTCCTCTCAGTTACCCAGTCTGTTGTTACACTGATCCAGATACCCTTCCCAAGTAGAGTTGCCCTAAAAGTGCATTTAAGTTATCGACGCCCATAGGACCTCACCAAATATTGTTATGCATGAAGTACTTTGGGACGAATCCCGTGGGAGAAATTGAGCTGATCTGACCCATCCGTTGTTTAAAGTGTGGTACTCATTCACTCGCCTTAATGCTTTCTGTGCGTTTGTTCTTCGTCATTGGGCAGGGGGATTCTGATTTTAACCTATTTTTGGCTACTCATTATCAGAAAGTTGCCCACCCGTACTGACGAGGGTCATTCTATCCGTTCATCCGTTCTATCTTCCCTGTTAAATCCCAAATTGGACATACTACATGAGGTCTATATTGCCATTTGCATGTTGTTAACGCCTGTTTGTTTTGTTTTAGTACGAATATGTCCAGTGTGTAGCTGAACTACGAATGACGAGGGGAATTCAGAAACAAATCAACAGTTTTTTGGATGGTTTTCATGCGATAATTCCACCTCCCCTACTTCGCTTGTTTGATGAGTTTGAATTGGTTTGTTTTAAAGTACAGTGGAGTCTCGATAACCTGCGTAGGACGGAACCGCGACCCAACTCGGATTATTTGAATGAAGTTAGAAATTAATGAAATCTCGAAATAAAATCGCTGTTTTTGTGTATCACCTCTTCGCCGCTATATATATTATGTAAATCATGCCTGTAATTTACCGTATGTGTATCGCCTCGGTGGCGCAGTGGGTAGTGTGCTCAGTAACTGCGTCAGTGATTCTATGTTTGATAATGGACCGAGGTTAGTTGGCTTCTCTCGGGAAAGAGAGATGCCTCGAATGCGCCTTCATTCGGCAACCGGCGTTGGAAAAACACTGTCCAATGTATCATCCCTGTGTCCATTCAGAGGAACAAGATTAGTACCCGACCCTGCCATAGGCCGGAAAAGGGTTAGGTGTTATGCATATACGTTATGTGCATACGTAATTTAAATTTGTACAAGTGGCACATGTCTATGCATATTTTAGAAATCTGTTTAAAGAAATTATCCAACCTCAGATTACCGAGACTCCACTGTAACAGAACATTAACGGCGGTTCCATTAAATTTTTCCTTTACTGCATTGTTTTGTTATTTTGTTTGCAGGAAATGCTGTTGTCGGGACTAGCAGTTGTGGACCTGGATGACTGGAAGAAAAACACCGAATACACGCATTGCTCTGATGAGTCTCAGCTTATCCAAGTATGTCTTCATTTAAAAACTTCCTTTGCCCCCTTTCTCTTATCCCATAATATGAGAATCGATTCCAAAATAACAATTGGTGAGTTTCTTTTATCGCAGTCATGTTCATCACCGTTATCATACCCTCATCCCGCCAGTGGCAGGGTCGGGTCTTTGGGTTCTGGCCCTCCACTCCCGCCTTTCTCTCACCATGGCCCCGTCCACCCCACACACTACTATATCGTTATGGACAACCTGCTCCCAAGTCTGCTTTGGTCTCCCTGTGCCCCGGGTGCTTCCAAACACCTGCATTCCTGTAATGACCTAACGAGCTCCTCCTCCGCTCTGCTCATTACGTGTCCATACCACCTCAATCTGCCCTCCGTCGTTTTTTCCGCGATGCCCCTCCACCACAGGGTAACTCTAAAATTGCATTCTATCTACGTCGCTCTTATTCGCTGCCCAACACCGTGATCCATGTAGCATACCTGGCCTTACCACTGCTATCACACAGGACTCCACTTGGCTGTCTTCACTTCAACCATCCTCCATTGATTCTATGGGTCACATCTGAGTCCTCCCATTGCTTTGGAACGTTGATCCTAAGTACTTTTCCCTGCCATAGGAGAGAAAAGGGTTAGAGGTTGCTTTTTTACAATTTTAAAAGCTGATAGAGTAGGGGACCTACATACAATCGTTGAAATGAGTTATGAAAACCTGATGTAGAAACATATACTGTAACTAATTTAGTCTTTTAATACAGTACATTTATTTCTAGTGGTTCTGGCAGATTGTAGAAGAGTACAGTCAAGAAAACCGGTCCAAACTTTTACAATTTGTAACTGGAAGGTAAAAACCTGTTGACCACCGCTTTTTAATTGTTGGCATACGTGCTACGCATCGACATCACAAAGTTTACGTTCGGGTGAAGTTGAATGTTACCATGTAGTTCATTCACTACAATTTTCCCAAACAAAATAATTTCTCAGACCAAAACAAGAAATTTACTACTGATTTTTTAAATAATGGTTTACGCCATGTCTCTCATCCACATGAAAATAGAGCGTCTTTCGTGCAAAACTACACTGTTACTGCATAACATGTTTGCCCACAAAAATATAATGTCATTACATTATCCTGGTTCACTACAGTTCCAGAGTTCCTCACAACGGCTTTCAATTTCTGAGTGGTGGAACTGGACTACAGAAGTTTACAATATCTGAAGTTGACAACAACAGTAATTTGCTACCAACAGCAAATACTTGGTTAGTCTTTTGCACTTTTTGGACTCTTTGAAGTGTTAATGAAAATCGTCCGAAAACTTGAATTATTACGTAATTACTTGTTTGTGGACCGGTCTGGTCATACAACGTGCTCCGTGAAACTCAAATCCCCTCGTGGTTGCCGTTGACGTTTCTCCCATGTCTTGCATAGTAAATTTCACTTGAAAATTGTTGTGCAGTGTAATTCAACTAAACCTACCTAATTTAATCCAAAGTAACACTAACCCTGCCTAACTTAACCTGGGTCCCAAACCCAATTCAGTCGACCCTATCCTAATCCAACTGAAAGTAACCTCGGTCCTTAACCCCAACTAAATTACGCTAACCCAGTGGTCTTCAAACTTTGTCGACTCACGGAACCCTTAGAACTAAGATGTTTTTCATTTTGACTCACGGAACCACTCTTTGAAGATCACTACCCTAACCCAATCAAACCTATCCTCAAAATATCTAAGCACAACAATTACCATCACACCAAGTCAGTTGGAAATTAAATTTAGTGTGTGAGGTCCATTTCACCAAACTTGTTAGGTTTACCCCAAATTGACAGGATCGCGTGTATCATGGCAGAGCCGGATTTACGAATTGTTCTGCTGCCCCTAAAAATAGGAATAATTATTGTATCAGGAGCCTTACAGATGGCAATAGGAAGTAACAGTCAAGTAGACTGGAAATGGGAAGGGACAGCCGTTGCCATGTGGGACAGGGTCGCCAGAAAAATTAGAAAATGTGGGAAGCCATTTCAGGCTAGACTAGAGTAAGAGGTTTATTCTAGGGCAGGCAGATTATTCCAATTTTTAGATTTAAAAATTTAGAAGACAATGTTCTAAGCAGCTGAAAAAAAGGATACGAAAATTTAGAGAGGATTGTTTTTACTCGCAATAAGTGTGTTGATTATTCGTTGAGTTGTTCATTCATTAGTTTGTGTGGCTCTTTATTAAAACGAGTTGATTCGTTGGTGTCTAGTTAAAAGAAATTAGTGAACACTACAAAATTGGTAGAGCAAATTCTACAGACGCTTCCTGCAATCATGACAAGGCAGAGAGGACACAAAGAGGAACCGTCGTGTTCGCCTCACAGAAATAGAGGCAACGAAATACTGTACATCATCATCATCTCCTCACCCTTCTCCCACCTGAGGCAGGGTCGGGTCTGCGGGTTCTGATCCTCCACTCCCACCTATCCCCCACCAGGTCCCCATCCACCCCGCACGCCTCCATGTCCCTCTGCACCACCTGCCCCCACGTCCTCTACCTCTGGTGCCCCCAATCACCCTCAGTCCCGTAATGGCCCTAATAAGCTCCTCCTCTCCCCTCCTCATAACATGCCCATACCACCCGAACCGATTCTCGCTCATCTTTTCTGCAATGTCCCCCACTCCCAAGCTACCTCTAACGTGTTTCGGATTCTGTCGGCTCTTGACACCCATCTCATGTAGCACAGCATTCGCATCTCCGCCACTTGAATTTGCCTTTCATGGTTCTTCCTAGCTGCCCAACACTGAGCCATACAACATAGTGGGCCTAACGACAGTTCTATAAACTTTGCCCTTCAACTTAATTGGGACCCGTCGGTCGCACAAGACCCCACTTGCCTGTCTCATTTCTGCCATCCTGCCTCAATCCTATGTGTCACATCCGAATCTATCTCCCCATTGCTCTGGAAAACTGATCCTAAATACCGGAACTCCTGCACCCCTGGTATCTTCTCACCCCACAATGGATCTCACCTCCTTGTCCCTGGCCACTGAAATTGAAAGCTAAGTACTCAGTCTTCTTCATGTTCACCTTAAGGCCCCCTCTCTCCATTGCCGTAATGATGTCTTGCAGGCCCTTTTGTGCATCCTGTTTGGACTCCTCCAGCCTCCTCACGTGATCGGTAAATGCCAGACACTGAGGGGCCCATTCTCCTATTTTCGTCATTAGCTCATCCATTACTAGGGTAAATAGATATGGGTTGAATACTGATCCTTGATGCCACCACCTGCACGTTGAAGCATGCAGTGTTTCCCCATGCTGACCTCACCCTAGCAATGGAACCATCATACATATCCTGCACTACCCTAGTATGGCCCTCATCCACTCCTTTCTCTCAAAACGCCCCATACTACCTGTCTAGGGACACTATTGTAGGCCTTCTTCAGGTCAATGAATACAGCATGGAGGTCTTTCTTTGCTGCTGTGTGTATCTCTGTCATCTGTCGTAGAATTAAGATTGGTTCCGTGGTGGACCTGCACTAGTGAGACCTGCCAGGAAAGAACTGGCAAGACGGATTATCGACAGGTTTTTTAACAGTGAGAAAAGGTTTTAGGCGCTTAATCAGCGAATTAATCTTGGCTACAAGTAAGTTCCGGTACTCCAAGAAATGAAGAGTAGAGTCAAAGACCACACCCAGACGCCCAACAGAAAGACTAAGATGGGGTGCTTTGATACTAGGTAGCAGAGGCGTACCGAGTGGGGTGCGGGCCGCACCGGGTAACACAATTTCAGGGGGTGACACTATTGCAAAGTTTCTGATCCAACCTTTTCCTACAGCAGTACACCTATTTTAATTTTAGTTTCAATGAATGCGAATTTTGTATGGGACACAGTCCAGCTAGTGGATTCACATAAACTCGTTTGGTTCGTTGGTAATTTAGGGCGTTTTGACTACAAGGTCATTAGACCCCCGTCCACTGCATATTTGTAATGTAGAGACTGCACAGCCACTACACTAATATGACTATTTTGGGGTATTAGCACACTGTAATAAGCTTTCTCCAGGTCAGTGAAGAAGGGTAATAGCCAGGGTATGAACATCTTGTGGAAATATTGGGGGCCTCCAAGTAGAGGCTAACTGGTGAAAAAGGTGCAAGAGTAGTATTAGAAGTATGTTGCACTATGGGGTTGGGGAGTAAGCCAAGCAGCCATAACAGGCCAAACCCTAAGGAGTCTGCTCGCAGGTGAGGAGGGGCTAGGTGTAAGGGGCGTAGGAAAGGGGAAATCAGCAGCACCCAACGTTCACTACCAACCACCCATGTTGTTACTAACATGGATTTGCGTTGCTTAACTGGTGCGTCCAATGCAACTTGGCTACACCACGGAGGTAGAGCACTTAGGATCAACGTTCCAAAGCAATGGGGAGATAACTTTGATGTGACCCAAAGACTCAATGGGGGATGATTGAAGTGGAGACAGGCAAGCGGAGTCTTATATGATAGGATGGTCCCATTCACGTTGAAAGGGAAGTTTTACAGGGCAGTGGTTAGACCAGCTATGCTATGAATAGGTTGAGGGAGCAAGATCATTCCTATGAGGGATTTCCACATAGGAGCGAGGGAGAATAGGTTGTAGTGGTATAGACACGTAATCGGAAGAGGGGAGGAGCTCCTTAGGTCCATTTCAGGAATGCAGATGGTTGGAAACAGCTGAGGCAGGGGAGACTGAAGCAGACGTGGGAGCAAGTTGTCCACAAGGACATGGCAGTGTGTGGGGTGGACGGGGATCTGGTGGAAGATAGGCAGGAGTGGAGGACTGGAACCCACAGATCCGGCCCTGCCAAAGGTGGGATACCTGATTTCCACCCACATTAATCCTATCCCAGAGATTCAAGGAGTGGCTCGTCAGCTTTATACCTCTATAGTTACCACATTCTTTGACACCCCTTTGCCCTTGAAGAGTGGTACTATCCAACTCTCACGCCATGCCAATGGCATTCTATCTCTGCTGGCTATCCTCCTGAGTAGTTTCCCTAGCCACCTGATACCTGTCCTCCTTAGGCTATGCCACACTTGAAGTGGGTGTTCCATTTGGGCCTCAGCTTTTCGAACTTTCATTTTCCTAAGCGCCCTGGTTACACAGTTCACCATCCCCTGCCAATTCAGGATAGGTGGCAAGATCCCTAGCTCCCCCTGCAGCATTCAAGAGATTATTGAAGTACTCTTCCCACCTCCTCTTTGCCTCCATCAGGGAGAGTAGGACCCTACCTCTGCTATCCTTCGCTGTTATAGGCTGGGGTATATCTTTAGCTGCTCTATTTCTAGCCTTGGCCAGTTAGAAAATCTCCCATTCCCTTGTCCATAACTGCTCATAGAGTGCCTCATACTTCTGGTGCTTGGCCAGGGCAATGATCCTACTAGTGTTGGTCTTAGCTTGCCTATATTGAATCTTAGATTCCTGGTCCCCTGTCTCCTACCAACTGTGGAAAGCAGCCTTCTTTTGCTTGATGGCTGCTTCTACCTTCCCATTCCACCACCATGTCTGCTTGTTTCTCTGGACTGTGGCTCCTACTTGACCCTGCCCTAAAATGGCTTTCCCACAGGTTCTAATTTTTCTGGCAACCCTGTCCCACATTGCATCCACTATCTCTTCCCAATACCAGTCTACCTCCCTGTGCACTTTGTGGGTAAATCTCTCCGTTTTGGTGGGTAGTTTCTGTCACCTGATGGCCTGCTCTCCTTGTATCCCTCACCAAAGGCCCTTTATCTATTCCCCTTCCACCTAGTTTCCTGGAGGAAAGCTATCTGAATCCTCCTTCACTTAAGGATATTGAATAATTCCCCTGGTTTTCCAGTAAGAGTCCCTACATTTGACGTTCCTAATCTAAGATGGGCCGTTATGCTGTCTGAACATGCTCTGACTGGGGTCACCCCAGCCAGGCGTCCAGATCCTACAGGAATGTTATCGCTGCTTGCTGTGTGGGGATGCTTGAATGCTTGGTGCACCATCTGTCACAGGGACCAAAGTCCCAACCCCTGCGACTTTGCGGACTGCTGATGACAGCAGCCCGGGGCCTGCTTGCACACCCCGGATGGCCGCCGGTGTAGCCTGAAACATTAATCTAAAAACATTTGAAATTTTGGTGATGCAGGTGGAGCACATTGAATAATAAAGTGTTTATGTTGGGGGGGGGGGTCAGTGGTGGGAGTGACACCAGGATTTGCCGCACCGGGTGACACCAAGCCTAGGTACGCCTCTGCTAGGTAGTTCAGGCGAAAAACATAATCCTCTTAGTTTCGTCAAAGTGAATTGCCATAGACATTGATGTGAATTCGTATCACGTGCTTAAAGTCAAAATTTTTGTTTCATTTTAGTTTTAATTTGTTAAAATTGCCGTCTTATTCAAGCAAACAGGAGTTGAAAGAGAGACTATCGGTTGCAATTTGTTGTGGATATCAAGGCTATGGAATGGCGTAGTTTCAGCAAACGTTTTATGAAGACATCGGAAGGCAAACATATCGGGAAATTTCTACTGCGATCATTTTACTATCGATAACATTTGATGAAGTTAACATTTTTAGATTGATTAATGCCTTACTACAAATCCATTTATGATCAAACGTCTCCAATACAGTGTTTGGGGAGCGGTCCTCGTCTGATCACTGAAGTTAAGCAACGCAGCCCACGCTACTACAGTACTGACATGGGTGGCCGCTTGGGAAAACTGGGCACCGCTAATACCCAAAAGTCGTCGCATTAGTGTGCTGTCTGTGCAAGACAACCTAAATGTGAGTCTGAGCAGTCTCTGCATTACAACTACGCAGCGGACGGAGCTCTAATAATGACCTTGTAGTTGAAGGGCCCTAATGCACCAAGGAACGAACAAAATACAGTGTTTGAAATTGATTAATGTGTTTTGGAATAAATCTTCTTCTCGCATGCCACGTAGCTACTGTATCTTTATTGGATTCCAAATTAATAACATTAAAGGGTGTCAATAATAGGATTTTATCTGACATTGGCAATTTTCTGAATTTCATTTTAAGGGATTCTCGTCATGTGTTTGAGCAACGTAATATAATTTATGCTTTCAAAAGGTTTCATTTCAAGAATGAATGGCGTGGTGTTAAATCAATGACAGTGCCTAAATCATTTTAAATCCATTAGGGGGTACACCTATTTTTTTCGCCCCTCTTCTACCGTTGTATTTATAGGTCTCACGTTGTAGATATGCGTCATTAAGGAAATCGTGCTACAAATTATTGGGTCGTCCTTAGTTGAGAGTTACAGCCGTTTCAATGTTTGCTATCGCTTCGTTTTTCTTTGCTTATGTTGTTGCTCTTAAAGTATTCAAGAAAACTGCTCCCAATGGGAAACTTACGGTGTATCTCGGGAAAAGAGATTTCATAGATTATCTAGATCACGTAGATCCAATCGATGGAGTTATAGTTGTAGAGGACAGTTACCTGCAAGGACGAAAAGTAAGTTCCTGTTCCACAAACAATTTTGAAAAATGTTATGCTTTAATATTCATTCTTGTTGATGAATAGGTTTTTGGACATGTCACTACTACCTTCAGATTTGGTAGGGAGGAGGATGAAGTGATGGGAGTCAAATTCAGCAAAGAAATGTGTCTCCTTCAAAAACAAATACATCCTCTTCCTGACAGTCGTCCGATGACCCTTCTGCAGGTAACACATACTCCAGTTCCTAGATTTACAACTGTGTTCGTAAAATCAGCTCATTGTTTTGTCTGACAACAGGAACGCCTGATTAGGAAATTGGGATCAAATGCTTTTCCTTTCACCTTTGAACTGCCTCAAAACACGCCGTGTTCCGTCACCTTACAACCAGGTGGAGAGTATAAAGGAAGACCGCTTGGGGTTCAGTACGAGTTAAAGACTTACGTCGGGGATGACTTCGAGAATAAGCCACATAAGCGCAATTCTGTAGGAATGGCTATCAGAAAGGTAAGTGTGATTATTCAGTTGTTAGGGATTGATTTTGCAATCTGTGGCATTCCGCTAACTTTTAGACTTACTGCTAATATCATAGGTGCAGTACGCACCTGTCAGTGAGTCCAAGCGGCAACCACACACTACTGTGAGCAAGGGATTTTCCTTAAGTCCTGGAAAGATCGATCTTCAGTTAACACTAGAGAAGGACTTGTTCTACCACGGTGAAATAATTTGCGTCAACATCTCCGTTTCCAATCATTCAAAGAAAAGTGTCCGCAGTATTCACGCGTCTATCATTCAAACGTGCGAACTAACAATGATCAATTCGCAATACACTCGTAGTGTAGCAGGTTTAGAGACTAAAGAGGGTTGTCCTATCACTCCTGGGGCAAAGCTCTCCACGGTTTTCTACTTGACTCCTTTGGCTTCCAACAACAAAGACAAAAGAGGTATTGCCTTGGACGGTCAGCTGAGAGATGAAGATGTCCATTTGGCGTCGTCCACTGTATTTCCTGAAAATAAGAACCCTAACGATGCAGTCGGCATTATTGTCTCCTACGCTGTTCGTATTGTTTTGAACTTGGGAGCTCTTGGAGGAGATATTACGGCCGATTTGCCTTTCAAACTGATGCAAGCAGTTCCTGATACTGACGCCAAGGGTGCTAACGCTACGGATAAACTTAAAGCCATTGTTCAAAAGCGGAATGACTTTAAGAACAAGGCCCAACAACCCTCTGTGGATATCGTATTTGAGGACTTTGCCCGCTGGCGTCGCAGCATCGACGACGATCATTAAATTCAGCACTACTTATCAGTGATTTTTACATTTGTAGCTCCTTAATAGTCCTCTCATGATGTTCAGTTTGTTCCTTATGCCAAAGGGTAGTGATGATGTGTGGTGACACGTCTCACTGCCAGTACACGACATGCTTAAATTTATTTACGACTTATACTTATTGGTGAAAATTGTTTATATTTGGTCGCCTTCAAATATTGGTTTTGTAAATTTTATTAGTATGACCATAATAACTATTTTGATTCCTTGCAAAATGCTTGTTTGTTTGTTTTGTTGGTGTCTTAGGGGTCTTCAACTACTAGGTCATTACAGCCCCGTCCACTGCATAGTTCTAGTGCAAAGACTGCACAGACACTACACTAAAGCCCAGCGCAAAATGAGACGAAGTCTCCGCAGGTGACGCAGGGTGACTCACTATAAATGTCTGTGGCTCACATGATAGTATGTAGTTGCGCATGTTAAGTCGCAGGGTGACGTGACTCAGTGCCTGCGCTACGTGACCCTTCGGAGTGCAGTGCCAATGCCGCAGTTTCCTGCGTGAAGTTGGCGTGACAATAACTAAAAGCGGTGTGATACAGAGAAGTTCTTTTGTTATTTGATGCAAGTATGGTGAAAAACGGCGATTCAATGTGCGGTGATTGCCTGCAGGGCTACTACACCCTGCGTCTCATTTTGTGCCTTGCCTAATGTGATGATTATTGGGTATTAGCAGTACCCAGTTTTCCCAAGCGGCCATCCATGTTAGTTACTAGGCAATAAGCTGCATCCTGCAAAATGCTGTCATTCTTATTTTAGTGCAGATTACAGAAAAACAAACTGTAAAGCCGTTTTAAAATTTAAAAAAAAAATATATATATATATAACGTTATAAACAAACCAACAAATTTAAAATAATATTATTTAAAAAAGAAAAATGTTAGTAGAGTTATAATCAAATTCATTTGATGATTGTAATACGATATGCATTAGAAAAGTGCCAAGATAGGATTTCACCCTGGTATGACACGTCGAACATAGGAATTGCTATCAATGTTCACATTTTTCAGCTGCTTAAAAGCATAACACCGAGAAGGAGAAGACTGTAGCTGGGCATCAAACAGCAGAAACAGAAAAGCCGTCGTTTTAGTTAGAACCCATTCTTATGTGGATGTCACAAATAACGAGGAAAGATCACATAAGTTCGATTAAAAGCGGTTGTTAGCCTGCAATGGCGTGAACTATTTGAGGATCCAAATGCAGAGTTTTGACGTGGAGTGAGAGCTTTAGTGGTTTTAATATTAATTTTTAGCTACCTAAAAGAAATTCTACGGAGATTGTCTGAAATTGGCAGAC